>PVIU01001203.1:0-230369 GCA_004026605.1 Ondatra zibethicus | reverse complement strand
GGTGCCTGAACTAGCCTTGTCCCATAGTCACATTGATGAATATCTTGATCATCACCATAGAAATTTCATCCGATAGATGGAGACAGAGACAGAGCCCCACATTCACATCAGAGCAATGGAGTGAGCTCCCAAGGTCCAGTTGAAGAGCAGAAGGTGGAAGAAGATAAGCAAGGAAGTCAGGATCATGAGGGGATTGTCCACCCACTGAGACAGTATGCCTGATCTAATGGGAGCTCACCAAATCCAGCTGGACTGGGACTGAAGGAGCATATGATCAAACCCGACTCTCTGAATGTGGCCAATGGGGGCAGACTGAGAAGCCATCAATAATGACACTAGGACCTATCTCTTCTGCATGTATTATCTTTTTGGGAACCTAGTCTATTTGGATGCACACCTTCCTAGGCCGGGATGTGTTGTAATAGGGCGCGCGGGCCTTCTTTTGGTCCCAGTGGCCACCCGGATCCCGCCGCCCGGCACCTGGCTAGCTTATACCCGAAATAATTACATGGAAACTGTATTCATTTAAATACTGCCTGGTCCATTATCTCCAGCCCCTTATTGGCTAACTCTCACATATTATTTTAGCCCATCTCCATTAATGTGTATCGCCACTTGAGTTGTGGCTTACCGGCATGAATCTAACCAGTGTCCATCTTGTGCTGGAGAAGCATGGCGTCTGCTACACTGCCTTCTCTCTCACAGCATTCCGTTCTATCTACTCCGCCCACCTAAGGGCTGTCCTACCAAAAGGCCAAGGCAGTTTTCTTTATTTAACCAATGAGGGCAATATACAAACAGAAGACCCTCCTACACCAGGGATGGAGGGGAGAGGGCCTTGGACTTCCCACAGGGCAGGGTACCATGCCTTCTTTTAAGGAAGCAGGGGGAGGGAGGAAGGGGAGGGGGGAATGGGAGGGGACTGGGAGAAGGGGAGGAAATGTAAATTTTTTGAATAAAAAAAATGAAAGAATATGAAAAAAAATAATTACAGCCATGTTATACCCGGAGGACAGTGGCCCACAACAGGAGAATTGCTTTTTCAATTAGCAAAACATTGGAGAATATAAATTTTCACTAGAAGCAGAATAATTCTTTTTCAAAGAATTAATTTAAAAAATACAAATGAAGCCAAAGACTGCTGTTTCATAAATTCAGTGAATTTAGAGTTCCTTCTCTCCCTCCCTCCCTCCTTTCCTCCCTTCCTTCCTGCCTCCTTCCTTTCTTTCTTCTCTCTTTCCCTCCTTTCCTTCCCTCCCTCCCTTCCTTCTTCCTTTCTCCTTCCTTCTTCCCTTCATTCCCTTTCTTTTCTTTATCCTCCTTCCTCTTCCTCTCCCTCCATTCTCCCCCTCAGTTTGTCTGTATTTTTCTTCCTTTTCTTTTAAAGAGTATACAGAATGGTTGTAAGTGTCAGAATGCAGCACACACCCCTCTCCTAAGTTGTGTGCACATTGTAAAATAGGTCCTGAGGCTGTTTTATGCTTGCTTTGGATTTCCTTATTTTCTCCCCATCCCTGCAGTGTCTAGTTGACATTTACTGCAGTCTTTCCTTCCTTTCCTGCCCATAAATATTTCTTTTTTTTTTTCCCCCTGCAAGGCATCTCTTAGTTTACCTCCATTCTGATTGCTTTCAGGCTTTCAGTAGGCCGTGGGTGCTTTTATGTGCAATGCTTAATCCTCTTTTATGAAGGGAGATTATGGGTTAAGAACCAAGAGACTCTCTTAAAACTGAGAAGCCCAAAAACTACTGAGCAGCAGCAACAGCTGTTAAGCACCGTCACTACCTTATTTATCATTGCAGACAGCTAGTATTGACATTTTATGGTCTGAATGTTTGTGTGCTCCCAAGCTTGGCCAGTTGAACCCTAATCTGAAGGCGACAGTATTATTATGTGTTGCCTTTTGGAACATGGTTGGTCACGACATCAGGACTCATGAACGGGATCTGTATCCTTATGAAGGAGTGGTCCTCAGCCCCGTCTCGCCACTGTGCATCTGCATCCAAAATGTTGAAGCAGAGTCTGATGGCCTTCAGATTTAAGTTCTTGTGAGGACCAGGGGAGGACGGCCATAGATGAGTCAGAAAGAAGTCTCTCAGCTGGCCCCAAGCCTGACCTTGACTCTGGAGTGCCCAGTCTCTGGACTTGTGAGCGAGCAGTCCATTTGCATTTCCTGTGAATCACCTCACCTAAATTCTGTGCTAGGAGCCTGACTGGACAGAGAGACACACGTATGCGGCTGTAAATACTATCGCTGTGAACCACTTTTTTTCTCTTTGATTACTTCTCAGGAATATGAAACTTTGCTAATGGAGGTAAACTCTTCTAACAGCAATGTGGCAGTCAACAAATATGAAAAGAATGAGAAAAAGCACAGTATATTTCTTAACTCCTTAACTCAAAGTTGTTAATCCAACATAACCAACATTAATAGATGTTAAAGTAATTACACGTGCCATGGGGTGCTATTAACTACAGATTACTTCCTGGCTGTGAGAGGAGAGGGTATCTACGTAACAAGGGAGTCAGACAGGCTGCCACAACCTATTGATAGATCCACTTGACATCTTTGAAATGGATCCACTTGCCACTGTGTACCTTCTGGAGTGAAGTTCTCTCTCTCTCTCTCTCTCTCTCTCTCTCTCTCTCCTCTTTTTCAAAACAAGGTTTCTCTGTGTATCTCTGGCTGTCCTAGAACTCACTCTTTAGACCAGGCTGGTCTCGAACTCACAGAGATTTGCCTGTCTTTGCTTCCTTGAGTGCTGGGATTAAAGGTGTGTGCCACCATCGCCCGACTGAGTGAAATACTTCTATCCAAACTTTTGAACTGGAACTTGACAGCTTTCAGACTTAATTTCTATTTTACAGGAAACTTAGGAGGTAAAGAAAAATGTTACATAATACCATGATAAAGGAATAAGAAAAACTTAGGATGTGAGATATTCTGAAGCACAAGGAAACCTTTGGAGGTGGGGGATATACTTATAATCATAACTGAGGTGATAGGTCATTCTTAGTGTTGACTTATATCCAAACTCATCAACTTGTACACATTAAGCATGGACAGGTTTGTATATATGTTATAACTCAATAAAGCTGTTAAAACAGATGCTTGAGAGATATCCAGTTACTGAAATAAGACCTGCTTTGAACTTGAAAAAGATGTTTTGGAGAAAGTTGGAAAAATCTGAATATTATAAATAAATAAGTATGTGTGTGTGTGGTAATACATAAAATTCTTTCATGATATATTTTGATCATGTTTTTCCCTTCTCTATTTTCTCCTAGATCCTCCCCACCTCCCTGTTGTTCTTGCTCTCAAATCAAATAAACAACAACAAAACTCAAGAAACAAACAAACAACACTCCCCTAAAAGACAAAAAGGAAAATCACAACAAACGAGCAAAAGGCCAATAAGACAAAAAAAGTCCTCCCAAAAGAGAAATGAAACAATCAGTCCCACAGAAATATCACTGAGCTTGTTAGTGTTGGCCAGCTATTCTTGGGCGCGAGTCCCTGCCCAGAAGTGTGGTTGATAGACCTAGGGAGACTCCATTGGAGAAAACGGCTTTTCTCTTTGCCAATGGGTATCAATTTCAGATGGTTTCTTGGTTAGTGATGGGAGCCTGAGTCCACTCCCCATCTCAGTGCTGGGACCTGTCTAGCTTAGACCTATGCAGTCTTGTGTGTGAAGCTACACACAGTCTCTGTGTGTTTATGTGTGCATCAGTCCTGCTGCGTCTGGAAGTTACTCTTTCCTTGGAGGCTTCCATCATCTCTGACTCCTACAGTCTTTCTGCCCCTTCTTCTGCATAGATCGCTGAGGGGAGGGGTTTGATGGAAACATCCCATTTAGGACTGGGTGCCCGAAGTCTCTCACTCTCTGTGCATTATTTAATTGTCGGTCTCTATGCTAATTCCCATCTACTGCAAAAAGCATTTCTGGATTTTAAGAACAGCAGCAAATGGTGGTTAATGTGGAGGCAGCTGAGAGCAAGTAAACTGAGAACAGTTCACCAGCAAACGGGACACTCATATTATCCTCACCTAGGCTTTGGAAACAGCGTGGAAGAGGGGGTAAAAGGACACAAGTGCTGAGCGGAAGAGAAGGGGACTGTTTTGGCTGTACCACGCCGGAGTGCTCATGTGCTCACAGCAGATATTGCTACTTGCCTAAGAGCTGCACAAGATGAAGCCAATAAACATTGGTCACAGATGGGGATGAGCTCATGAAGCCCTACCCCCCGTGAGAGAGGAAGTTATGGTTTTCAGTGATGTGGCCACTGGTGTGTACTAACGCCCCAGTGGATAGCTGGATAGCTTCACACCCATGCCCATGGGAGTGGCCCTGGTTAAAACCAGTGGGCCACAAAGCAAAAACAAAGCAAGTGGTCATGGAAGTGGATCGGGAGTTGAGGGGAAGAAGGAAGGGATAAGTGGAGGTGGTGGAGGAGTGAGTGTGACCAGAATGTACTATACATACGTAGGACATTGTTTAAGAACAAATACATATGTAGGACATTGTCTAAGAACAAATACATACATAGGACATTGTCTAAGAACAAATACATACCTAGGATGTTGTCTAAGAACAAATATATACGTAGGACATTGTCTAAGAACAAATACATACGTAGGACATTGTCTAAGAACAAATACATATGTAGGACGTTGTCTAAGAACAAACTAAAAAAAAGTTGGGGGCTGGAGAGTGGTTAAGAATGCTTACTGCTCTTCCAGAGGATCCAAGTTCAGTGTCCAGAACCAACATGGGATTATCAAAATCATAGGGCATGCATGAGAACATGCGCACACGCGCGCACACACACACTTAAAAAATACATCTTTTGAAAAAGAGTTATCAAATTTGGGTGGCAAATGTAGATCAGTTATAAGTAATTGCCTAGCTGGCACATACATACTGGGTTGAATCCCTAGCATGCTCGCATGCATTTGTATGTATATATGTATGTATATATGTTCATAAATCTGCACTGGAGGGAGAAACAGCTTTTTCAACATGTATGACCTATTTAATGGTCATAGGATACTTTTTTCTTTGCCAATAAACAAACATTTTTTTAAAGAATGGCATTGTCCTGTGTAAGATTTAAGAAGAAAAAAGCTATATGTGTATTCTTTCTTTAATCCACCAAGAGGAAATTGCTTTATTACAAGCATATTAAAATATACAAAGAAATCACTGTAAAGCATTGCTTTTAGCTTTTCTCATTCATGATGTTTTATGAAAAAACTCTAAAACAAAGGTATATGTATTCATTTGGAGGTGAAGCACCTTTTTAAAAAAATATTTTAGCCAAAATGAAATAAATAGGGAAATTTAGCCCAACGGTAATTGTTACAATAGATACCTGGTTTTATTATGTCATGCTGCCTATTGGTTATAGATATGCTTGAAAATGGTAGAAAATAAAAACTGAAAAGTGTGTGAGGGTGTGGGATTCTTGTGGCAGCCAGGTGGTGGCGCACGCCTTTAATCCCAGCACTCGGGAGGCAGAGACAGGCGTATCTCTGTGAGTTTGAAGGTAAGCCTGGTCTACAAAGCGAGTTCCAGGTCAGATAGGGCTGTTACACAGAGAAACCCTGTCTCGGAAATAAAAGAAAGAAAAAAGAAAGACAGGAAGGAAGGAAGGGAGGAAGGGAGGGAGGGAGGGAGGGAGGAAAAAAAAGAAGGAAGGAAAGAAGGAAGGAAGTGGGCAAAGTCACGTCTCACCTTTCCTGCTTTCCTATAGGTTGGAAATGCGCGTGCATGCATGCGTGCAGGGGAGCCGAAGGACTTCCCAATGGCCCTGTGACCACAGGAGTGGATAGATAGCAGTATGGTCACTTGTGTTCAAGAATCCATTGTCACAAATCATTTCTATTTTAAAATAAAGTAAATGATATATCCTCATCACAAAAATAAGTTCAAATGCAGGAGAACGGTACTGTGCAGGGAATAATTTGTCTGTCCAGGCCTTCTGAAGAGCTAATCAATCCTGTTCTATCTTTACTTTTGATTTTTTGATCCAGGGTCTCACTGTAGAGCCCAAGATGGCCTTGAACTCACTGGCCCAGGCTGGCTTTGAAGTTTCTCTGATCCTCCTTCCTCAGTCTCCTGGATTACAGGCATCAGCTACCACCCCAGACTTTGTCTCTGATTTAGTCCATTATAAATTCAATTCCATGCCTCCATCTAATTATTGATCATGGTGACACTGGAGGTAGTCACTGAGTGGCTGTTGGGAAAGAGGAGGAGTCTCCATCCTACAACTCTCCCGTATGGTGAGGTTCACCCTTGTGTTATTACGTTTGGTATCTCTACTGTCTTTATGAGCCTTAGATGGTGTGGTGGTTTAAAAGAAGATGGCCCCCAAAGGGAGTAGCACTCTTAAGGGGTATGAGTTTGATGGAGTAGGTGTGGCCTTGTTGGAGGAAGTATCACTGTGGAGGCAGGCTCTGAGGGCTCATATATGCTTAAGATACTGCCAAGTGTCTTAGACCACTTCCTGTTGCCTACAAGTCAAGGCATGTAGGATACCTGGCTACTTCTCCAGCACCATGTCTACTTGCATGCCACCATGTCAATCATTTCTGTCAATTCTCCTTCCACCATGCAGAGCTTGGGATTGAACTTGGGTTCTTGGTTACAGGCTTGGAGGCAAGCACCTGTACCCACTGAGCCATGCCCTGGGCCCATGATATCTGTATTTGTTTTCGAACACAATATTGTCATATTTTCATCACTTTTTCATTACCTTTTGCCCCCTCCACTTGAGCAATGCTTTGTCATATCAGAGGTCCAGCTCTCAGCGGACCATTCCAAATGAAGATATGGGGTTTTTGTGGGTTTTTTTTCCTTTTCCTCTCATTGCCATATTTTAAGCAACCTTGAATGTGTTAGTCAGGAACTTTCCATTTAACATTCACCTGATCTTAAACAAAAGTTGCTTGTGATTGTCCTTTGTGGGTTCTTGTGAATGCAGCTGTCTGCCTTCTGTCCCTTTGCCTCTCCCACCCTTGTCTTTTGGTTAATGATTACTGACAAGTGATGGTTACAGAACAGTTTGGAGGGGTACTGCTGTGGCCTCCAAAGCTTTATTGTATCCTCTGAGTAATATTGTCTTCTGAAATTCTTCCTTCCTGGTGTTCTCAAAGCTAATGGCCCTCCAGGTGCCCATGATGGTGCTAAGTTTTGTGGAGAAGCAGGGAGTATAATGTCTCCACAGCTCTCTGCCATTTTGTTGTATTTTAACAGAGTGGCAGGCTTCTTGAACCCATGATTCACAGAAATATATTGTATGCATTGGCTTTATTGGAGATCTAGCTCAGACAGCTAGACTTCCTTATTGCAGTCAATGCTGTCAGGCAATCATAGAATTTACAGTTAGACTGGGCAGCAAAGAATCATCTATTTTAACCTTGGATATGATACCATGTTCCCATTGGTAGTCATGATTTTTCAAACTTTAGCATGCTTTATAGTCATATAGAGAGTTTTCCAACAAGTGAGTCACAGGGTGTCATCCATTTTAGACCTGACATGAGATGTTAAAATCCTCAATCATACCCTATCACCTCCAGCAGGGCTATGAGTTCCCTATTTGTTCCTCATCTTGCTAATCCCAAACCATGCACAAGCACATCACCCAGCTGTTGGCCCTGATGAAACAAAGCTCAACATCATGGTCATGATAGTAGGCTCTCCAACCACAAATATTTTAAACAAACTCACACCCTTAGCAGGAGACCCAAAGGATAACACGTGTGGACCTTAAAGCCATGGTCCTACATGCCACCCCCCCCATGTCATTTCCTATTGTCTGGTGGAGCTGTTGCCTCTATGCCTTCTGGCAGTCTCCTACCAGCACCCAGACCCTCTCTGTGACTTGTCAGTAAGTCAGTTGTGTTAACCCAACGCCTCCTTGGTTCTCAACCTGTTGCTCAAAGGCACCTCTTCCTGCCCTCAATAGGCTCTCCAAATGAGCCCATATCTCAGCTTATGGTTACTCTAGACAGAGAGACCTCAAGATCGGATTAGAAAGAAACTAACAATAAAAATTACAACCGAGCGCTTCTCGCAAGGCAGGGTCCACCGACAGCAAATCCCTAGCTGCTTTTACCTGACAAAGCTTGGCCTCCATGGACAGGCATTTTAGCTGTGCGGAGAACTGTATTCATAGATACCTTTTGGAAGTAATATATATATATATTTCTAAAGAACATTTCGAAAGATCCTCAGATGCCACTTGTTATTCTACTTTCCAGCTCCCATACTGAAAGAAGTCAGCTGGCATTTGAATCGCCGCTCACCGGCTACATACATTATCTGTCTTTTCTGACTGCTTCCCACACCCTCTTGTTTCCCGTGGATACCACCATATGCACGAGAGGTTTACTTTAAACGTATCCTCCCCAAGTGTCTGTAAAATCTCCAAAATCTATACATGTAGGACTTTCTCTATGTCTAGGGTAGTTACGTTATTTATTTATTTTTAGCCATCTGCATGCACATGTGTCTGTGTGGGGGTTAGTGCATGCACACTGAGTACCCATGGAAGCCAGAAGGGAGTGACAGGTCCTCTGGAGCTGGAGTTCCAGGAAGTTGTGAGTTGTCTGATGTGGGTGTTTGGAACTGAAGTGTGGCCCTCTGTAAGAACACTACATGCTCTTAACCACTGAGCCATCTCAATAAGCTGTGTTTTTGACAATATTTCCTTTATTCTCTCTATTCCTTTTCTAGAGCTCTTTTTAACTAGTTTTATTGATGTCTATCAGTTTATCTATCAGTTCAAAAAAATCTCGGTTATCTTCATTCTATCATTGCATGTAAGGCCCATGGAACAGGAGAGAAATTATGCCTGATATCAAAAACCTAGCCAGCTTTCTGGGGCTAGTAAAGTCACGGATCTTAGAAGACAATCTGCTACTGTCACTTTGCTAGACCAGCACAATACCCAACTAAATTCTAAGTCTCACCCTTCTCCCCACAGACAGCTGCAGCTATCACATCCCAAAAGCTTCTCTTTACAATAAATGGAGGGCCTTTGCAGGAAACCACAACTGGACACAGTGCAGACCTCAACTGATCTTGTGGAACCCAACCCCAGTAGAGACATCTACATCATGGCTCCTGAACCTATGGCTCAGAAAACATCGAGAAAGAGAAAGCAGAAAGAGTGTAAGAACCAGAGGGTCAGGAAAATAGTCTCTCCCAGAAATATCTGTCTAAATAAGACCCAAAGAATGATATCAACAGACATACTGATGTGGAAGAGGGAAACATCTCATGGGGTCACACTCCTGGAAAAAGAACTATAGGCAACTAATGTCTGCTGACGGAGGGAGAATTAGCTTCTTCCAGGGATGAGTCCCCTGAGTGGTTAACCAATACAAAGTGGCCAATCTTGAAACACACACACACACACACACACACACACACACACACACACACACACACACACACACCCCAAAAACAGAACCAGCAACTTGTATTTACATACTGTATACCTTTCTTTTATGGATCACTCTCCATGTTTGTTTTTTGAGACAGAATCTCAAATATATGTAATAATAATAATCAAAGAAAGCAAGGCTATAAATTTGAGAATGGAAGGCACAGTATATAGATTGATGACAGGGGATATGGGAGGCTCTGGAGGGTGGAGAGGGAAGGGGAGAAATTATGTAATTACACTTTACTTAAAAATTTCTATTACCTTTATAATAAAACTCATGTATCATATCAAATCATACAAAGAACAAAACAAAATAAGACATTTTGTGTGTGTGTGTGTGTGTGTGCAAGCCATGGCATGTGTGTGGCAGTCAGAGACCAACTTGCAGGAATCAATTTGCCCCTTCCACCATGTAGGCTGTAGGGCTTGAACTCAGTTTGTCTGGCTCGGTGGCAAACACCTTTACCTGCTGAGTCATCTCAATGGCACCTGTGTCCAGTAGCCTTTTTTTTTTTTAAATGAAACTAAGGTCTAAATTTTCTATTTGAAACACAGTTTCTATTTCTGTGCTGATATTTTCTATTTCACGTACTATAAGCATACTTTTTCCTTACGTAATTCACAATAATTTGAAGTCTACTCATTTCGATATCTGAGTCACTCTTTCCCCAGGGAACATCTTTGTTGCCATGGGAATGGATCACTCTTTCCTGTTTCTAAAAACACAAAGAGAAATAAAAAACAAGTGATCCCAAGAGCTATGGATAGATATGGGTGAAGTACATATGTGGATCTAGTAAAGAAGCACACGGATTGACGCTCAGCTAGCCAATGGGGAAGTGGAAGTTAGAACAGCAAGGACAAATCACTGCATGACAAGAAAGGCTGAAACTGATAAAGAGCAGCTTGAGGAAGAGGAAGAATGGAAGGAAAAGGGGGCGAGGGGGAGGGAGATGGCTTTCGGAGAGGATTGCTTTACACACCACTCATCGAAACTGGAAAATAGTTTGGTGGCTTATTGTTTTCTTTTCTCTTTACTTTTGTGTATGTGTGTGTATGTTGTATGTACTTGTTAGCACTTCTTATATGAACACGTGTGTGTACATAGAGAAGCCAGATGTTGTCTGGTGTCTTTCCTTGATCACTCTCTACTTTAAGCTTTGAGACAGGGTCTCTCATTCAACCAGATTGATTTGACTAGGTTGGCCGGCCAATTAGCTTTTTGCTTTGTGTCCCCTCCTCTCCACTCTTCAGTGCTGATGTTATAGTATACCAATATGCCCTACACTTTATGTAGGTTTTTGAGCTCCAAGTTCATGTCCTCATGCCTTGTGGAGCAGGCACTACACCAACTGGGCCATCACCCCCAGCCCCTTCAGGTTTCTTGCAAAGCCAAATATTCCATTAAGCATATACACTGACAATTGTATGGTAGGGTATTCATCTCAGAAAAAGGAAACTATATTCCCACAAAACTCTATATGTGAAAGTTCATATCAGCTTTATTGGTAATAATCCCTAACTGGAAGAATTGCAGATGTTCTTCAGTGGGTGAAGGGATAAACACACCATTGTATATCCGTTCCAGAGGTTAGAACTCAGTAATGAAAACAGACAAGCTACCACTACACAGAAACTTGGGGAAATCTCCATAGAATCATGCAGATTGAAAAAAAAAAAACCTGCCGGGCAGTGGTGGTGCACACCTTTAATCCCAGCACTCGGGAGGCAGAGGCAGGCGGATCTCTGTGAGTTCGAGACTAGCCTGGTCTACAAGAGCTAGTTCCAGGACAGGCTCCAAAGCTACAGAGAAACCCTGTCTTGAAAAAAAACCAAACAAACCCAGAAGATCTAAAAACTCACACATGATATAGTTTTATTTGTATAACACTCCTGAGATGGCAAAATTATTAAAATGGAGAATAGACAAGAGATTGTTTTAGTAGATATGCACACAATCACATTTTCAGTTACATGAAACTGAAAATACACATGTGCACACACATACACAAACACGCACAAGTAAAATTGGACAAATATGGAGTTAAGATTGGTACCTTGTCTCACTGTCAGGATCCTGTGTATAAAATATATCACCATGGCTGGATGAAGGATACATGGAGTCTCTGTTTTATTTACTACAACAGCGTATGGGACGGTAGAGGGGTCCATGGCCGACCCATCAACACGTGGTCACTTCACTCTCTGAAACACTTGCTAACTGACCGAGTCTCCTAGACCGAGTTGTAATATTTATCCTTTTATTATTTTTCAGAGTTCCTCTTTCAGGCAAACTTTATTTAGATACAACTTATACATAATAATAACTTTGAAATTACATAATTAAATGCATGTTGACAAAAGCATTACTAATAATCTCCACGTGAGGCAGCCCCCACAATCAGTATTTCCTTATCCCACTAGCACTCAGTTCCCGGCCTCGCAATAAAAAATAGATTTTAGAGTTTTGTTAAATGGTGATTCCGTCTTGGAGGGACCACCATGGAGCCTCTCCTCCTGCCCAGTCCTCCTCCTCACACCTCTTACCGGTGTCGATTCCAGGAGAAGCTCCCAAGAAGTCTCTCTCGCATCAGAATGTACTACTCTGGAAACCTAATCCACAACACTGATGTGCTATAGATTTGTTTTCAAGCATCAAAGTTTCAAGATATGATAGTTTATCTCCCAAGGGTCCCCACACGGGATGCTTCTGACCCTGCTGGTGGGTTGTAGGATCTTTTACTGGTTGGCTTAGTGGACTGAGGCTAGGCTACCCAGCGTGTACCCTTGGAGGAGGTGGAAGAATGTTGTCCTGCAAGCTTCAGTGGGGCCAGTAGCTTCTCCCAGCACACTGTACTTCACTCCAAGCTTGGCCAATGGATCAACCAACCACAGGCCAAAGCCTCTGAAACTGTGAGCCAAACAGGTCTTTCCTCCTTATAGTCTGCTTACCTCAAGCATTAGTCATAGCCACAGAAAGCTGTGACTGACACTCCCAGGGCAGGGCGTGTTAATCTTGATTCATCCTGATCTTTTATCCCACCCGGGAGTCATTGTGTCAGCTCAGTCTGAAGAATAGTCGTTCTCCAGTCATGCAAATATTCTCTTAAAAACCTAGGAGCACTTCTTCGGGGGGGGGGGGGAAACACCAAATAGAGGATGACACTGGAGCAGCAGGAGGGACTTGAGGACCCGGTGACCCAGGATTAGGAGGCTGGAGCAGTTTCCTCGGAGGATTCCGCAGCCATTTTAGGGGCCAGCAGTGGTCGAGGCTGTAGGGCTTTTGGAGGTAAAGCCGAGGGCAAGGAGTGGATCCCCATTACCAAACTGGGCTGCCTGGTTAAGGACATGAAGATCAAGTCCCTGGAGGAGATCTGTCTGTTCTCCCTGCCCATTAAGGAATCTGAGATTATTGATGTTTTCCTGGGCACATCCCCCAAAGATGAGGTTCTAAAGATCATGTCAGTGCAGAAACAGGCTGGCCAGCGAACCAGGTACAAGGCTTTCATTGCTAATGGGAACTACAATGGTCACATTGGTCTTGGTGTTAAGTGCTCCAAGGAGGTGGCCATTGCCCATCCGAGGGGCCATCACCTCAGTCAAGCTTTCCACTGTCCCTGGCGGAACAAGACTGGCAAGCCCCACACTGTTCCATGCAAAGTGACAACACCCTGTGGCTCTGGTTGGTACGCCTCATTCCTGCCACCAGAGGCATTGGCAGTGTCTCTGCTTCTGCGCCCAAGAAGCTGCTGCTGCTGGCTGGTATTGATGACTGCTACACATCAGCCAGGGGCTGCACTGCCACCCTGGACAACTTTGCCAAGGCTTCCTTTGATGCCATCTCTAAGACCTACTGCTATCCGACCCCCAACGTCTGCAAAGAGACTGTGTTCACCAAGTCTCATCAGGAATGCACTGACCATCTTGTGATGTCCTCTGAACCCAGGCTCCAGCTGTGGCCACCACGCAAGGGTTTTCACACAAGAAAGATAAAGTGAATTAAGTCTGTTAAGAACAACAAGAAAACTAAGTGTAACATCTTTGTTTTGCTTTTATGATTCTCCCACTGGATAGATTTCAAAGTAGCTAGATCAATTTCCCTTTTTCTGTTAATTGTAGTTTTACATTCTCAAGAAATTCTTAGCTTGCTACTTTGGTTTAATTCATTCACACAAAGCCTATCAGTTATGTTAGTGGCATTCCATTTGTATTTTAATAAATAAAGCTTGCCTGAGGATCAGAAAAGTAAAACAGCCACACTGGTCAGCCTTACACACCAGGCCACGACACACACCTTTAATCCCAGGAGCCACACTAGGCTGCCATAGAAACCAGGTGGTAGTGATGCACGCTTTTAATTCCAGAACTAGAGAGGAATATAAAACAGGAGGAGACAGCTCTCAGTCACAGCCTCATTCTGAGATTCCCAGAGGGAGGGCTGGCATTTTGGACTGAGGTAGAGGTAAGAGCCAGTGGCTGGCTGCTTTGCTTCTCTGACCTTCAGGTTGAACCCTTATTTCTGTCTTTGAACTTTTATTAATCGCACTTTCCAGTAAGACCTTTACAGCTGGCACTGCCCACATACTTTACTCATTTCTTATCTAACCAATTTTCTGTTCTTTCTTTTAATTCTTTCCTAAGTAGTCTGTTAAGTTCAGCGTATGAATTTCCATAGTGACAGGTGTTTCTTGGTTATGTGCTTGTTTTATGTAAGAATGTCTCTATTCTATTTTAATTTTCCTAGTCTATTTTTAAAAAAGTGCTCGAGAAGAGATAAGGAGTGGATCAATCCTACCTCAAGTGATTATGGAAATGGAAACTTCCACAAGGTGTTTGATAATTGACATTTTAAGGGGCATAGGTTTTCTGCTTCTCTGGGTTTTGTAATTGAACAATACACCACCCTTCCTTTCTTGCTCTGGTAATGTCATTGGTTATGGCTCAGAGACCCAGAGACTTTTGCCAACACTAGGTATGTGGCTAATGATTTACTTTCTCATACACTGTTTACCTATTAAAAATTCCAGTTTCTACACGGTTCACCTTTAAAGCCATAGCTCCTAATAGGTGGCAATAAGAGTTCATGATCTCTAATTTGCTTACAGAGTTGGTTATATCTGTCCTGTGTTATTTGTATCTTCCTGATCTAGCTAATTCAGTAAGTTTAGTGGCTTCCCTGACAAACAAGACATTTGTCCCAACCAGCATGTTGCTAGTAGCTACTGAACATCTTGTGCTTAGGAGCCTTTGTTTAGTATTTCTGAATGCAGGGTAAGGTTATACAGCATGTTCAAAATAATCTCCTCTGAAAAGGCTTCCCATCTGATCTGCATTTCTGAGAGCAAAAAGGTTTATCTTTTTATTCTCTACTGCTAGATCTTCTCAAATCCACACCTTAGTAATAGTAGCAGGCATTTATAGGAGAGCTTCTAGAAGAGGAAATTAGGCAGAGCACACTGGCCAAAGCCTTTGTTCGAAACACCATTTCTATCTACTGAAACTTTAGCTGAGCATTCCTCCATGGGCACCGTTGGCCAATTTGTGGTGCTGCTGGACAGGAGGCTTCTAAAACCTGCGTCCTTTCTCTGCAAGTGATAACCTGCCAACCTCTGAGTGCTAGCAATTTACAAGGTATTGATTTCTCTGACTTTTGCACTCCTTCCTAGAACACACACGCGCGCGCATACACACACACACACGTTGTAAAACTTGTTTCTTCCCTTATACAATTGGATTTCTCTTATTTTCTGTGTTCTGACAATAGTCCAATTTCGATCTTTGCCCTAGAATTTTAGCACTCTGTTTTCCTTTAAACCAGTTCTTTCGGTGCTAATATCAGCTAATACCCTGAACTCATCTCTACTGATATCAGTGACACCCCAACTCCTTCTCCACGGGCATCATCTGCTGCTCAAGCCTGTCTTTCTCAATATTGACTAAGGCTTCAAATCCCCTTCACAGAGAATGAGGTAGAGATGTCTTTGGGACACTAGCTGGTATTAACAATGAAAGAGTTACCTGAGAAAAAAACATTGCAACACATTTCCGCAGCAAAGATTAAAATAGTTTTAATAAGACATTAAAGATCAGTTTAAGATACAATTTATAAATATTCTAGGCAACCTGGACCAGCAGGTCATTCTTCAGTTACAGGGTCCTGAAAGAAAAGGGCCAGGAGATTGACGATAAGGAGACAGATAAGTTTGAGACTGGGAGGTCTTGCATAAACCATATCATATGCCAAGCAAGTTTATTAAGAAGTACAGCATCTTATATTGTATTTTAAGGGAAGAAGCAGCCCGAGGTCAGCAGAAAGTATACAACGGGATGATATCAGTGAGCTAATAAAACAGCATTGCACAGAGGGAAACAGGTATCTCGAGAGAGAGCATTGCACAGTGGGCTTGGGATTGATAACCATATCCCCATGTGGTGGGAAGGGTTGGGTTCTCATAATCTGAAGTTTGCAGTGCCAAGGCCCTGGCACCAGGCCATTACTGGCTTGGTCAAGTGTATAGCTGGTTTTGAGAAGGAGCTGTTCCGTCTCCATCAGGGCCTCAGGGAAAAGCCCCTAAGGCCCTGGTCCCAGGTTGTTAGTCGATCAGTCAAGCATGCTCCTATGAGAAGGAGCTATGATTCATCTCCATACATAAGGGCTGTAGGGAAGCCTTGGGTTAGCCCAGACCTCAACACTTGGTTGTTTCAGAGTGTAAGTCAATATGCCGAATACTCTCTGTGAGTGGTCCCTGTCTTGATGCTAAACAATCCAGGAAGCAGTTTCTACCCTTATTTTCATTCTCTGGATGAGAAAAAAAAAAAGAAAATAGACTTAACTGAGTAATTCAGGACTCATAACCTTTTACATGAATAGAAATTATCTGTTCACTGGGGAACATGGTGCAATACTGCAACAGAAGTGGATTCCCAGCTCAGTTGCCTTCTCCCCTGCTCTCAGCCTGTCTCAAACACTTGTTCCAGTACACAGTGCGGGGCGAGGAAAAAGTGGACCTCTTGGACCGACACCCCTGGGCTAGTCAAACATTGCTCAGTTGTCTGCGCTGTCTGAGGAAAAGCTGATGGGCAAAGAAAAGCCCCTCAAGCTTCTTCAGTGAGTTCGTTCCCAGATTCTTTGCTCCAACAGTGTCTTCGAGCTCTTGCCTGGACTCCCACACTCCCATAAAGACTCTTTTGTCTACAAGAATCACCAAATGGATGCTGTTGTGGCAAGCTGACAGTGGGAAGGCCTCCTCCCACCGTTTTGCTGATGTTACAATGGAGTGAATCTCAAACACAGGCTTCTTGCCTGTTGGTCCCATGAGTTATCAGGAGAATTAATATACCATAGCTATAGGCAACTATGAGATTGTGTCTTGAAGGAGAGAAAGATTCTCAGTTCCATTCAGTTCTGGGGAAGCAAACAGCTCTTACAGGCTTCCATCGGGGAGAGGACAGGTCCAACCGTGTGAGCTATCTGTGTAATTCAAGGCTACCTTGGATCTGGAGGCTGCAAGAGGGAAGGGGAAGACTCAACTCTGAGAGCTGCAAGCTCTTAGCAAGCCTAGCCTAACAACTAGGAAGCAGGGGTGGGGTGGAGAGAGGTCTGATTTCTGAGAGAGAGGGGGGAGGGCAGCTAGAGGATTCTCAAATTGTAGATCCCCAAATTGGATCTTATCAGTATGTGCACTAAGTTTCTTTAGATAAGGAAACAGGCTTGCCCTTTCTTAACTGCGAATTTCGGTGTTCTGATGGTGAAACAGAGGTGGTAACTATACCTATTAGTATTAGTTTTTAAAATCATCACGTGTCATTGTGGTCAAAACAGTAACAGACCAAATGGAAGGGTGAGAGAATGATCAAAATAGAGTGCGGAACTGTAATGAAGACGTTAATCAAGAAGAGTACTTTAAATCAATTTGTTCTGTGCAGACCTCAAGAATTTATAAAATGTCTATGTACTTTTTACATTTATTAACGTAGACAGCACTGCCTACTTTCATGGATGAGGCTCAGGTGGCTTACGTGTCCTGACTGAGGCAGAAGAAATCAATAAGTAACAGATGTAAGAGGAGTCTCAATGGTGATCCTTCATCTATCTCTCATTAATTTTAAAATATGCTGTATGGGCAAATATTTTAGACAAAATTTCCATTCAGCAAGCATAACTCTTATTTACCAAAACAAGGAAAAGGGGTGCCTCTCCCCACTTCTCTGTCTGTGATTCTGCTTTCCTTTTTGTCCTTGGATCCCTTTGCACATTTGGTTGGTTTTGTTGGTGTTTTGGTTTTGTTTTGTTTTTGCGTCAGGCTCAGAGTATAGTCCAGGTTGGCTTGGAACTCACTACGGCACTCAAGTCGCCGCAAACTCACAATCCTTCTGCCTCGGCCTGCGTGCTAGGATTGAAAGCGTGTGCTCCCAGACCTTGCTTCTCTGAACATGCTTTACATATAAAAATTCTCAGTCTATTAAAAATGCAAAGGAATATTTATTATTATAATTATGAAATGGAACAGCAATTATTATGAAAGCTGTTCACTTGATGCATAGAATAATTTACAAGTTCAAAATAGCTAAATAAATGAGTACAAATGAGCAGTTTTCATAAAATGAAGAGAAATTGTGTTAGGTGGATAACTTTAGGAAGTTACCCTTTCTCTACAAATAAATATTCATAAGAATTTGAAGCAGAATAATAAAATTACTGTGCCATAATTATTTATAGATTTATTCTATGTACATTAAATTAAATAAGGTTTAAGAATGTATTTAAATTTTAATTATGCAGTTCCATGTAAGCCATGCTTCTTCCTTTTTTTTGCACAGTCCTGTGGGGGAGTTCTCACATCTTGTAAGTATGAATTAAGAATGTCAATTTTGTGACCTCTAGATTTTATGGAAAGGGATAACTCTAAAATTAGATATGAAAAGTAGGTAATAGGGCTGGAGAGATGGCTCCATCTGTAAAGCACTTGCTGTGCAAGCCGGGCGACCTGAGTTGGATGCCTAGACCTTTAATTAAAACAAACAGGGGCTGGAGAGACGGCTCAGCAGTTAAGAGCACTGGCTGCTCTTCCCGAGGACCTGTTCGATTCTTAGTAGCTCCCAGCAGCTCACAACTTATAACTCTAGTTCCAGGTGACAGATCACACTCTTCTGGCCTCTGAGGGCACCAGACACACAGTACAACACCCACGCACATAAAATAGAATAATAAAAATTTAAAAACAGATACATACACACACACACACACACACACACACACACACACACACACACACACACACACCAAACCACCCCCCTCCAAAAAACCCTGAGAATAATACCTGACATCCTCTAGTCTCCACATACTTATGCACACACGTAATATAACTTTAATATTACGTATTTAGGGGCTATGATCTAGATGCTTGGTATGTCCATTACTACTTGAATACTGCTGTTCCCAGGCTCTCTCTCAGAACAGTGTGCACATATGTATATGTGCATATGTGTGTATGTGTGTGGAGTTTATATATGCATACATAAGGAATGTATATATATTCATAAGTTCATATGGATGCATTACAGGGTTCTGTCATCACCATCCATTGCTGCTGCTCCTTCCCTACATTCTACTCACTCCTTGGTGTGTTTGTTGTGTGTACCATCTGTGTGCAGGTACATGTGAGTGAGCATGCCCGTGCAGAAGTCTTCGGTATTGCTCCCCAGGAACCACATCTGCCACGATGTTTTTAAGGCAGAGTCTCTCACAGGCCAGGAAGTTGCGATTGGGCTAGGCTGACTGGCCCGGAAACCCCAGGGATCTGCTTGCCTCTGCCTCGCTCGCTCTGGGATTGCAGGTGTGCTCTACCATGCTTTCCTTCTGTTTCTGAGAGCTTGAATTTAGGTTCTCATGCTTGCAAGGCAAGCACTTTACCAGCTGAACCATCTTACCAGTCCTTTTCCTTGCTATCTTCCCAGCCTCCATCACCCTGTACCCAGATTTTATCCCATTTCACCACAGATGTTCTTCTCAGTACACATGGGCTCTGACTTTCCATCCTGGGTTGTGCTTTCCATGTGTATTTTCTTTGACAACCCACCAGCTCATTCACTCATGAGGAGTCTCTTTTCCCCCTTCTCTGGTTCTAACATCACTTACCCAAGGATTCCTCAGCATCCATCCTATGGACCACCTCCTCCCTGCATCTCAGCTGGGCTGTAGGCAGCTGTCTAATACAGAAGCCCGCTTGATTCAGCTCAGATTCCATCTCCTTCCTTTGGGGACACTGAGGTTCCCCAACGCTTGTACCAGGTACAGAGGTTCTCCTTCTACCAGCCTCACGGCATAAGATTACTCTCTCCATGAAGGAAAAGGAAGAGAAGGAAAAGAGAAGGCTCACAGCTCTTTTTGAGACAAATTTCTCCTATCTGGTGTGTGTCTTCACATTTTCAGTCTCACAGGTTTTTTCTCCGGGCTACCACACTTCTGCAGACAAAATTTGCCCTTAATATCTGCCATGAGTAATTTCATACAATTGAAAAAGATTTACTGTGCAATATATCCTTAATTTGATCCCTGCCCTTAGGTAATATAATCTGCTGAGAGATTTTATTGGCATCTGCCTTAAAATTGCTTTCAGGCTTAAATTTTACTATTTGGGGGTATAGAGCAATTGGCTTTTTCAGTTCTGCAAAGAGTCAATCCTTACACATCTTCACTTCCTTTCATTTCTGCTTTGAAATTGGGAAATTCTTCCCTGGGCTTATTTCTTCTAAGACTGAGCCAAACATGACAAATACCACAAAGCAAACCCTCTAACATCTTGTTTTTCCCTTGAGCTTTTGTCTCGCTCATACAACAATCTACTTCCTAAGTTACATGAGTGACAGTTTTGCTAAATACTGGGTCACCATATGACTCACAAATCATAACCTTTCTAGCTTCGAATATTAGTTTCCTTGCCAATGGCCATCTGCAAAGTCAGCAGCATGTATTTTAGGTTGTGTTTTGCAAGGGCATCCAATTTTTAGTAACGCAAGCTGCATTAATCAGAATAGACTAATTATATTCTGATAACAAAAAATTCAGAGTTTGTTTTAAATTGTGTTATTTCTTTTTTAATCTTTATAATGAAATCAAAGATGGAGCTTGTGCACTTTTATAGTACAAGTATTGGAGTCCATCCTGGGATATATTATCTCTCATTTGGACAACTGATTGCTTCTGAGAAAGTATCTCAGGAGTTGATACTGGTCTATGTTCAAGCTACGAGCCTCGAACTGGCTATGTAGTTGAGGATGATATTGCATTCACCATTGTCCCACCTCCATCTCCTGAGTGCTAGGATTACAGGCATGCACTGTCTTGCCTGGTTTATGTGGAGCTTGGTATCAAACTCATGGCTCTCTGCATGCTAGGCAAACTCTCTATTGACTGACCTACATCCCCAACCCACTTTCAGCACCTTACGGCAACAGAAGCTGATCTGTTGATTTTATTCCGTGTCTTGCTCTGCTGGTGGGAATGGAGTGAAGGCTCTACTTTACATAGACACTTCTCTTAGTGACTCAAGCTATCAAAGATCTTGCTATTGAGACTGGAGAGGTGACTCAGTGGTTAAGAGTACTTGTTGCTCTTGTAGTGACCCAGAATCAATTACCAACACCCACATACTCACAACCATCTGTAACTACAGTTCCATGGGATCTGATACTCTCTTTCTGGCTTCCACGGACACCAAGTACACACATGGTGCACATATATACACTCTGGCAAAATACTTACACATAAAATGAAGAAATAATTTTTAAAATGTTGTCATCTGCCACCTTGTCACCTGAAATTTCCTATCCCTGGTTGTTTCAGCATGGGGCAGAGATTGGAGGAGAAAGAAAAGTCTTTTTATTGCTGCAGATTAGGCTTAACATGGATCCTTTTTTGTCATATTTCAGTGACCAGAATTAGTTGTATGATCCCAACTAACCACAAAGGTGTTAAAAGTATAGTCTTTCAAGCACAGTTATGGAGACAAGATTTTGACAAGTTCTCGTGATATCTTCCTCTCCATGAACATTTTATTAGCAGATTCCAGTTGTAGGTCTCAGTCTACCATATGATTTTATTTATGAAGTGTCTTTTCTACTTATTCAACAGACATTTATTGAGTATTTATTATGTTCTAGCTGGTCTTCTATAAGCTACAGATTATATATAGTAGTAAATAAAAAAATAAAAGCTCACTTACCCTTAAACAGATACACTCTAGATCTGTAATGTGTGAGATGGTGATAAATGCCATAGAGGAAAATTAAAGCAGAAACTACATGATTCAGGCAAGGGAATAGGATTCATAAACTTAACTATTTCAGTTGAAAATGCCTGTTAACTAGTTCACTGTGGTGTGCTGAATGGCAATCCCTTAAATGTCCATGTCTTTATTCCTAGAACCCGTGACTGTCTATGTATGGTGGTTTGAAAGAAAATGGCTCCCACAGGCTCAGAGGGAGTGCTTTTATTAGGAGGTATGGTCTTGTTGGAGTAGGTGTGACTTTGTTGAAGGAAGTGCGTCACTAGGGGGTGGGTTTTGAGGTCTCAAATGTTCAAGCAGGTCTAGTGTCATTCACTTCCTGCTGCCTGCCAATCTGGATGTAGAACTCTCAGCTCCTTCTCCAGCGTCACATCTGCCTGCTTGCTGTCATACTTCCTGTGGAGACCCAAAATGTGAGCCTATTTCCACCTTGTTTGAAGGTCAGAGAGTTGAAACTTACTTTTATTCCTTCAGGGTTATTGTCTGTTTCTACCTCAAACAAAGGTCCCACCTAGAGTTTTGCTCTCTCAAGGTTATTGTCAACAGGTGTGGCTAATATCCAGACCTTGTACTTTAGGAATAGAGAAGTAGATCTGTTTCTACCTCAAATAAAAGTCTAAGGATTCAACTAGGTTCCTACTTCCTTGGGGAGATAACAATAACTTTTACCCAGGGAGTGGTTTGCCTACAGAATGTTTTGGTCTAGGGTATGAGCATGGCTTATCTTGTTCTAGCAATAAAATCTTTAACTAAGAATGTAGTAAGCAACCTTCAACTGGTGTGTTCATTCCTTGTATCATGTTAATGAGTTTTTTTTATCTTACTCCTACCTTCTGGGGTCAGGGGTATTTTAAGCGAATGGAAATTAAATGTGGGTGATTTCAGTATTCACTGGAACTCCTTCCCAATATTATCCTATGTTTCTGTTTTGTTATTTTCACTCATGTCTGCGTTCTTTTTACTTCTAATCCTCATGCCCCTACCCTGGTAAGTGGTATTTTTGTCAAAGCTGGTCTCCAACAACTTCCCACCATGACCATAATGGACTAAATGTCTGAAACTGTAAGAAGCCCCAATTAAATGCTTTCCTTTGTAAGAGTTGCCGTGGTCATGGTGTCTCTTCACAGCAATAGGAACCCTAACTGGGACACTATGTTACCTTACATGGAAAATGAGCCTTTGAACAGGTGACCAGATGAGAGTCCATGAAATGGGATTATCTGCCATTCAGGTGGGCCCAGTGTAGTTACACAGGATAACAAAAGAGTTAGATTCAGAAACAGAAGTGTGAATATGGAACCTGATCATAAAAGAACATTTGAAGATGTCATGCCACCAGCTTTAGGAGTAGAGCAAAGAACCTGGAGTGAAGCAATAGGAGAGCCCTCTAGAAAGGCAAAGCAATGACCACCAAAGGAATGCAATGGCCCTTTTGATGTCTGACTCCTGAAATCCCTCAGCTACAGAACTATAAGATAATAAATACACATCATTTTAAGACAAAGCTTTGCCTGTGTGGTTATACCAGCCGCGGGAAACTGAAGAAGTGAGGTTTGAGCAAAGAACTAAAGGGGTGAGGGACGGAGTCAGGCAGATTTATGAGGAAGGAGCATTGGTCAGATGAAATACAACTGAAAGCTCCTGAGACAGCAGTGTGACTGCCATATACATGGGGCAAAAAGGGTATCAGCACGGGGGAGGCCAAGTGAAGGACGGAGACCCTTCTAGGGGAGGAGTGAGAGAGGTGACAGCCAGGAGGTGGCTGGGGGGTGCTGAGGGTGCTATGATGACTCTGAGTTTGACGGAAGACACTGAAGCAGCTTGCCTTGCAGATTATATTGGGGTGCTTCATATTTTAAAGAAACTACTGCTTAAGAATCAGTGATGCAGAGAGGGGAGCATTAACCGGACACTAAAAATCCATGTGAAAATGATAAGATGGTAAGAAGTGGTCAGGATTCTAGTATGAAAACAGATTGTAGGAGATTAACTTATAGATTGGATAAGAGATGCGATAGAAGAATCCAGAATGATTCAAAGGTTTACCTTTGGAATAGCCAGATGGAGAGAACACCATTTGCTTAGGTGAGAAAGATTGTGTGAGTCTGGAGAAGAGCAAAAGTTTGGTGATCGAAGTTGGCGAGATAACTCAGTAGTTAAAAGAACATGTTGCTTTTGCAGAGGACATGGGTTTTGTTCCAGGCACCCATGTTCCATGGTCCATAACTATCTATAACTTCAGTTCCAGGAGATCTGACACAAAGGCTTCTGCACTTACACGGTGTATATAAATAGACTCAGGCGCGCGCACGCGCGCGCACACACACACACATTTTTAAAAGTTAAATTTTAAATATAGGTTTAAGATAACTAAGTGGAGACAGGAACCATTTACACACACTAGTTTGGTGTTCAGAAAGAGGTAAGCCCAAAGATACACATTTTTAAGTATCCAATATGTGTATGGACTGTAGCCATGGTATTGTATGAGACAATCAAGAGAGATCAGATAAAAAAGACGTCCCAGTATTGAGTCTAGAACACACTGCATTTTGGAGACTAGGGAAGAATAACTAGCAAAATAAAACAAAACAACAGCAGCAACAAAAACCAGAGAGGGTGCAGTGGTGAACTAGGAAGGGCAAGAGACTGGTGCATTGACAGTAATTGAAAACCTTTTAAGGCTAAGTCAAATTCTAGTAAAAGATGAAGTGATATTTGAAACACTATCAGCATAGTAAAATACTAATGTTAAAGTCTATAACATAAATGCTAAAACATAATGTTATAATGTTAAAGTCTATAACATGTTATATCTTATAATCTCTTTCTATATATGTTAAAGTCTATAACATAACCACTCAGATTGAAGCTAGGGCCACATGCATGCTTAGCACATGCTCTGCCCACTGAGCTACATTCCAAGCTCATCTTCATTTCCTCATGTGCTCAGCGGGCTATACTATAATTATGTCACATGACATCACTTTAGTGCACATGACTCATTAAATCTTTGCAGCAATAGTCAAAGCACTCACTAATCTTTAGAAATTGCTTATTTGAAGGGTTACCCCTATCTAAATGATGGCCCTGTCCAAGCTATGCAATGATAAAGAGAACAAAATCAAATGTGCAAAAATTCTCTGCTAACTTCACAGTCACTGATGACTTAGGGTGTCAAATTTACATCAGTAATACTTATCAGGATGCCAAATTCTCTCAGCTTCTGTTGAAACGCAATTACGTTAAAAATGTTCTATCTTTTCCAGTCCTTTAGCTCTGATATTACTGAGATTTTGTATATTAAAGAATCTTTATTATCAACTAAATCAGGAATGTCAGTTTGGAATGTCATATGTAATTGGTAGATATAAACCCTCCAGCCAAGCAAGCGGTGGGGTACTGGGGTGGTCAAAAGCACTGGCTGTGTGTCAGCCCAACTGAGTTTTAGCTCATTTCTAACACCCAGATTTTAAATTCCTTAGCTGTGCCCCCATTGTTGTATCTGTAAAGATGGGGAGGAGACTAATTACAATATTCTAATGAATTAGTTTCTATCAAACAGGGAGCAAAATACATGCTGAGCATTCTAATTTTTATTATTAAAATACCTGTTAATTCATGTGAAAAGGAGGGTATTTGGAGCTTTTAATGAACCTATGCAGTTAAATAGAGGCAGTTTTTGACAGTCAACCACATCTGGGGATCCCTGATCTCAAATTGCCTCAAAAGGCCCACCCATGACTACTGCTACCCATTTTCTCTGCCTCTTGGAGTCCAAGGAGGCTACAGTGCTATGTGGTCACTGAAACGGAAACTGGGATCAGCGACAGCAGCACCAAGTTAGAGCTTTGGGTAGGGGGAACATGAGCTTTAAACAAGTGTTCACTTGAATACCAGCATCACCAGGGGCATGGGCTACACAGGCTAGGGTCTATTAGAACCAGGATCTAAGACTGACATCAGGGAGCCATGATGGCGCTGATGGCATACTGGGAGCATGGAGGACACCTGAGAAGCCTCCAAGGCGGGTACAACAAATACCTTTAGAGCTGTATGTGGTACTCTTCTGGTGTGATTTCCCGGAGAACTGGGAGGGCACATCAGTGACCGATGAGAAAGAAAACTGGCCTACTTTCTGGAGAGGGAACATACCCCTGTCTGCCCGCAGCAGCCATGATTAATTCTTTAATTTATATGGTCTATGGAGGTGGGAAACAGACTTCAAGGAATGGCTGTGTGTAGTAGAAAGCTGCTTGTTTGTTCCTAGCTGCTCAGCCCCGAAATAACCACTCAGAAGTCATATTATTTGCAAGACTGTTTGGACAATAGCTTAAGCATATTTCTGACTAACTCTTATATCTTAATTTAACCCATCTCTATTAATCTGTGCATCGCCATGAGGCTGTGGCTTACCAGGTAAAGTTCTGGTATCTATCTCCTGTAGGGCTACATGGCTTCTCCTGACTCTGCCTTCTTTCTCCCAGCATTCAGTTTAGTTTTCCCCGTCTAGTTCTACTCTGCCCTATCAACAGGCTAAGGCAGTTTCTTTATTCACCAGTGGTATTCACAGCATACAGAGGGGAATCCCACATCAGCTATGCTTGGAGAAGTCTCTCAGGGGATTCAGAAATGTAACCATCTATAAACACTTCAAGTTTTAAACAAGCAGCAGGGCTGTAGCATTGCATGTGTCTGGATATTTGCTCCACACTAAGTACATTGAGATCTGACTCTTAGACTTTCATGACATGGAGGTTGTTGGTGTTCTGGCAAACTGAGGGTGCTGTGAGCCTGCCTGAATGGAACTGGTGACTTTCTTAAGCGGTTTTGATCAACAGATGGACAACGATATAAAATGAGGATGGAGATAGGGTATCAAGAGCATTTTCTTAATATAGGAGAAACAGCGTTTTTTTGCATGTGGATAAAAACGCCTACAGAGAATCTGCTTCTGCCCCTTAGCAGGAACTTGGGTGGGGACTGTTTAAGGCTGTGTGTGTTTCCAGATTTTCTCCCACTGCTCTCTGTAATCTCCTAGACATTTCTTACAATATTGTTTATCTTCTCTTGCCATAGATGTTGTCTTGATTCATTTCTGGATATCTTTTCTTCTTTCTCTATTTTTAGTATAAACTCAGCTTGATAAATCAATAAGTACCCATGTAGCCTGCACATCCTGGATGTGTGCTTCTTTCTCTGCCAGAAGAACAACATTTTAGTATCTTAAGCCATGGCCTGGAAAATCAAATGCTGTTCTATAACACTGCTTTTGCAGATCTATCTATCTATCTATCTATCTATCTATCTATCTATCTATCTATCTATCTATCTATCTATCTATCATCTATCCATCCACCTACCCATCTATCTATCTACCTATCTATTATTTTGGTTTTTTTTCAAGACACAGTTTCTCTAAGTAACAGACTTGTCTGTTCTAGAACTTACTCTGTAGACAAGGCTGGCCTCGAACTCACAGAGATCCACCTGCCTCTGCCTCCTGAGTGCTGGGATTAAAGGCATGCGCCACCACGCATGGCTCTTGTATTTATCTATCATCGGTCTGTCTGTTGTCTGTCTTTCACCTGTCTATATCTACTTACCCATGTCTGTTTACCTGAACCTCTACTTACGAGCCTGTCTGTTTTTCTGAAAAGACTCCTAACTTCTGTCATGCTGGCCTGGATACAGACCCCAGCCTGAGAGATGACTCCTTCCGTGAGGCACGATTCCTCTACAATGGGGGAAAACTCATACACACCTCAGTAGTGTTGTTATGGGGAATCAAATCAATCAGATGAAGGGGAAAAGTGATATTCTTGGTCTTTAAAGGCTCTCATTTACATCCCATAGTCAAAGGTTTCTCCCTCATTCTGAGCATCATAGCTTTGGCTTTCTAAAATGTGACACCCGCCCCCCCCACCACCATATTTCTATCTACTGATGTACGGGGATGATTGTTCAGCAGCCAGTACTTCTTTCCAAACGGAATGCCACCTTTACCAATGTAATGAACCACAAGAAGGTATAAGAACCTAAAGTGTGTACTTTTTGGTGACCTTCCCAGATATAGGTCCTACTACAGGCAGTGAATAACTCTATTTGCGGGAACGTGCCTTTGGAACTCTAGATCTTAAATGAAGGAGCAGTCAATCGCTCCTGTTATTTTTAGTTTCCTCCTCTGCAAAGCACAGAATGGGGTTCATAAAGACCACCTCTACACACATGCAACCAATAGCATCAAATTCCTGCAAGGAAGAAACCTTGAAGGCTTAAATGACATGGAAAAAAGCACCTTGTTCTTCGGTGCTCAATAGCAGCCTCAGGCAGATTAACCAGCATGTCAGTGTGGGGTTAGTAGGTTGGGCAGTTGTGGTGGCTTGGATAAGAATGACCCCTGTAGACTCATATATTTGAATGCTTAGTCATCAGGGAGTGGTACTATTTGAGAAAGATAGGAGGTGTGGCCTTATTGGGAAAGGTGTGTCATTGGGGGTAAAGCCCAAGTCAGCCCCAGTCTCTCTCTCTGCCTACAGATCAGGATATAGCTCTCAGTGGCTGCTCCAGATCCTGTCTTCCTGCCTGTTGCCATGCTCCCTGCCATAATGATAATGGACTAAATCCTTGAAACTGTAAGCAAGACTCGGATTAAATACTTTCTCTTGTGAGAGTTGCCTTGGCCATAGTGTACCTTCACGGCAGTAGGACAGTGACTGATACAACAGCACATCCCGTTTCTGTCCACACTAGACATCCTGAATTCCTCATGGCTTGACTTTCAGCTGGTATAGCTTCAGCATCATTTTTAAACCCGTATTGCAGCTAACCATTTTGGGTCAATTGGTGATTATGTGCAAATACAACTTAATTTTGTAATAGGGTAAAAAAAAAAAATCCTTCTTGGGGCTGGAGAGACGGCTCAGCAGTCAAGAGTACATACTGCTCTTACAGAGGACCAGCACAGGGGATGTTTGCAGTTGTGTGTAACCCCAGCTCCAGGACACCTAATGCCTCCAGAATCCATGGAATTACACACACACACACGATTAAAAACAGTAAAAAAAAAAATTGAAAAGACCTAGAGAGTTTATTTATAACACAGGAAACACTCAGATTTACTTTTATTGTCCAAGTGCAAACCATCTCCCTCCAGAGAAGGTTCTTCCTGTATCAGTTGTTCCTTTACCATCCTCCACAACCACATCTTTCCCCAGTCAGATTGGGCAAGACAACTCTTACCTCAGTAGTGTCAACAATATCTTGGTCAAATTTTTTGCTACTTTTTTCCCCTTTCTTCTTTTGATAGGTCTCGCTATGCAACTTAGGTTGACTTTAACCTCATGATTCCCCTACCTCACCATCCTGAGTGTTGAAATGACAGGTACATGCCACCCTCCCCTGCTAAAACTCTTGATTTTAGTCAATGGGACAAAACCCATTTTGGTATCACTCCTGTTGGTGACAGAAAGTTTTATTTCAGACTGTTAACACCCCCACCCCTCGGTTACCTCTCCCTCTGCTCCTGAAGTTTCTATAATGTTTATACAATTTTCTCTTGAGAATAATAATTAAAAATAAAAGTTTACAGAATCAAATAGCCTTGTGGAGAAGAACTAGGAGAGAGCTATCCTTATCTATAAGAATGGCTTTCTATGGGAAGATTCCAAGTCCATTGGTCTTCCTGGCAAAGGATCCCAGAGACAGGCACAACATGAAACTCACGATCTTTTTGAAAAGGGGTTGGAGTTCTTAGGCACCAATGGATGTCAGAGATGAGCTAAAAACAAACACTCACATGGAAGGAGCAGTGGCATTTAATAAAGTGATTAAGCAGTGACATTAAATGAATTCTCAGGCTATTTTGAAGTGATTAATGTGGGTGGATGGAGGCCAGGACTCGCTGGGGAAAGATATGAGGATGCCTTTTCTTGATTAAAAATTACCAGCAATGATGATGGTAAAATTCTCAGAGGGCAGTTTTGTTTGATTGTCCTGGGTGGTAAACAACGGTGGTTATTAAAAAGTTTTCTCCTCCAGGAAGCTGAGGCAGGAGGATCACAAGTTCAAGGTCAGCCTGAGCTATGTAAATTAGAGACCAACCTGGGATAAAGGGCAAGGTCTCAAACAACAAAATCATCCTTCTCCATGGGGCAGAAAGTACCTTTTATCTCTGAAAGAAGGAAACAAGTTATGGGCAGACTCCGAGTGTTTTGGGAATTATTCGGGGGCAGTCTTAGTTATTCTAAATCTCTCTCTTCTGTTTCCTAAGTGGCTTTGACTATGGCAGTACTGTCTCCCAGGAACACAATGGTTAATCCCTTACTTACAGGATGATTGGGGGAGTTCAATGCAGTATTTCGTGCCAAGTGCTCAGCAAAAAGCCAGATACTTGGGAATTGTTAAACCGTGGGAGACAACATGGTCATCATTTACTTCTGCCTTTACTACAGCCCTTAGGGAGCACAGCTCTGTGGAATAAGCTCCCTTGGTGCTCTCCGCAGCCGCGTGTGTAAGACATGCACTGTGCTGGCCCAGCCCTGCTTGTTTCTGCACTACCACTTTAGGAAATGATAGAAACTTGTTCCAGGAATCTGACCTGGGCAGAACTCGCAGGTGACTGAAAGTTAGATAAATAAATCCCATCCGGGCAAAAATTTTTGCCTCTAGAGAAAGAAGTGTCTAAATCTGTTTCTGTTCTAGATGGGGTAATGTTTAAGGCAGAAAGGACATTTGGCTCACAGTCTGGGAGAGCAGAAAGTACAAGAGCTTGGTCCCATGATCCACTTGGTTTCCCGTGAGGGTTTCGTGCTGTCTCATGACACAGTAAAAGGAAATTATGAGAGCAGACTTGCTTTATGGTAACCTGTTCTTGTGATAGTGAACTCACTCCCATGAGACTGTCATGAATCCCTCTCATCAACCTCAGCTATTAAACGACCCATGTCCCAAGTTTGCCAGAATGACAATTGAATCTCACCATGAGCTTTGGAGAGGACGAGCCATATTCAAGCCCTACCAAGAAGTAATGAAAAGACAGTTTGGGAAGGTGAGGTGGGATCACCTGGTCCAGCTTCCTACTTGAAGAAGGGACCACAGCCTCAGCTTTCATCCAAATGTCCCCCGTCTGTCCTTTAACAACAGAACTAGGAGGCCAAATGGATCTAAGCTAACCTTAGAGGACGAAACTCAGGTCAGGACCCTTCCTTGAGTATTTCATTCCAAAGCCATGGGAGAGGTCCTAAATAATTATTAAGTAATTTAATAAAATGTGAATGCATATAATACATTTACATAGTTTATATATTTGTTTACAAGTAATTTAAGAATATACAGGACTACATTTTCTATCTTTCTATTCATTTTAGTTCTTTTTCAATTCTCAAATTTTATGGACACACATGTTCTTCTAAGAAACACTGCTTACAGAAGTTCTAGAATGTTTAACAAAATGTCATGTCTACCTTCTAACCTTTGGTTTTCTTCTTGGGACGTTAAAGACAGATGGGGAAGGAAAACCCAGGCCTCTTCTACACAACCCTGTGAGCACTGGTTACTACAGTGGGAATTCCTCAGTTCCACGTCCACGCATTCCTGTATTGAAACCTAATCACCAATTTGACAGTATTTGGAGATGATTGTGTCATGAGGGGAAGACCCTTGTGAATGGGATTAGTACCTGCAGGAACACAGTTATAGAACCCAGTCTGGTGAAAGGATATGCTGAGTGCTGACCTCAGTGTCCCCTGAATGTGGCTATGGCCTTCTGCCTTGCTTTCGTGCTTTCCCAGACATAACCTCTAGTACGTACCAGGCAAAGCGGCCTATCCTGAGAAAGTTCTGGGAAAGGGCTGTTCTGTTAATATTTAGCATGTGCTTCCTGGCATTTATTTACATGTTTTTCTGAATTCAAATGACCTTTCTTGGATCGTTGCTTTCTTTGTTACATTCATGTTTAAAAGCACACTGAAACGGAAGTGAAGTTGTCTGCAGCATTAGGCTGTGATCCACCCCATTCTGTAAGGTCCTCAAGTCCCAGATCTCACAGATAGATCTGCATAGGTTGAAAGTGGACAGCACCCTTCTGAAAGATGTGCCAGGAAGCTCGCTGCTCTCTCTGCCCTGCGAGAACAAGTCAAAAGCACTGTCTATAAGGAGCAAGATAATTCATGTGGTAGTTGATCTCGAACTTCTCAGCCACCAGAACAGTGAGAAATAAACTTTTTATTGTGTGTAAGCTAGCCAGTCTATGGCACTTTGTTATAGCAGCACGAAGAAGAAGAAGAAGAAGAAGAAGAAGAAGAAGAAGAAGAAGAAGAAGAAGAAGAAGAAGAAGAAGAAGAAGAAGAAGAAGAAGAAGAAGAAGAAGAGGGAGAAGAAGAAGAAGAAGAAGAAGAAGAAGAAGAAGAAGAAGAAGAAGAAGAAGAAGAAGAAGAAGAAGAAGAGGGAGAAGAAAGAAAGAAAGAAAGAAAGAAAGAAAGGAAGAAAGAGAAAAAAGACTTAGTATGAAGCGGCAGCAGAAATCCTCAGAACTATTTTATACCTTTGTGGTAAAAACAGGAAACAAAGAGATTTAGAAGTCCCGTAAGCATTCGAGCCAAGACAGAGAGAACACGGATGAATAGAGGAGTCCAGCCTGCCAGCATCAAACACCCACCAGACGGCTCACTTGGCACCAGCATCGTTTTCATTCTTTTCTGTCCCTCACATGAAATCCCTTCCTCCTGCTCTCTCTCCTACTGTGAAAAGAGAGATCTACTTAACAAGCAAGACCATTTCAAGGGCAAGACAAGCAATTAACAAGAACACTTTCCCCAAATTGCAAACATCTCCCTCTCTAATGGAAACTTTTTAATCAAGGGTACAGACTTCCAAATCCCTCCCTAAGAGAGCTTGGCCTCCATCCACCAACAGAAGTCACGCCAAGATGGCCTGAGAACCTATATAATGTTACCGCCTAATCCTTTTATCAAAGGTCCTTGACTGTGAAGATGCGTTTTGTTTTCCATTTCTACCCATCTGTCCCACAGTCTGAGTCTAAAGACATTTATTCTCTCATCAAGGATAATTAGAGACCTTTGTTGAGTCCCAAGTCTTTGAAACCTCACTAAAGGTCAAGACACTTTGAAACACAACACATTTCCGTCAAGGTGCTAGAGTGTGGCTGAAGTCTCCACAAAGACACATTCAGTTCTGGACGTTGGTTCTTTACACTCCTCGGTAGAGGCTGGAATACGGAAACACAGCTCTTTGCAAACTAACATTTTAGGAAAGTATTCAACTCGTGACCTTCCTCGGGAGAGCGCTATCCTGACCTATAGCCAGAGAGAGGGACCAGGAAAAAGCTTTCCCACTGTGGTGCTAAAAAGGCAAGCACTTTGAGGCTGAGGATCTTACACGTAAAGAGAGGAGTGTAAACAAAGGAGTAGATGAAACTTTGTGAAGTGAAGGTGTCTGGCCCAGGAACAAGGTGCAATACAGTTTGGAGCTGCAAGACTTGTCTGGGGACTCTGGAGGGAGAGGAAGGGTTCACTGAGTAGTGACTCCTCGAGAGATCTGTTGGACAGGGAGGAGCTTCCCACCGGGCATCTCTGAGCTGTACTTGGGATGGGGCTATGGTGGGAAGCCACTGACTAGACCCGTATGCTTTTCAGAGCTTGCCTGTTGCGTGTACTAGGTACAAGTGCGCGCGTGTGTGACTGCGCATGTGCAGGTTACAGTGTGGCGTGTGCTTAGGAGCTTCTCTCTGTGCACATATCGGAGGCTGTCTGCAAAGCAATGAGGCTTATTTAACATTCACTGTGGGACAAATAAGAGAAAATTAAAAGAGCAATTTTAGGAGGGAATAATTGTTTTCCATACACTATAATTACAACTGCCTGTAAATGCTGCTATCATAAACGAATCTGCCGTTTAGAGTTCTCTTAAATTCTTTCCGTAATGAACACTCGCTGAAGGCGGGAGACCTCGGCGACGCTCCAGCTGGGGAAGGTGGGCCTGTACTGACCCCTGGCGTCTGCCTTGGGCAGAGACCTCCCACCGCAGGCACAAAGCCTGGAGCTGGGATGGGAGCACTCCCTTGTCCTTTCCTGTCCTTGGCATTACAAAAACCCGGGAGACCATTGGGGCAGAAGAAGTAACTCTTAGAATCTCAGTCATTCCAGATCTCCCGAGGCGACGTCCTAATATCTGTGACGGCACTATTTCTCTTCGGCTGTCTCTTTCACCAAACCGCACCTCTCAACTGTCACTTCAGAAAAAACCTGAAGGTTGTTTCTGATCCTGCCTACCACGTGGGGTGGGTGAGCAAGCCAGTGCCCCTTGACCGCTGAGACTTCATGATGGTGTGTACATGCGGATCTCTCCATCCATCCCTGATAGACACCAGCCGCCACATCCCTTCTGGATGGTACACACCAGCCTCCTGAATGACTTTCTTGCTTGAGACTTACTGTCTCCAGGGATCTTCCACTTTTAACTCATAAAATTTATTCCTCAACCTTTGATGAACCAGAAAGGCTTCTGTTAATTGCTTTTAATAAGTCACGGCGTGAACTTGGCTGTATCACTTGGACAATCTCCTCTTTGTTCGGTTTGGGGCAAGAATGGTGCTTTTCCCTCTTTTCCATTCTGAGGATTTTCACTATCAATTCCCTCAGCACCCCGCCCTTTCCCTTTGTTTCTGAGAAATCTCTTGAACCAAATAAACTCGATGATTAAAATAAAATCATTTCCTTCTTTTCATGAAAGACAGAACGGACTGATAATTGGGGCATCTGGTCACGAGAAGATAACCAACATTGTCATAAAGGATGAACATAATCCCAGCCAAAGGCAAACAATACTTCGGTAGTTTATCTAGCCAGGGCAACCTTATCAAGACGAAATCTAGTGTCTCTGTTAGCTGTTTGGAAATACTGAGAAAAGCACAGAGCTCGTTCTGCATCTCTCCTAGATTCCCCGCGACAGTCTGAAGGGAGTGACCCCTGAAGTTACACCTGCTCTGAGAGTCTAGGGTTCTCCAACACTCACACCCTACAGTCCGCTTGTCATTCTCTAGAGTGAGCAGAACCTTCTCCTTTAATTGCATCTGGTCCATAAATAAATATTCCATCTCCAATGCCAGCTCTAATTAATTAAAGTTGGGAGGAGTTCACCATGCCACTTGCAAATTGAGCATATATGTGTAAAGATCTCAGAACAAATTAATTTCACATAGATTCAATGATTGATTGTTTAATGCGTGGTAATTAAACATTTGGGGGAGGGTATAAAGAGTCTAATTAGTATTAAGTTTTACATTGCCAAATTATATTTCCAATTTCTCTTTTTCTTTTTGGCCCATTAGTTATCTGAACACTGCCATTTTCCTTTGCTATTATATACTATTCATCCCCTTTCCTCCTCCTCCTCTTCTGATTATGCTAATCATTCATCTCAGGTAAAGGACTATGTTCTCCAGGCAGGCCATAACCATACATTTGATTATCTTTTTTTCTCCACAATGCAAGTCTGCCTTGTTAAGGAATAAGGGAATCAAATTCTTCCGGTTAATCAATTAATTAACCTCTCCTTTTTCTGTATCCTCCTCTCTTCCTTTCTTTCTCCCTCTCTCCAAAACTCAGTATGCAATTCTTAATGGTCTCACAAACAGAGGTGGGGGAACAGTATGAAGGAAACTTAAAAATGCCTAGGAAAAGTTGAATCATGTAGACTATGCTAAATAAGAGTGTTGTATTAATATTAAGCTTGGGTATGAAGTTTACATTATTGTAGGATGAATATGCCTAGAGATCTAATGTGCAGTATGAGAACTATAGTTAAGAATATAATATTGTATACTGGGAATTTTCTGTGTAAATTTTCAGTATTTTTTTAACCATATAAAGAAAGGTGAGATGACAGCCAAGTTAATTTCCTTGGCTGTAGTAGTTACCTCACTATGTGTAAGAATATCAGTGCCATATACTTTAGATCTGCACAATCTTAAACAACCCAAACTATTAATTTCTCTGTCTATAATATTAAGGTTATAATTCTATAAGAGAAATTCTCCACATTTATGAAGTGAGTGCTTTCTATAACTTGCTTTCAGGTACTTTTGAATACAAGAAGAAAATCAGGAAAGAAACAAAAGGTGTGTTGCAGGAGTGAGTGAGTGTGTGTGTGTGTGTCCCTCGACATTACAGAGAGATAATGTGGTAAGGTGCAAGCAAGATGCCAGCAATTGATGAATCTGGGTGAAGGATCTCTGGGTGGTCATTATCCTGGCTTCTAACGTTACTGCAGTTTTCAAACTTTTCAAAACATTCCTTGAGATAAAGCCTCTTTTTGAACCACTTGGATGCTATCATGTTATTATTTCATTCCTTTTCTTTCCTTAAACCTTAATTCATCCCTGCTGCCCAAATATCAGGAGGTGGCTTTCTCCTTGTATTTAATCAGGATGGGCTAGATTATGCTGCAGTGACAATCTGAAAATCCCAGGAACTTAAATCATCAAAGGCTTCTCTCCACTCGTGCTATGTGTCCATTTCAGATCAGTAGGAGATAAAAGCCATCTTTGTGAACATCTCAAGTACCCTCGTTCTCACCTCTTAAGGTGGCATGTCTATGAAGTGGAATCCCCCCCTTTATTTTCAAAGGAAGAGGTTTCTTTCCTCTTATTTAAAGATAACTGCTTCGCATGAACTCTGGACCCCTATCTCCTCTGGGATTTTGTTCCCACAATGTGTGTCTAGTTCCTCCTCCTCTATGTTGCTGGCCCTCTTCTCTCCACGTATTTTAGTTTCTCTGTCTCAGAAAGATCCTCTGTTTGATTCTGTTAAACCTGCTAAGTTCCTGCTCCTCGCCTTTCCTTTTGCTGATGATTCTCCCCGTTTCCTGACCTGCCAATCTCAGCTTTCACACAAGCTGACATTTGCTCCCCAATTATACTGACACATCTTCTGGAGTAGCCATATTAGTTCCCCATCTCTTGGTCCCGCTTCCTGCAGCTAGACGCTGAGGACCATGCCTCCCCCATCCCTTATATTCTCCCTGACTCTGATCTGCCTAATTGTTGGGGTTCTCTTACTATGCCCCGAGACTGCTGTTCCTCCTTCAGTGTGTCAGTTCTCTCCTGTCATCCTACCTGTGAGACCCCTCCAGGGACCTCTCTGCATTTGCCTCCCCCATCCCTCTAGCCACTTTACCTGGGATCTCTAACACAGCTCTCTTATGGACTTCTCCAGCCTCAATCTTGCCTCTGCTACTCAGTTTCGTCCCAACCATTCCTATGACATTCCCATTTGAGGGGATTGCCACTGCCTCCAAGGAACACACATTCTAACTTCCTCTTCTCCGATATTTAATTTTTCCCCCATAGAGGTCTCCTTTTATGTCTAGGTTCCTAGCCCAGCCCAGCCTTGTGGGAGTCTTCAACTTTTCCCTTTCTGCTCTCCATCTTCTCTTCTGATATCCAAATCTTAGAATGTTCCCACTGATGAGTCCCTTGTTCTCACCACACACACCTTCTTTAGCTTATTTCGATGGCGTAGTCTGATGGGAAAGATTTCCTGTTCATTGTTCCCTCCAACTGTAGAGCATATTGCATTCCTTCTTTTGTGGCAATGCCATGCCACTGACCAACTCAAACAAGCATCAGACCTAGATTCCTCAGCTTAGACCACAAATTTGGCTGCATCCAGATGTTCAGACTCCTAGCATTCCAGGCTCAGACCCCCTTGGGTCCTTCTCCCTGCAACACTGAATCTATGTGTGGCTCCTATTCTCCCTTCTCACTCTTCACCTTCCTTTCTCATCTTTGTCACCCCTCCCTCTGCTCCTCCTCTCCCCTTCATTCAACATCTTTATGCTCTCCTCTTGATCTTAGCCTTCCTTAAAGGTCTTGCCACTTCCTCCGTGAACACATCTCTCTTGCTTGGGCTTGCACTGCATTCTTCCTTGGCTCTCCAAGACCAGTGAGTCACAAACCATTTAGCTGTGAATTATTCAGCGTACATGGCTCTTTCTTTTCCAGCTACCTCATGTGAAGTTCTGCATAGAAACAACCATAGCGATGGGCACATGGCTGGATCAGCAGACATGCGGGAGTTGACTGATTTTTCTGAGATCTGATAGAAAGTTTTAGTTATCTTTTTTTCCCCTCCTACCCAAGGAGGAATTATATCTGAAAGTGGCTTGAAAGTATTTTTTTTCATTCTCCTCAAAACCATATGGAGAGATTTGTTCCCTTGAAGCATGCCTGATTATTTCAAAGTCCCAAGACAGCCCACTTCCTGTAGCAGCCACATCTATATTATTACACTGCTACATAATACCACATTATAGAAATCTTCGCATTGCCTTTCTGCCTCTGCACACCAGGTTCGTCGGTGTTTTCCAGCTTTGCCATTTTGCTGATGAACAATGATGTTTTCTCTTACATTAACCCATTTAATCTCTTGTGCAGTTCTTTTATCCAACTGATACTGTTTTCCTGTACAAAACAGAACAGCTCAAAGCAGTTCAACCGGTTCAAGGTTACAGAGATAAGAATCACAGACAGTTGTTTTGTTGTCTTTTAAAGTTGGTTCTGAGATCTTTCTGTCTCTTCAGGTTCATTCTTTTGAGATGCTCTTCCCCTTGACTTACAGTATTTCCATCTACCAGGGAGCATTTATTATATGGATAGGTAATGATTAATTTATGTCCCCCCCCAGCATCAGATGGTGAGCTTACTAAGAGTAGAAACCAGGTCTTGTATTTTCAGTGAACAGTCCTGGATATGTCTAACTTAAGTCATGAATGAATGAATGGGTAAGACTGGTTTGATCTGTCCTCATCTTAGAGAAAAGAGACTTGAGGCAGACTCTGTACTCAGCATGGTTCATTGTACAAAGTGTAAGAAAACTTGTCAAGCCCACTTCTCTTAAACATCCATTATCCACCTCTTTCTTTCTTACCAGCCCAGTACCCTTAGAAACACAGGTGTCATTGTCATCTATGGCCCAGTCTAGGTATCACAGCCCAGGAAGGCTTAGGTTTGCCTCTCACTCCCTACTGCTAATTTATCAACTGCCTGGGTAGATCTGAATAGGTTACTGAACTCTTAAGCTTCAGCATTCTCTCTGTAAAATGGGTATAACCACGGTAAAGAGTCAGAGTAGAGTCATGTATGGAAGTCTTCCGTGTATAATGCAGCATCATCATCATTTGTTGACAGAAAGTTAATAATTATTGTTCTAAGGAGGAGTGACGTGCTTAGGAATCACATGGGCTGTCACCGTGGGATCGCAGACTAGCCAGGTACCTGATTTCTGCCTGTCAAAGTCTTTCTTTGGTGAACTGAAGCAGAGGAGGCAGACAGTTCAAGTCATCTGAGGATGAGAGGGACCTATAAGAACCGCACAAAGTTTGGAACAAATGGTTGGTGACCACTTATATTAATGAAGTAGGACCTTCGTGCACCCCTGCCTTCCTCCTGCTGTATTGTGCTGTCGGAGGGGTTGAAGTGTGTGTACATGCATGCGTGTGTGTATGCATGCATGTGTGTTACTGTCTTAATGGCCTGAGCTGCTATTCGACATCCAGAGATGGGAAACATCACATCACAGGTAGAACCACTGATACATTTCCAGCTCATTTGTAAATCCATCTCCCGGAGTGGATAGAGACACAGAATTACCACTTATTTCATAAATGTTCCAATGCACCCTACTGCAGGGGTGGGATGCAGACAAAGATGGGCCGTATCTCCACAGAAATGTAGAGGGGAAACCAGCAGCTGCTTCTCTCATCATGCTGTGTCTCTAGTTAGCCCATGTGACAGGCAAACAAACTGAGATGCACTGAGAGCAATATCAGCCTAACTGGGAAAGAGACTGGGAGGCTCTTGGGGAAACTGAGCAGCATCTGGTCCTCAGGTTAAACTGGAAAAGATATATGTTCAAATCCTAGCTCTTTTTGGCACACTTTATTTCCTCTAAATCTTGGTTTCTTCTCTGTACAATGAAGATGGTGATAACTCCAAGAATAATTAATTATTCATCTTTTTAACAAATGCATATTGAAGACCCATTGTATACCAAAATCTAAGAGCATAAGAATTAAGCAATATTGCAGTGTTGACCAAATGCTAGACAGGTGGTAGATGCCCAATAAAGGTTCTCTCTCCTCTCAGGACTTACAGCTTTGGCTGACCTTTCTCCAGGGTCAACTCTGCCTCTCCCCCACTTTAGGAATGAGCTGGAGCTGGAGGACTTGCTGATTGACTTTATTGCCTGAGTTCCTCTCTGCCCCCCGCACCCCCAGCACTTTTCCCTCAGGGCTTTTGGGACTAGAATACCCTACTAACTCTGACAGATGATCTTTGAGGGGAGAGAAGTCTGTGACACTACCAGCCCTAAGTGACAGCCCAAGGATATTCAAAATGATCTTGCTCATACTAGATGAAGGCGACTTGTCAAAGGGGGACAGATTGTCTTCAGTATCAGCTCCAGGGAAGCTTGACAAGTGAACCAACTGCCTTACCCATTCTAGGACTAGCCTGTGGCTTTCCACAAATGTGACAAAGATACCAGGGTCATGGGGGGATAAATGCTCGCGAAACAGATGACCTGGGAAGGAAGGTTAACCAGAAGTAGCCGTGACTCAGTCAGTAGACTCCAAACTCTGGACGCTCACAAGTGAGAACTCCCTCAGTTTTGGTCTGAGTATCTTCTCTGCTGTGGCCCCCAGAATGACCCTAGGTCTTCTCTTCTGCCCCTTCCATGCGCCAGCATCTGTATCTGGCTCTGCCTCACTTCCCATCACGGCGACAAATGCAGGAAAATATAACAACATAATCCTCTTCACACCACTCAGTCCCCAAAGGTCCTTATTCGGAATTCTCCATTTATCTGGTCATTAGATCTAATTAAATCCATCCAACTTAGAGCACCGATGAGTGGCACCACTTTCTCTCACCAATTAAAATAGAGGAGATTAAAGAATGCCCCCGACACTTTGCCCTTGTGAGGGTGGTGGCTTGGGGAAGAGGCAGCGGAGGAACACAGAAGACTGCCCTTTATCTCTGAAAGTAGTGTTGATGTCATGTGGGCTCACGCCAGGAAAATGTGACCTTCATGTGGCTTTTCCAGCTGTGACCATGAATGTACAGTAAAGAGTCTGTTGTCTCCTTCTAGAAATGTCTTTTTCCAAAGGTGGTTTAAAGGGATTAGACAAAGGATGTGCATGAGTAGTAAAAAAATGGAAAACGGAACTTGAGCCAAAAGGACGGTAACAGATACATTAATTCAAAATACTGTTGAAAACATTTACTCTAATTAACATAAAATCTTACTGGAGCTTCCTAGTAGTTAAGGCAAAAAGAGCAATAAAGCATATTACCATAGCTGTAATCATTTTAGAGGGGCCAAATTCACTTTTTTTTTTATGTCCTCTACTCTTAAGATATGGCAGAAAATTCTGGGCTCTAAGTTCTGAAAGGAATTTTTCCAGCGGTGCTTGCATCAGAGACATCTGGTGAAGATGATGCTTTTAGCAGTGTTGTCTAAGTCTTACATTTGGTAGGCTAGTGGCTGGGTATCTGGGCTGTGGGAAGAACTCTTCCATTTTTGAAGGCTTACTCTGCCCATATAGGGTTCAAATTGTGACCACAGCGCTATCAGTTATCAGGACAGTACTCTGGCCAAGTCAGCCCATCAGTACCAAGCTGGGAGCAGAGGAGAGCTGTAGACTCCTACAAACCCAGTTCCCAAAGGTGGTCACTTACCTGCCCTGTCCTGGCCCTTTGGTGCGGTTGGCTTCACATCAGCCATTGGACACAGGGCTTTTCCCTTTGAGAAGCCTGTGTATGGCTTCAGCACACTCCAGAGAATGAAGTCAGTGTAATCCCATCCCTTCCTCAGAGCTGTATTGAGTCAGACCTTGCTTTTATCCCTCTTCTCTCGACCCTGTAGGGTCTTATTTGAGAAGCTATGCATGGAGACATTCTCCTGGACCTTGCATAGTAAAATACACCATCGGGAAGATGTGAGGTTAGCAGGGAATGGGGGCGGGGCAGAGGAAGTAGAGAGGCAGCCTCTGTCTACTAATCCCAGAGAAGAAAGGGAGCCAGGCTTCTTCTACTCAACACATCTCCCCCTGCCCCGAGGAAATATTTCCTGAGAAAATTTCCTGAGTGCAGGATGACCACTGTGATCTTTTGCCCCCTACTCCTATAAAAGATTTCCCTGTATTGTGGCTTGGAGTCCTGGTCAAGCTCACACTCAGCATACGCTGGCCTATCCTGAGCACCCCAGGATTCTGCTGGGTCTCTGGAGCCCCAGACCCACCCGTGCAGCCGTGCCTTTAAGAGTCACCCAGTCAAGACCTCCTCCTTGCTCTTGACTCAATACAGATGTCCTTCAAGGGTCCTTCAAAAGAGTGGTCCTAATTCCTTCTGCCAATATTTGACCCCTTCCTCACTCCTGATAGGGCTCCTTCGGGAGGACCCTAGATTTTCCTCTGCACTTTAGGGTAAGTTCCCCACTCTGTGAAATAACCGGGTGTGGTGCTTCTTTGTATAGGTTTGTTCGCCTGGAAGGATGCTCAGATGTTTAACTGAACAAGGCTGTGGTGCAAGTCCGTGGCCAGGTTTATGGATGAGATTAGCATCTGAATCAGCTGTCCTCACCAAGGTGTCATCTAATTGGATGGGAGTCTGCATGAAGCAATAGTTAGAGGGAAGGAAAAACTGTTTCCTCTGCTTGAACCCTTGAACCAGGATATCTTTGATTTTTCTCCTACTTAGGCCTGAGGCTTACAGTCTTAGCTCTGTGGTTCTTAGAATTTGGGATTGAGGCGGAAATACAATACCAGCTCCCCTGAGTCTCCAGCTTAGAACTCAGACCATGGGGACATTCAGCCTTCAAAATTGTGTGAGCTGAGTCCTTATAATAAAATGTTCCTTACTGGTCTCACATCTCTGGAATACCCTATTACACCAAACCCCTACCTCACCTGCTTTTAAAACTGTCCCGATCAAACCCAGAAGCCCAGCAGTTTCTCCCCTCCTGGGCCAGATCCTGCTGAGGCCAACAAGCTCTAGCTGTGCCAGACTGTTTATGGTTGCAAGTTGGGCTCTCTTCTTGTCCTGACATCCATTCATGGTCACCAGAACAAGAAAGAAGCAAAGCCCAGAAGAAATGCAGGGAGGGAGGACTGTTCAAAGGTCCCTTGGTATTATGACAAGCCTCCACTCTTTCCCAGCCAAAGCCCTGGAATCTTTCTGGGCACAGTGGCTCCTCCTCATGATCTCGGTGGACAAGTGGGAAAGTTTGGCAGTGCATGATGAGAAAAAAACCCACAAAATACAAAAACAAACAAACAAATAAAAACCAGACTTCATGTATCAGTTACCAGAGAGAACAGTGGGTTGGTAGTGGAACCTGTGGGTCTTTAGAGACGGTTCCTTGATTTCCTGAGTTTTGTTAATAAACTAGGGCCTGAGGCTTATTTGTGAGGACTTGGTGGAATGTCAGGTGTAAGGGTGAAGTGTGGTTCTCCTCACATGGGAAGATGCTGTCTCCTCTTCCTTTTTTCTCCTTTCCCAGTCTCAGCCTCATCCTCCCAGGCTCAGAGAGAAGCAGGCACTCCCAGCAGCAGTAAGAGACTCAGCTCCACAGGGGGCGCTCTAAGATCAGGAAAAGGACCTTGGGGAACTGAGTGTGCATCCGAGAGGATTGTGAGTGGGTACCGAAGGCTGGACATTTAAAAAAAAATGACTTTTATGAAATCTTTGCCTTGATACGCTATCAATTTTCCCAGATGCCTTTTCAATATCTGCCTACAGAACTGTATGAAATTATTGTAAGTCCTACAGCTGGGGGATGAGGATGTGGCAGCCGTCTGTGGCTTGGATGAGAAGCTCAAGGCGTGCTGCTGGTAAGGTCTACTCCAGGAGGCTGCCAAGCTGTAAGCCTTCCCAAGGCAGGGGGTGCAGGGAGAGAACTGCCTAGCAAAGAACTGCCCACATCTGGCGCTTGTCCCTCCCCTCCCCCTGGGATGTACCCCAAGCAGGGCACAGATCCAGCCTGCTGACTCTCAGATAGCACAGGCCTCCATCTACTAGACAGCCTCAGGGGCCTCAAGATGGGGTGAGGAGAGAAAGAGGGATGGAAGGATGGGCCAGAGAATGTGCTAGGTGACATGGTTTCTGGAAGACAGAATTGGCACGGATTGATCTGTACACCACAAAGCTCCCTAGGCATCCAGAGGGCTGGAGAGCACACCCCTCATTTCACTTATACTGTTGGGGCGAGCAGGGCAGCCTGCACATCCCCAGCTGAGTCTGTGACAGCTTTGCTCCTGGTGAGAAAGCTGTGTCTGGCCTGCAGCTGACCCCGCCCACACAAAGGAAACAGCAAGTGAAGGAAGCCAGGCCTCTGCAATGAACCCCATCTCTACGGGAAGACAAGAGGCGGCTTAGGAGAGCGCCCACAAGTTTGCTTCAGCAAAGGCCTTGCCTGTCACCGACAGGGCTGGCATCCTAAGACCTCCTGCCTCACGGCCCCTCCAGAGGCCTACTGGAGCTTGAAGGAACAGGGCCCATGGCCTGGGTTCCAGCCACCCTTGGGACTGCGAACTCTACGGTGCTTGTCATCTTGTGCGTTTTGTCCACCTGCCAAACCCATTTCCACAGTGCGCTCAGGAGTGGGCGGCTTCGAGGATCACATCTGGCGCTGATAACACACGACCTTGTACGATTCGGGGCGCTAAGAGGCTTTGCTTTGCTGTTCTGGAGAGACCTCGGGCTCGGGGCACTGCACTAGGAGGGCAGCAGATACTGCCAATTACAAACCTGTCCTTCAAACCCTGGGGCTCAGTGTTCCCGCTTCTGTCAGCCGTGCGTGTGCACACAAGCTGGGGACAAGCCACTGTGTGGGAGCCTGGCACCCAGAGAGAAGCTAATTCTTTTCTTTTTTTTCTCTTCTCTTCTCCTCTCCTCCCCTCCTCTCCCCTCTCCTCCCTTCCCCTCCCCTCTCTTCCCTCCCACCCTCCCTCTCTTTCTCTCTTCCTGTCTTAATTTCTTTCTCTTTTTTTTCTTTTCTTTTCTTTAATGTTTCTGGGTCTGGGGACTTGAGATTGAGAAAGTTTATATGGCCAGAAAAGAATGGAGACATCAGTTGAATCCCCCAGAACCCACCTAAAAGCCTGGTACAGTGGTGCATGCCTTTTATCCCACTGTGGAGGTGGAGATAGGGTGACCCTGCGGCTTGCTGGCCCGTGTGTAAGCTAAGTAGAATTCCAAGTTGACAGACAGACCTTGTCTCAAAAAAAAAAAAAAAAAAAAAATAAGGTGGAGAGCAAAGGAGGATGACATCCTACATCTACACTGACCTCCATACAAGTGCACACGGACATGCCTGTGCACACATAAGGGCATGTGCATATACCACACACGGTAGCTCTGGGCAAACAATTCCGTAAAGACCACTCACTGTTGCTAACAAGTTAGAGGCCATTCAAATACACGAACTGAAAGATAAAGTATTTGTATGTCTTTCCTGAGCAATCATACTTACCAAAGGGCTGTGTGTACCTGGTGGGCACTACACAGCTTCTCAAATGTTGGACACTGTCTCTTTGCCTTCTATTTCACATTGACTTTTCTTATCATAGTAGTACTGCTTCTTATCATAGCAACCATAGAAAAGACAGGGCCGGAGAGTCCTGTCTGGTACCCTCTGGTCCCTTCTACTCCAACTACTACTCCTAAGAACAAGCGAAAAAAACAATGAACCAGGTAGGCACCTCCTTGTAAACTGGGCAAGGACAGGACAGAAGAGGACAGGTTTGAGAACTGGAAACTAGAATGTCTGGGATGGACTTATTATCAAGAGAGAAGGAGAATCCGGGCAGATTCCCAGAAGTCTGCTGGAGTACTGTGCAGGAGGAAGTAGCGGATGTTTCCAGTAAAGTAGGTAGGTCACGGGAGAGGTAGCTCAGTGTATAGAGTGCTTGGCTTTAATCTCAACAGCACATGTTTTAAAAAGGAATGCTGGGTGTAATGGTATATACTTACAGCTCCAGCACTGGGGCTGGGCGGGGGCAGAGGCAGCAGATTCTAGCTGAACTGATGAGCCCTGGACCAAGTCTCAAAAAGTGAAACCAAAACCAAAGCAAAAACCTGGCCGACCTAACTACAATTGACAACAACAACAAACCCTAAACCACAAAAACACAAACAAGGTCAAATAACACAGACAGCACCTTAGGAACGGCACCTGGCACTGTTCTTTAATCAACAAATGCACCTACACACATGTGACATGTATACATGTAGCATGAGAATGAACATACATACATACACACACACCCTATATACACACTTACCACACACACCACAGTCACACACCACACATATACACACACCACACACACTATACACACATCACACACATACACACATACCACACACACCATATACACACACCACACACACATCACACACACACGCCACACACACTCCATACACACACTACACACATGCACCACACATATACACCACACACACATGCACACACCACACACCATACACTCATACCACACACACATGTGCACACACCACACCCACATCATACACACACACTACACACACACACCACACATAAACACCACACACACAGACCACACACACATGCACAATACACACATACCACACATACATGCACACACCACACACACCATACACCATACATACATGCCACACATACCACAAACACATGCACACACCATACACACCACACCATACACTACACACACGCACCACACATATACACTACACACACACATGCACACACCACACACACCATACACATACACTACACACACGCACCATACACATACACCACACACACACCACACACACACACGCACACACCATATATACACCACACACACACGCACACTCACGCGCGGTTGTGCAGAGAACAAGTAGCAGGCTCTCCAGAACCACTTTCTGCAAATACTTCTTACAAACTAGGATTTCTGCATTTCTTTTTTGAGATACCCAGGTAACTATCTTAGGTCTTCACTTCATTTTGCACAATAGTCTGAGCATCGGGGATGGGAGAAGAAGACCTGTGCTGTGGCACAGATCACCCTATGGCGTTCGGGTTCATTCCTGACCCAAGGACTCATCTAGAAAACAAATCTCTCACCATGCTGTCCATGACCAAGCCAGACAGACTGTGTCAGTAGCACCACCCTCTCTCCATCTTTCTGTCTTGTATTTGGTGGTGGGGGCGTTAATTTGATGTTAATTAAAGTACATGGCAATTTCTTCCCCCTAATTAAAGTGGAACCTTTCCACTGGACACTTTGAAGTGCCACTCTGTGGATATAAGGAACTTCTCATCCTCCGCCAGGGCTCTCTAGTGTTTCTTCATATTGTTCACTTCAGTCAGAATCAAACTCTCTTTTAATGGATAATGAAGGGAAGAGCATTTAACTTGGTCTGGTCCAGTCCAGTCAGTGAGGAGCAGTGTGGGGGAAGTCTGCTGGATCAGTCATAAGCAGTGTGGGAGGCTGGGGCAGCTGCTCAGGTATGGGTGGAAGGGGCTCTGTGGACGGGAAGGTGGTCGAGTGAGCTGGAACTGGGAGTAGAAAGGGTGTTGGGATACTTGTGTAGGAGGACTAGGGGTGCAGCAGCACCCACACCTGTAAGGGCTCGTCTCCATGGGCTGGCTTTTTGCTGTGAGCAGATAGACTCAGTAGAAGGTGGCTTGTGGATGATGTGTCCTTTCTTCCAGGGACGGTCCCTGGCCTTTGCGTGGACTCAGAAGCTACCCTGGGAGTTTCAGAGCTGGGGCAATGGCAATGATCTAATGAGAAAAGACAGAAAGTGAGGACATGTATCAACGGTGGCAGGGGATAAGTCTAGGACAGGAGAGTGGCTGTCCCACACCCAAGCAGACTTGGTCGGCTGGAGACATGCTTGGTTTTTCTGACGTTGTCAGCTCTTCTGATTCACTCCCCCACCCCCCGCAACAGTTCGTCTTCCTACCTCCTCTAAATGCCATCAAGGTGGGAAAAGAAAGAGAAAGGATCTTGTCCCCTCCTGGCCCAAACCAATTTCTTACAAAAACACTCTGGAGAGAAAGCAGAGGCCACTGGTTTTTATGTGTGAATCTTACGGCAAGTGTTCTCCCTGTAGGTATCGACAGCCAGTGAATCGCCACCTGTAACAGCCCCCGCGTGTCCACCTCCTCCCCAGCATGGCGCCACCTGGCCATCGTGTCAGACACTTTAATTGGATTATTGCTGCCTTTCCACCTGTCTCACGATGAAGGCTGGGAGAGAGTAAGCTCTCCAGGAAGCACCGGAGGTGGGAGAGGTGGCGGGAGGGGACGCCACTCTTCCTCTCTTGCTGTCTAAGACCTGCAGCCTCAGGTAAGAGAGGCCGGGCAGGCACAGGGGCCCCGACAAGGCTTCTTACTTTCTTGGAAGCCCTGACAGCGAGAGTGCTACCTGTCTTGGAGGAAATGGGAGACAAACTGGGGGAGAAGGATAAGAAAGGTGGGGTGCTGTGGTGGAGTTGAGGAGGAGAAACCCTGGAGGCTGAATTCAGTCACTTCAACTCGACTCCATAATGGTCCTGTAAGGACTCCTGACTGTGTGGCACTCGGGCTGGACAGCAGACAGGCAACTAGGAAGGAGGGAAAGGAAAGGGGAGAGAAGAGGAACACAGTCCCTGGAGGTAACTGTGTCCTGTGAATGAAAGGCCAGGAAGCAAACCTACTTTCTAAGATAGCAGGTTCTCAACCTGTGGGTTGCACCCCCCTTGGGCGGGGATCAAAGAACCCTTTCACAGGGGTCGCCTAAGACCATCTTCGTATCAAATATTTACATTACAATTCTTAACAGTAGCAAAGTTACAGTTATGAAGTAGCAATAAAAATAATTTTGTGGTTGTGGGTCAGCACCGCATGAGAAACTGGCTTGCAGCATTAGGAAGGTTCAGAACCAGAACTACTGTCCTAGGAGCATAAGATAGACACACTTGATCCTGACTAGGGTGACCCAATAAAAGCCAGGGAGATGATATGCTTTCCTTTTGGTTTTTTTGTTTGTTTGTTTGGGATGAAATGTTTTCCATGGCTTAGATTACACAGGAGAGGGAAGAGAAAAGAAGAATGTTCTAGGCAGAGGGACAAGAGATGAGAGGTGCTGATGAGGGGTGGAGCCTGGCGCACCTGACTGGGACTGGGAAAATAGTGCTAAATCATAAGAGGGGGGAGTATGGGTGGTAATTATTGTACCCTTGTTTTCCTGGCTGAGTAGGGATTTTCTCTCTTGTGTCATGGACAGCCAAGGAAGACTTATGAGGTGTGGGACTGATGGGTTTAGAGCTGTATTTTCGATGAACAATTCTGTTCCCTTTGACATATACTTCCTAATCCTTTATTCCTGCCACATGGCCCACAATCCCCCCAAAGCAAGGAATGTTTAAACACACTTCAATGTGCAGCTTAGGAGGAATCTTGAGCCTCAACACTACTAGCCTACTTCCCACATTGGCTGAACCTGGCTGGCCTTTGCTTGTTTGCAGCTGCTCAGAATAATTTCTGCAAATCTCTCAGAGAACAAAGCACGGGATGAAGAATTTTAATTCTCAAGGAATGAAATGGGTCAAGGATCATCTTTGTCCCTCACAGTTTTGTCTGAGACCAGGGGTTATTATAACCTGATCAAATATACCAATAGAGGGGTGGGAGGACTGATGGAAAGGCTTGGGGAATGCTAGCAAAATACAAGGTTACTCAGGGATGGTTTTCTAACAAGGTAGTCTTGTGGTCATAATTTCATGGATGGTGAATGATTTGGCAGGAGACAGGGAGGCAAGAAGTACAGGAAGAATCATCAAGGCAGAAGACATCAAGTCCAGCAAGGGGGAGGGACATAGTATGTTGGGGAGGAGGCAGAGGCAAGCAGACTCTAGCAGAACTTGAAGATTAGGGGCTAGCCAATGGGACTATGGATTTCAGTGAAGATTGGAGTGTGGTATGTAAATAAGGGGTTTCTCCTCTATCCTCTCTACCTATAATGTATGTGGGCTCCTCTTATTCTTCTTCCTAGGGGTATTAGTCACCTCGGATGGAAATGGGACCCCCGTCTAGTCAGTAGCTTCTGAAGTAGTTATGCCACTCTATGAACTTGACAGAGGCAGGGAAGGTGCTTCAGCAAAGGAAGTGACCCCGCCAAAATGATAGCGGTCACACGTGCACAGCTGTTCTGCAGGCAAGGCCTGTGTGATATCCTGCACTATTTGTGCTTTGGCAATGAACCTATGATGGTCAGTTACAAGAGTTAAGATTGAGTTTTAGACATGTTCTGAATACCTGAAAATGTCCTTGCACTCTGATGAGGCAAATTTCACTTGGGTGAGCACCTAGATAAGAAAGTCAGCTTAATAACCGTGCTGCATTTTACTATTAAAACAAGAGCCAGCCATGTCCCATCTAATGTTCAAAGAATATTGAGATGCTGGAACGAATCTACCCAGGATAGATTACAGTTGTTATTATAGATATTTGTCTACTTATTTATTTAGCGCGTGTGTGTGCATGCTAGAGGGCATGCGAACATCACGATGCGCATTTGGAGGGCAGAGAACAATCTGCACGAGTCAGTTCTTAGGGATGGAACTCGGGTCTTCGGGCTTAACTCCAAGTGCTCTCACTCACTGAGCCATCTCACGGGCCCAAGGTAAATCTTTCAACCTCATTTTACAGATGGTGAAACTCAAGAGAGGTCGGCACACCTTCCCCAAACCCCTGCACCTCCCGACAGGAGAGGAAAGACAATCCTTTCCCTTTTGAGGCTAAATTGGACACATCAGTGGCTACAGATGCCGTCCTAGGTAATACCAGTTCCTCACCATCTGAACAAAATAGGGTTCATGACTGCTAGGTTCCAACACCTGATTCTTTTTGCAGGGCTTCCTGAGGTTGGGTCTTTAGCACTGATGAAAGCCAGATTCCAGCCGCCAGCCATAGGAGATACCTGCAGGTGTTCTAGCCAATCCAGAGACCTAGAAAGAAAACCCAAGCATTCTTAACCTTTAAAAAGATCTTAGCCTGTGGACAGACAAATTAACTCTAGGGCTCTGGGGAGATTAAACCTTATTTTATGGTTTGCTTGTTAAAAACGCATAACTCCAAATCTCACCAGAGATTGCAATTAAGATAGCACTAGGCTAAAGCTATATGAGAAGTATTATTTACTCTTGGCTCCCTGCGAAGTCCAAAATGACAATGGGCTTTCCCATTTTGTAACCTGCAGCCGATCTGAAGCCACCTGCCTTTGCACCTAAATGCTTTAGGACACACACTTCTCTCTCCCAGCATAGCTGCGGTCACAGTTGCTCTATCCTTTGTGGCTACCCAAAGTAACCATAAAAAAAAAACCAAAGTGAAAACAAAGTTTCCTGGGTGATCATGTTCAAGGGACACCACGAACAATTTTTAATCATTGGCTCCTCTTCCGCTCCCACCTAAGGGGTTCTTTTTCCACATCCCCCTTTGAAAGCCTAGATTATATCAGCCTCAAATAGCTCCCTGATTTCTAACAATGGTTAAAGAAGAACAAACCATACCACCCCCAGGAGACAGATCTTGCTAGAACATGCCCTGGAGAGGAGCACTTTGGGTCTTCTCAACCATCACTATTAGAGACAGCATGTGGAGATTCGGTTTCCTTGTCGAAAGCTTTGTGAAAAGTTGGTGAATTTGTTCAATCAAAGAGTATCACTGGGGAGTTGGCAAGGTCGCTCAGTGGGCAAAGCCCTTGCCACACAATTGAGGACCCAAGTTTGAATCTCTAGAACATGTAAAGCATGTGCCAACAATCTTTGTGCTCCTACCCAGAGAAGAGGGGCAGAGACAGGAAAATGCCTGGAAGCTCTCTAGCTAGCCTCTCTGTAGTGTATGCAGAGGCAAAAGGCAAAGAGACCCTGTCCTAAACAGGGTGGAAGGCAAGGACTGACCCACAAGGTTGTCTTCAGACTTCTATACATGCACCGAGACACATGCCTGTACTTATACACTGAACATAGACATATATAAATCACACACATCATATGCACATACATATACACCACATATACTGTACACACACATCATACACACATACAAGCACACATCACAGATAGACACAAATATAAAAAAACCATTAGGTTCTTTTTAGATAGCTCTCTCTGGGGTTCTTATCTTGTCCTAAAATGATGGCTCACAGTTTTCATTTTGTATATATGGAAGAAATATATGAGGAGCAAGAATCCAGCTCTGGGTGAATTCATCCTAGGCTCTGCAAGGCACAGGGCATCTTTTCTCAAATGTAGCTTTTCCATCTTAATATTCACCTGAGGCTTTAAAATTTCTATTTATTTACTTATTTGTGTATGTATGTATGTATGTATGTATGTACCTATGTATTTGTGTTTGAGACAGGGTCTTACTCTGTAGCCCATGCTTACCTCAAATTCTCAGTAAGCCTCCTAAGTTTGGGATTACAGGAATGAGTCATCATGTCCCATGTCACCTGGGACATTTTATTAATATTTGGATTCTAGGCTCTGCTCAAGTGATTGTTATAATGAGATACATTGAGTATAGAGGAAGGAAGTGTGGGCTGGTGTTGGCATTAATCGCTACTAGTTCCTAGCTGTTTGATCTTCATCTGGTTAGTATCTTAGCTGCTTGTTTAATTCCTCCTGGTAAAAGAGGAAGCTGCTACAAAATGCGTGTCAAGCATGTTCTCAGGGCTTTGTGAGCCGAAGTCTTACAAAGTGTCTTCAAGGTCACACAGCTAGTTAGAGGCAGGGATTCCCACTGTGTTCATGGGCCCAGACAACTGGCCATTAGGTGATATTACCTCCTAGGTCATCACTATCAATCCTTGTTCTTAGAGCCAAGGAAGGGACACCCACGCTAAGCAAGAAGACCAGAAGACCTTCCAATCCAACTTCCTTCCTTTGTCCTGAGTTTAGCCCCGTTCCTGAGTTATACAAAGCTTCTGGACCAACTCTGTGCTACCCCCAACCCCCTGCACGCTTCTTCTCTGGTGATTATCTGAGGCTGATTTGGTCAAACTTCTAAGTCTGTTGCCTGGCAAGCCCCAGCACATCTGGAGTCCTGCTGTGGTCTCAATTGCACAGCTGTCTGCGGCAAAGATTCGGTCATCAGAAAGCTGAGGCCCAGTGGAATCCGGAGAGCAATCTTTATATGGATCAACTCTTTATACCTTTGTGTGGATTTCGCTTCTCACTCACAAAGACAACGGAGCATGTTAGCAGAGTTCACACTGCGATGTGAGTGCCTTTGATAACCAGCACGAGGACGATTTCCACAGAAAAACCTCTTCTTTCCTGGTGGCAGACCTGAATTTTTGTTAAGGGTGTGGGAAAGCTCTCTCTTCGAGAGCATTTTGTGTGGACCCAAGTGCTTTGAAATGGAGAAAAGCTGGAAGATTCCTCTGAGGTAAAGAGACAGCACCAAATTTAGATTTCTACAGCCAGGCACAGCAAAAACAGATTCCCAAAAGCTTAAGGAGGCAGAGCCAATTTGTAGGTTTCCTTTTATTTTGTGCAATGGGGTAGAGGATATTGTTTTGGGGGTGGGGAAGATTGAAACCTGCAGTGAGAGTAAATGAAAAAACCCAAATCTCTGCTGGAGGTGGAGATAAAAAGCAGAAAAGAAAAAATAAAAAATAAAGAAAGAAAGCAAAACTGACCAGTCTTACTTAACTCACCAAGGAGAGAAGAGCTGGGGGTGAGGAAGAAAGGGCTCCCGGGAAACCTTGGTTGTGCTGTGCTCTATTAATCAGGGCCTCTCTTCCAGACAAAGGCCACTGATGGTCAGAATGGTGACCTGGGCACTCCAGGGACCAGACGCCGCTTCTGCATTAACAGGGACCAGTGACACTGCACTGCACGTGAAAACTGGAGGCGACCTCAGGAGTCTTCTTGTCTAACCCCCTGCTTTTGCAGATGAGGAAACTGAGGCCCAGAGGTCACAAGGATGGTTGATAGAGAATTGAGAAAAAGACTCCCAACCCCAAACCCTCTAGATTTGCACATCTGTTCCCTAGTGTGCCATGGGTACCATGTTTCTATTGTCTAATTAAGCATGGAGTGTCTGTGGAAAACAAGTTGCTTTTTTTTTTCTTTTGGAGACATGGTCTCACTGTGTAGCCCGGAACTCACTACGTATAGCAGGCTGGCCTTGGACTCGCAGAGATTCTCCTGCCTCCCAAGTGCTGAGTCAAAGGTGTGCACCACTACACTTGGCTATCAAGTTACTTTTATTTCCCATATTATTTGATTGCATTGAGCTGGTGGTGGCTTTGTAAGATGTTAATTCTATCAGGAGTTCCACCCCTCTCTGTTTAGTGTATCTGTAGTTACGTGTAGCTCTATTTATGTGAAGGCCAAAAGGGTGAGCAGTGAGCTAGGCGGATGGTTTCCTCCCTCCTTGACTGGGGATTGTCAGTGACCTAATTATTAATTTTACCTCCCTCCCAGTTTAGAAGCCTGGACACAACCAGCGCTCATCATGTTAGCTGTCAGGACTGTCATTCACACTTGCTATCAATAATCCTGAGCTCTGACAACTTCCTTTATTTTTAGACTTAAATCCCATCTTATAATATAAATATCACACTCTAGGCAGGACACCATTAAGCAATTATTGCACTTCCCAGGTGAGGTGGATTTCTTGGCCTTGCCTCTTGACGAGAAGCTAGGACATGAGATGTGTCCTAATCACTTAGAGACACTGGGGCAGAAGATTATTATACTATTAGATGGACGGAGGGAGGGGGGAGGACACCTGTTCTGCTGGCAGACTGCCAAAGCCCTTCCCTCTAGATAGATGGGGCTGGTTGCAAGCGTAGGAGAGGGGATGTACATGAGCTGGAGAATCCTTACTAAGGGGATGTGTCCCCCTCTAGAAGATCAGGGCAATCCTGAGTCTGTGTTGTGCTTTGCCATTTCCAAACGTCTTATCCCTGTGACAGCATTTCGTCTTTCTCTCTAGAAGCTAAAACACTGAACAAGGTCATCTGCAGGACACTTCAGGCTTCCCATTCCTGAGATGAGGAAACAGAGGAAAAGAAAAGATAGAGGAGCTGAAACAGTCTTTCAAATTCAGATTTTCCTATCTCCCCCCACTCCCGCCCTGACTCCCCACATGCCTGTCCACTTAATGTGGATTTCCCGCACAGCCCCAGCAAATCAGGTCAGATGAAAATGGGTTCTGGGTTCATTCACTGATGCAACATTTGATTTATCAGTAGCAATAGACTGGTAAGGAAGCATAAAGTACCATGTCCGGTCTCAGGGTACAGCAATCGCTGAGTCACCCAGCCAGTGTGCTAAAATGATGTGTGCTCAAAGGAGATGTTTTTGTCTGCTCCCCCCAGTGCATTTACTTATATATGCGTGTGGTGTAGGCATTTGTGTCCAGGTGTGTGGAAGTGTGCACATGTGCATGCATTTGTGCAGAGAAGCCAGAAGTCAATGTCAAGTGTTTTTTTTTTAATGGCTCTATACCTCAGTTTTTGAGCCAGGGTATCTCATTGAATCTGGAATGCATCAATTCAGCAAGACTAGACAGTCAGCAAGCCCCAGGATCCGCCTGTTTCCACCTCCCAGGGCTGGAATTACAGGGGCTCACTGAGGTGCCCTGTCTTTTTATTTGAATCCTGGGGATTGAATTCAGATCCTTGTACTTGAATGGCAGGGATTTCCAACTGAGCCATATCCCAGAGCTACCTTTCTTATGATACAGGATCTTAGGCAGTCCATGTTGGCCTCAGATACGCTGTGTGGCCAAGATCTGTGTGGCCAAGATTGATTTTGAATTCCTGGTCCTCCTGTTTCTACCCCCAAGTGCTGGGATTCCAGGTATGCATGACTATACCCGTCTCCAAGAAGAATGATTCATCTAAACTCCCACCATTCTGGGCAACTAAGTAAAATCAGAGAAGTCAGAAAGAAATGCTCAGATCACAGTTTCCTTTTTTTCTTTTCTTTTCTGTTTGTTTGGTTTGGTTTGGTTTTGTGTTTTGAGACAGGGTTTCTCTGTGTAGCCCTAGCTATCCTGGAACTAGCTCTTGTAGACCAACCTGGCCTTGAACTCATAGAGATCCACCTGCCTCTACCTCCCAAGTGCTGGGATTAAAATCATGCGCCACCACTGCCCGGCTAGATCACATTTTCTAGCATACTTTTTTATTTCACGAGCCCCACTAACCCTCTACCCTTCATGCCCTGTCCTCTGCCCACCCAGCTGCATATAGCCTGCCGTAGGAGCAGTGCGCCATGTCATTTCCCAGGTTACATAATGCTCACGCACACCTCCAGCCCTGCATATTCCCCTCACCACCTCAGTCAACCCACATCTCCCTTAACACCCATCACACTGCTGCCCACGGCCCTTGGATGCTTCCTCTCCAGCCCTGGCCAGCTAAAACCAGCACTGTGGAGGTGATGCATGTTGACCCTGAGTCACAAACACCCCAGAACATCTGCCTGCCCCCAGGCTAATGTCGTGGTGCCTCCCACAACTCCCCAGCCCCTTCTCCCTGCACACTCAGCAATCACTCCAAACTCAGTGTCACACTTTCCCAGAGCACTCTCTGACAAGTTTATCAAGTTGAGAGATGGCACTGTCAGTGGGCATATTAAAAAAAGGGGGGGGGAAGAAGAGCAGGGAGAGAAGGCTGGGGAGCCTTCCACCACGCTTCAAGGACACATTAGCACACTCCCAAGGTCATGTGGGTAAGCTGGGAGAGGCATCCTCATTCTTCACCATCTTTGGTTCTTAAGTGAGCCTCCCCTGTGGGCACAGGTAGCCGCTCCCTCCTGCTTGCTCCAGGATGGGGAGCCTCATGCTTGTTCAGTAGGAGGTTGCTTGGTAAGAAAATGGCTGAGCTGATAATGCCAGCAAAGTCATGACACCCGAGACCTCTTACAGTTTTAAGATCCAATCAACTTTAAAATATTACTAAGACGGATTTGAGCAAACAACTGATCCTGGTGTATTTACTGAGAGTACAGGCACCCTGCTGAAATATTAATCTGGGAAAGGAAGGAGGGGAGGGAAGGGCTGGACACACTGGGCTGACCAGGGTTTTTTATAAACTCCTCTGACAAAGTAAGTTTAGGGAAATATAGCTACCATCTATTACATAGGTATAATCTATCTATCTATCTATCTATCTATCTATCTATCTATCTATCTATCTATCATCTACCTTATCATCTAGCCACATATCTATCACCTATTGTCTATCTTGCTATTATCTATTTATCTATCTACCTACATACCTATCGTATATCTATAATCTATCTATCTATCTATCTATCTATCTATCTATCTATCTATCTATCATCTACCCACCCACTTCTGTCATCTGTTGTCTATTATCTATCTATTTTAATCCTGTGCTTCATATAATTCCAGAACTGACCAGGCATGGTGGCACATGACTATAATCCCAACACTCAGGAGGCTAAGGCAGGGGGATTATGAGTTTGAGGTTAGTTAGATCCACATGGTAAGTTACTGACTGAATAAAAACTAAAAAAAAAAGATAAAAATGAATAAAATAAAAAAATTCTAAGAGTCACATAAATAGAAGGAACTGGCAAAGTGGTCTGACTCCTAACTCAGACCTTGCCCCCTCACTCAGTGATTTCGTGTCGATATTCACTGTTCTTCAACAGCTGCTTGGCACCCTTCTCCTTGGCACTCCCTCCCACTCTTTCCCACTCTCCACGGTCTTATCATTGCTGGCTTTCCTGGCACTGCCTAGGGGCTCTTCAATCCCGGCTCAGGAAGTGTCTTGGCCACAAAATATTCAGAGTGAGAAGCCAGACTCTCATAGGACAGTCAGGGACTTGGAGGTGGGGGTGAGATGAGGAGAGGACAGAAGCTGAGAACAATATTGAGCGCTTCAGCCAGCACACATGTCTGACACAGCAACATCAACCCCCTGCCTCCCCTGCCCATAGAAGCATCAATAACATCAATAAAACAGCTGCCCCCACTTGGGCCTTGCAGCGCCGCCACAAGAAGGACAAAGAACAGCCTCTTTCTGTCAGAGCAGGGCTTGCTGCTTGTGCTTGATGGGAGAGGAGAGTGGGGAATGGTCCCACAGAAGCCTGAAAAACACCGGCCACTGCAAGGCAGGGCCACTACCATAAACCAAAGCCCACTGTAGGGCAGGGCCGCTACCGTAAACCAAAGCCCACTGTAGGGCAGGGCCGCTACCGTAAACCAAGGTCCACTGAAGGGCAGGACTACTATCGAAAACCAAAGCCCAGAGTATGCTGAACTGCCGTGGACACCCTGACCCTACCCTGTGTAGAAAGCTCTGGAGATAAGGCCCCCACAGAGAAACTCTTGCTCACTTTCCTAGTAGGAAGGACCCCCAGCATTGCTACCATTAGAAGCCCTGAGTTCTTTTGAAAGCCTCAATATAGAGGATTTCATAGAGTCTTTGAGAATACAGTCATGCACCACATGATGATATTTTAGTCAATAACATACTACATACATAATAGTGGTCTTGTCAGAATGTATCTGTCATGTAGTGGTCATTCAGCCATATTGGTTTGAGGAAGCACACTCTATGCTTGTCTCACACGATGAAGCTCCTAGCGATGCAACTACAAGAACACAGCCCCAGTGATCAGTGACATTACCGCCGTATGTGAATCACAGATTCCCCTTTGTTCTGAAGGCAGTGGCTCGAGGGTTCCTGAAAGCCACTCTGTGTTGCTCACGTGTCTTTCTGACTCTGTTGTTCCATTCGTTCAGAAGACATGGCTTTGTGAATGGTGTCTCTGCCACTGTTTGGTTCATTCTCAGGGTCACCCCTATGCCAAGCATGGCCTTGCTTTCTTTGGACCATACTCACTGCCCCTTCCTCCTGTGTCATTGCATAATGTGTGGCCACCTGCTCCACTAATCACAATGGATTAGAAATTCTCTTGTCTTCCTTGATTTTTCAACTCTTGCCAATAGGGACCTTCTGTTTTCTATATCCTGTGTTCTGTGGTTCATGCTTCAAGCAATTGGTGTTCTAAACATACTGGATATGCAGTACAAAGCCTCACACCTTCTCTCAGCCATTGCTAGTAAACAATGTTTCCTTCTAAGCTAAATCAATTAATCTGTCAATCGATGTTAGGTCAATGAACAAAATATTAACTCAACAGGAGGGATAATTCAAACAATCTTATTGTACATCATCATGCCTTTAGCTCAGGACAATAAATCATGAACTTAAAGATTGCTAATACATTAGGTTTTAAGTCTTCTTTTAAAAAGTGGTGCAATACATATCCTAATTCGTTGGAGTTAGTCATTCCACAAAAATCTAGGCATATATCAAAACAAAATGCAATATGTCAAAAATATATAGTTTTATCAACTAAAACATAAAGCACACATATATGTAATATTGGCACAAACCATGAGAAATCATTGATAATCAACTGTTTACAGTTACGGAAATGGCAGTTCCATATAGTTTGACTCAATCTGTGATTACCACTTGAGAGGAAAGGAATAAAAGCGATCCAGCACTCAGCGAACACCCACTATGTGCTGGGAGCTTTAAAAGTCTCATCGCCTTCAATCTGATCTTCATCTGCTTCTAACTCAGAAGAGCAGGATAAACATGAGAGAAGCAAAACATTAAAGGATGGATGGTGTGGTGGAATGGGAAGACGAAGAAGGCGTCTGTGCTCAGGTGTCCCTCTCCTTTTCCTCTGCTTCTCCCCCATCCTTGCTCACCTCCATCATAGCCCTCTTCATGCTGCAACCTTGCTAATGATTTACTGGTCTGCTCCCCTTCATTATTCTCCCAAAGTTTCTCAAGGGCAGAAGGCACGCCATCACATCGTGTTCGGATTGACACCTGGTGCGAGGGTGTGCTCAAATGTTTGTTGGTGGAAGCACTCAGAGATAACTATGCAAAGAATTCCAAGGGCAACTCAAAAGATTCCTCACGTTGTGGTGGACACAGGCTCTGCAGCCCTCACCAGGGGACTTATGCATTCAGCACGACTCAGGAGCAGAGGACCCAAAAGGGCTGGGTCTAAGAGGAAGGAAGGCATTATCCAAGAATGATTACAATAGCAAGTCCTGGTCAGTCTCTTTTCCATTTCCTGTGTTCCTTTTGGTCAGCAGACCCTGATGTTGTTCCTGATTACACAGACCCCCTCAGGAAGATGATCTGTGTACTCGCTAACAGCTACCATTTGCTGAGCATTCCACTAGGCATTAACACCTCTTTTACAGACGGGGAAGTCATATCCTTTATCCATGGTGAGAAGTTGAAATTCCGTGTGTCTCTTATTCTAAAATTCATCCGCTTTTATCTCTAAAGATTTGTTTTTAATTATGTGTGTGTGTGTGTGTCAGTGTGGGGTGTGTGCATGTGAAGGCAGGCGCAAGTAGTCGCGAGCCGCCACGTGAGTGCTGGCAACTGAACCCAGGTTCTCTGCAAGAGCTCTTAACAACTGAACCATCTCTCTCTCCAGCCTTAAAAAAGGAAAATCAATCCTCTTAATCACTGAATATCAGCAGTATACAATCCAGATGGTGGCTTTAGTTCCCTAGAGTATCTGGAAGTGAATCTGGAGTCTCTGGTGGCTCCATGCAGCATAAGGACCAGAAGTACACATGGGAGTCTTCTCCATGTTTGGTACCCTGCTCTGCAAGCACTGGGACAAATCAGGCATGTTGGCCCCTCACCAACCAAACCCCATGCCAGGCAGTTCTCAGAGTCTTTCATTCATCATTCTCTATGAGGAATTAACTGATTGGGGTTGACTTATGGGGAACCTCTAGCCAAAGGAGCCCTAAATCTTGGTGTTTGTCCCCCTCCTGCCCTGGAAGGGTCCCCACTGAATCTAGAGAACCGACTCAGACTCATTGTGGAGTTTAGCACATGCCCTCCTGACCCCTCTCACTGCACGTTTTTTGTTTTTTTCTTCCCTTCTGATCTTTAAGGAGGCTTATCTCCAAAGGGAAGGCAGAGTTTCACAAGGAGGAGATGGAGGTGGCAGAGAGAACAAACCTGAATATGCTAAGAGCTCTATTCTACACTTTGAATGACAGCAAAGACACGTCTTGTCAAATTACCACTTCAGTCAAACACAGCTAACCCTCCCCAGAGTTGACAACAGAATGATTTCAATTCTAAGAAGGGTGAAAGAAGCCAGGAATTAAACCTAGGGCTATTAACAGGGTTCCCATTTCACTGAGTGAAGACAGGTTCCCATGTATATATATATATATATATATATATATATATATATATATATATATATATATATATATATATATATATATATATATATATATATATATATATATATATATATATATATATTCATTCTTATGTAGTCTCCCAAATATTTTGCTCTTTGAAGCTGTGCTGAGAGAAAGGTCCATGGTCAGCAAACGCGAATGCCCAGCTTATTTTTCCAGCTGAAAAAAAAAAAAAAAAAAAAGAGAGACTCCTCAGGGAAAGATTCCTTGAGCCGCTCAGGCCACTCCAGAACTAGGGAATGCCAAAAAATGCAAGGATGTGGTGACCTCCCCTCCAGCTCGCTTCTGACTCCGGAGCTGGAACTGTACCTCTCCAGCTCCCTGCAGCCCACCACCACTGGAGCTAGCAGTCAGTCACACAGGCGGAGTGGCCCCTCAAGATGCAGTGCTGAAAGGGGAGTGGAAAGGTTCGAATTCAGGCACTGAGGAGGGGTGGTCACATCTGTCACAACTGGTGTGAGTCAGAGAACGGATATGGTTGCATGAAAGCTGAGCCGACCAGTGTGAAGTGCAGGATGGTGTGGAGGAAGGCTGGTGGGAGAGAAATCACACGGATGTGAACTCGGAAGGAAAGAGAAAGGGTGAGGGGACTGAGATGTTCCCTGCTCAGCAACTCCACATGCAGGACGAGCACTGGGGTGCAATGACCCTTTGAAATTCCTCGGTATGTTTAAAGAGGCACCAGAACCTCATTTCACCAGATCCCCGCACAAGTAACCCGACCTCACATTGAAATTTGTATCCTAAAGGTCATGGCTGTCACTATTGGCTTTTAGCACTGGGCTTCCTGCATATTCACATTCTAAGAGGCTCTCTAATAAGTTTCTTGCCAGCTTAGATTCTGCCCCCTATCTACTCCTGTCTTTGGGTTTTTGACTTGGCATTTATATTTTTGAATTTCCTTCCTGTATAAGTCTTTTAATAATTTCTAGGCAACAAATTAGTTCTTCTCCTCTTCCCCTTCCTTCTCCTCATCCTCTTCTCTGAGACTGGGTTTCTCTGTGTAGCCTAGGCTGTCCTGGAACTTGCTCTGTAGACCAGGCCGGCATCTAACTTACAGAGATCCGCCTGCCTCTGCCTCCTCCAGAGTGCTGGAATTGAAGGTGTCTGCCACCACAGCCTTTAAACTAGCACTTTTGGATCCAGAGTCAGTCTAGTTGTATTTTTCTTACTTCCTCAGTGGTCCAAAAGAATCACTGTTCTTCACAGGAGAAGCAGCAGCTATGTAGTACCTGCCTTCTCTAAATGATAGTCTATCTCTATAAGTCCAAGTTCACCAGGAAGTACTTAACCTCATAGACATTTGGGTTTAGGAGAGCTGTCAAGATTACTGAATTTGATGCCTGTCCCATTCAGTATGCAAATTCAGTTATATCAATGATTGCAAAAGAAGAAACCATTGACTCATCCTGCGACACACTTCACGGGTGACATCTCATTTGCTCCTGATACCCAGTTCTGTGAGGTACATACTGTTGCCTTCACTTTACAGTTTAGGAAACAAAGCCCACCCTCTTCACCCCAACTCCACACTGTACTCCTTACACAGGCCTTCAAGCTTCTACAGAGATGTCGGCCATCGCTATGAAATCATCTTATTTACCTTTGGAGTTCTGGCTTCAAGAAAGCAGCCCATGAGGCTGAACTGACATGCCTCTCCTCCTCATTTTTATCCACTGAGCTGGTTTACAATTTAGTAAGCTAGTACAAGCTTTAATTCCTTCTCCACATGTTTCTCTTGAAATCTGCAAATTATTCCCAACCTCAACTTTTCTTTATATGGCTGCCTTTGACAATACCTGATCACTACAGTGTGCCTGCCATTATAATGCATCAGGGCCTCAAAATTGTACTGTAAATTCATATTATTATATTGTGTTTTATGGATTCCTATAGTTTTATTCGCTTTCATGATAAACTTCATTAGCTAATCAAAAGACTTATAAGACAAGGTCCTTGCCCACAAGGGAAAATTACTCATTTTTCTCAGATGAGAAACTGCAAGGTAATACATTCAGGGCACTGTTTATTGGATGGAGCTGACTGTAGATATGATAGAAAATCCAGTTAAAAGGAGTGAAGTTGTCAGGAGCCATCAGGGGAGGCTTTGGGAAGGCTCATAGCTTAACCTGGGCTTTGGCAGTGGGAAGCCCTAGGAACAGCAGAACGGAGGGATCTGGATGGCAAACTGCAGGGATAAATCACAGGTGTGTGCAGAAAGCAAAGAGCGGCTTGGTTGTGCACAGTGACTTGGCCCATGAGGAGGAGGGAAGAGGGAAAGATGGGGATGAGGGTGGAGGCAGAGAAATCTTGACTATAGAGTTGAAGGATTCATGTGTGTGGTCCTGGAATCAGGGAGAGAGACAGGGGTTATTTTAAGGGCATTTCCTATAGTCCAGCCTTACATATATCTCACTTTTGCAGGCCCAGGATTTCTCTGCAGGGCACCTATGCTAATTTCTATCACCATTCCAACTTACTCCCAGCTGGCTTTTCTGTTCCTGTTGATTTCAGTTCTAGCCCCTTTCTTTATTTTGCCGGAATCCCACTTTCAATCGCTGAGATTCCACGGAGAGCCTGTTCCTTCCCTGCCTGGATCCATGCTCTCAGATACCTACCTACCTCCTGTCTTAGTTGCATCCCGTGCTCCTACCAGACACAGCAGCACAAATAAGTTAGCTCTTTCTGTTCAGCCTCTCTCCCACTTGCTCCACATCATCTGCAAAAGAGAATCCCCACGTCCTCCTTTCCAGCCAGTCCCTCTATGAGCATGAAGTTGTTTGGTTATATCATAGTCTCCCACCCCTTGCATTTGGCGCTCATTCTACATGGAGTACCTGGTCCCCCAGTGCTTTTTCTAGCAATAAGATCCTTCAAGATGAAGCCTGATGTGGTCTCTGGGGACACTGTCTTGGTCTACCTAAGCTGAATGAGGTAATCTTCTCCTTCCAGATAACCTTGGGCCATTTCATGAGCACGCCGTACATACCCTGTAATACGTACCTACTACATCGGTCAAAAAGCAATAGAAAGGAATGAGGTGACCTTATATCTAATGGAAAGCTATCAAGGACTTCGAGAATCCAAGCTGGAGGAAAGGCTTGAAAAGTAAGTAGGAATCAAATGAGACACAGATATTCGACTCTGGGAACTACAGAAAGAGGCCAACTAACCGATAAAATCTGTTCCCTCTGTATTTCACTACAAGTGTTCCCACAACTACATACAGAATTCTCACTTACGGAGAAACCTTAAATTCTGAAATCTCTATCATCTATTTTTCCCCAAGCCCTCTGACTTCTTCATGGATGTAACTCAAGTCTTCCTTGAGGAAGGGGGATGTATGAATTGACCACTAGGAATTCCAAAGAGCAACTCTTCAGCCGTGAACCCTGAAAATCCCGGAAGTAAATCTGAGTGCACAGGAGCGAACCACCCCTCCTGACTCGGAGCAGCGAGGGAAAGTACAGTGGGAGGCTGGCAGAGGATAGAGCGAGATGATATCTAACGATTTCCGGAATTCGGTAGCTGATAATAATTGCTCACTTAAGTGTCCTGAAGCTTTAATTTGGTAAGACTGTAATCAATGGCAATTTTGCCTGGAGGTAGCGGGAGGCTGAGTGACAGACAAAAATAGCGAGCTTCAGTGCGTAGTCGAAAGAATGAACAGAAAGCCTTCCTTGTTGCAAATGGGTAGTGGGAGAAGGCTGAGTTAAGGCTTTGTGGTGAGTATAGGGAAAAGATTCTAGGAACTGGAGAGGAGGATTTTGTTTGTCAGTGGAGATGGCTATTCTCGCACTGTACCCAGTCTCCCAAGACTTCAGCTAGTTCCCCGATTGGGGTTATGGAGTGTATATTTTCTTCAAGAGTTCAAACCCGGGGAATCAATCCCATATAACTTCATTTGCTTTTCATCTGTAATTCATTCATTCTTTCTTTCTTTCTTTCTTTCTTTCTTTCTTTCTTTCTTTCTTTCTTTTTGAGACAGGGTTTCTCTGTGTTATAGCCCTAGCTGTCCTGGAACTAGCTCTTATAGACCAGGCTGGCCTTAAACTCACAGAGATTCACCTGCCTCTGCCTCTCGAGTGCTGGGATTAAAGGCGTGCGCCACCACTGCCCAGCTTCATATGCAATCCTTAGTGCCTTGTAATTTACTGGCTCTGGCCTCTGTATGTCTCCTAGATTCAGAAGATAGCTGGCTTCCTACTTCCTCTTAATTCTTTATGTCCATATCTTTCTACCTCTGCAGCTCTGTCTCGGTGTTTGCAGGACCACGATGCCTAGTAACATCTCCATCCTCCAGGATGTGTGTTCACCTACACTATACGTTGGCATATACCTCAACACAGTCCTTCAGTAAAACCAGTCTTATTGAATTAGGTTGGTACCTTGACATGTAAGCTGTTTACTCTCTTGCTACCACATATCCTTGCATGTCTTTGATTCAGCTTAGAGTATGCTAGTAAGTGAGAGCCCCAGAACCCGCTCAGCAAGCTGAGGACCAGGCCCAGGGTGATCCTCACCAATGAGGATCAAGAGGGCTCGTTGCCATTATCTCTGCTCCAAGAGCTTCGTGGCAGGCAGAAGAGAAAGTGATTCCCATGGTGTGATTTGGAATGTTTTCAGTTTTAAGATGGCTTTCTTATACTCCTGTGTTCTGCTTGGCCTTCACCAGTCATAGGGAGCCACAGTGATGCAAAATACAGAATTTAGGATTTGGATTCAAAAGATCCACATCTTTGATTCTTGGCTCCTTCTTTTTTTGTTTTCGTGACCTTGGGCAGACTGGCAGACTTTCTAGGCTTCAATTTCTTTTAGAAACCAAAAGTAGTTGTAATGTTCTGCAGTCAGAAAGGTAGCTAGAGTCTACAACAGTTAATTATGCATTTCAAATAACTAGAGGAGGTGAGTCTGTGGGTTCCTAACAAATACAAATGATAATATTTGAAGATATGGAAATGTTGATTACCCAGATTTGATCATTACATCTTCTATATACGTGTTGAATTATAATACCATGACCCATGAAGAAGTACAGATATTGTCAATTAAAAATAACATGAAAGGCTTTCCGAAAACCCCAAAGCTATGTTCACATGCTCATTTTTGTTGGTCTTCATTAATTCAGTCCTGGGAGACTTTTACCTTCCAGAACCAAGTATTCATTTCGAATTCTCAAAGGAGGGGTAAAATTTTATGCATATAAGCTAACACCTTGTGGCGCAGAATCAGAAAGCAAGCATGGGAGAAAGATCTAAAGTGATAGTCTTGGAAAAATTCAGAAGCTCCTGGCATGAAGACGTGGTTAACCTTTTCCTCTGAGAGTAAAACAAATGTCCCTTAAGAATCCCTTCTGTGTCCATATCTAACAACATTAAACCAAAGCCACTGTGAACCACCCACCCACTTACACAGAGCTTCTGTTGGCTTATTTACAGAGCAAGAGTAAACCAAAGCCATAGTGAACCACCCACCCACTTACACAGAGCTTCTGTTGGCTTATTTGTACAGCAGATAGAACCCAATTTGTTTCAGATTTTCTTCTGCTTGCTAAGCATGTGGAGCACACATATTTCTGGCCTCACGGTCAGAAATGATCCATCAGGTGAAACATGTATAAATGGTATGAAATATGTGGTCTATCAATTCTGACCTAGTGGCCTAAGTGCTCAGATGAGCAACGGGTCATGTGATACAGGACCCTTCAGAGACTGCTTAGTCCAGACCAGCCAGGTTAGATAGAATTTGCTAGGGGAAGGCTCTCTTAAGCATCGGCAAGGTCAGGGGCAGGGAAGAAGATGCAGACTGGTCCAAGCCTACTGAATAGTCTAGAGAGAACATGGAGGGGATTGGAATATAATTAGTTTGAGAAATTGAAAATGAACTAGTGCGGACTAAGCCCAGAATGTGACGGGAAGTTGGAGAGGTGAATAGAATATGTTAACGGCTCTGTGTCACATGAAGACCTTTAGGCAGGAAGCAGTGGGTCACAGAAAGGTTTTATGTAGAAGACTGGCATTCACCACTGTATGAGTCACCGGGTATTAGCATAACTCTTGATTTGACTGATCTCCCTGCCCACTCACTAGGCTGTGAGCTCCATGCGAGCTGAGGAACGTCCTATTAATCACTGTATCCCAAGTGCCTGGCATATAGCAGGTACTATATTAGTGTCAGTGGAAATGAACAAAACTTATTGCCCCTTCTTCTGTACCTTCTGCCATGGCTCATGGGATAAACTGGCATGAAACTGGGAAGGTGAAATTTGAGTTTAGTGGAAGTCAGGACGTGTCTGTCTCTGCCTCTTACAGCTGAGAGCATGCCTCGATCCTTACTCCTTCTGGGTCCTCAGGAAAGAAAAGCCCTCTCAGGGTTCTCAAGATGATGCTGGAAGAAGCATCGGTAAAGCATCTCCTGTTGGGTCTGATGTCTCCAGCTAGTCCCCAGAAGGTGTTGTTTCATCATCACTGCCTCCTGTGTTCAAGGTGCACAGGGCTCACCAGCTTGGGTATCACTTTTCCTAAGCTCACACAGCTTCTCAGCACACCCGTCTCGGCAGACATGCTCGGGCAGACACTACTTGTGCAGCAGCATTTGTTTACGAGATGAGCTCTGGTTGTCAGGACGAGTCACGTGCGGATGATGGGCTTTCCAGTGAGTGTGAGACAGGAGAAGAAATCTCTTCCGGCAACCTGATCAGCCCGGGTCCTTGAACCTTATTATGAATAATACTGCTTCAAGGCTTCTATACTCAGACAACCAGACTATCACTGCAAGTTCTGACATGTCAGAACCAGACAGGTCACTTTAGGTGATTGCTGGATCTACTCTTAAATGATTGAAAAGTCAATGTTTCATCCACTGACACAGAAACCGTGGTTAAACTGAGGCATGGCTGCAGCGGAAGTAAAATCGGCATCAGGGGCAACTGTGCAGAGTTTCCTCTTTACATCTTATTGCTGTTTGTGTTATTCCTCTTGCTTTTATTCTGAGAATGCTGTTCTGATATACATTCCCATTTTAATAAGATTTAATTTCATTACAAGCCTACTCAGCAACAGCCTCAGTGAGCCTTAGTGATAAACAGCACCTTATAAAACTCTAAGTGACTATTATGGTCAGGTGATGATGACCTAATTCCAAGCACCATTCCTGGGGACTCTGACCAGCTTCTAACCATCTTGCTTTTTCAGTTCCTCACGGCTTGCCATAGTTTACTCTCTACAGCTGTTACTTGGCCCTCCAGCCTGTCTCTACTCTGCATGTTTCTTTGTGTTGTTCTGTCCTTTCAAAACATTTTGTTCCATCCCTTGATCTTCCTGCCTTTCCTTTATTCATCTTCTGTATATCTGTACCTTCTATGTGTGTCCCCACCTCCTGGCTGCCCCTCCCTCCAAGGTGGATAGCCATGAAAGATACCCGGCATGGCTTCTCCACACCAGTGGGTTGCTAACGCGGACTCCTTACTGTTCTCAGTAGAAATAGCTTTTGCCTTTTGTTGCCAAATCTGAATCTTCTCAGCAGTGAAAATGTGGCTTATGAAAGCAAGTACCTTGTAATTAAATAAAGGGGTAATTTCAGTGGTTTTTATTTCTATTTTTCTTCCCAGGGATTTTCTTAGTAACCGGAAGGAATAGATAGGCGTGTTTTACTTCCCACTGATGGAGAAGATAAAATAAGCCACTCTGTATTTAGGTTTTACTTGCGTATTTGTGATAAATTAATAAGAAGGAAACATCTGTCCTAGTGATGGAGAAGATGAGAAAGCACGGAGGGGAAACATGGCTGCTTCAGTAAAGACTGTTGGGAAAAAGATACAGCTGGCAAGAAGACTGGCTGAGTTATAATTTGGAGAAAAGTTAAAAAACAATAAGGACTCCATCAAACACATCAGAGGATATGATCTTGAGGAGGCAGACTCACAGATGGATAAGATGATAACACGCAGCACATATATAAACTGATGGACACTTAGAAGGGTGGTGGAACCAAGGAGAAGGCAGACATACGGAGTCCTGATGGAGCCATGTCCCATAATGGGCTCAGTGGGTGGGAGGGAAGTTAGCCAATGATGAATTGTGATTGTTTCCAACCATTCTTCCAGACCCACGGTAGAGGAGAATTGTGCAGGCTGTGTCCAAGTAAACAGCATTAAGGCAGCTTGAGGCCAGCACCAAGTTCCAGACCTAGAGCAGGGGGATCGGTGGTAGAGGGAGCGTCTATGCAGTAAAGACAGAGGATCTGGGGCTCTGGCCCACCTTGGCTTTGTTCCTCCTCCCCTCCAAACCCATTCTCTCATTCTCTCAAGGAACAAAGACAGCAGTATTCTTATCTGTGCCTTCTGGATAGTTAGAGGCAACACATTTCTCGGTGTTTGTAGACTACATAGAGGAGCCATGGCCGTCTCTTTGCAGTACAGAGCAGAGAGCATCTTTACCCAAAAAGGTCGTGGTCTTCTTGCGTGATCTAATGTTTGCCCTTTGGAATAAAGCATCAAGCAATCTAAAAATAAAAAATGATAGCCCTCACAAGACCATAATGCAACATTTCTTCACTCAAAACTTTCATAAAGTTTCAATATCACAATGAAATGCCTGGGTGGATACTTTATCTCTGGTAAAGCTGCACCATATTAAAATGTGACTTCATAATGAACCTTAGCATCATGACAGCCTCTCATTATTCAAACCATTTGCCAACCTTATTTCCTTAGGTCTTCTTTGCCATAAAGGGCTTTCTTTGCCATATTTTACACTGTTGTTTACAGTAGTGAAGTTTCTATCTAGTAAATATCTTTTTAAAAATCTCATGCCTGGTATAAAAATCTCATTACCTTTCGTACTTTAAAAACCTATGTTGCCTGTGTAGAAATAGTATGATCTCGTGGGTAAATGCCGACATACAGATCAGAACTTTCAAGTTCAAGTCCAAGGCCCACTGATTTTACTTGCTGTGTACTCTCAGACAAGTTATATAAACTCTCAGGGCTGGAGTTTCCAATACTGTACAGGATTTCTGTGAAGATTAAATTTGGTTAATGTAAAATCCACTGTCTAGGCTATAACAAACACTCAATACACCATAGGAAACATGGTTACAGCCGTGGCTGCCATTTTATTGTGGCATTTGATACAACTCTGTAACTTAGTCACTTATCCAAGTTTCAAACTCATCATCATTGATCCTTATGTAGAATTATGAGGAATAATCTCTTGGGATCTCCTTTATTGGCAAGTGAGAGGAACCCAACTAAAGAGCTTTTATTCAGTTAGCAAACACATATCGAGGATTTCTCTTTGTCGGAAATTCTCTCTGTGTATGTATGTGTCTCTGTGTGTGTCTGTCTGTCTGCCTGTGCACTGAGGCTATGGTACTGAAATGGCCTGGTGCCGAGTTTAGGGTACTACATTCTTATACAGAGAGACAGAAAAATAAAGGATGATGAAAAGAAAACACCAGACTGTGATAAGAAATTAAACAACATACTGTACAGAATGTTACTAAGGAGTCAGAGATAACTTGGATTTGTGGGACAGAGCAGGCTTTTCAGAGGCATTCAGATGATGAAAAGAAAACAGCCATGCAAGCTCTCTGGGCAGACGAGCGAATGCAGAGGCCTGAGGCAGAGAACAAGGCTGACAGTTCTGAGGAAAGAAGACTTAATTAAGGAAGACGAGCTGGCAAGGTGGACAGGAGCCAGATCATGAAGTCTCATGGAGCATGATGAGAAAGTCTGGATTTGATTAATTATTGGAGAGGCAATTGTGAGAAATTAAGCACAAGAGTGATATTGTCTCACTCAGATTCTAAAAATGTGCCATGCAAAGATGGGGAATACACTTTAGGAGTTTAGAAATATTAGTGGGGACGCAGTTAGGATCGATCAGGCGGAGGAAGAGGAGATGGAGAAGACAGGCCTATTATTAATAGGGGTGGAAGAAACAGGATTTGGGGATGGATGGGATGTCCAGTCTGCAGCATTAGGAAGTTCCTGGGTTAGTCTTTGGTTTCTGGTAAATAACTTAAAAGTGTGCCAGGTATGGTTGCATGCGCCTTTACTCCCAGCACTCAGGAGGCAGAGGCAGGCTGCTCTCTGTAAATTCCAGGCCAGCCCAGGCCAGCCAAGGTTACACAGTGAGATGCTATCTTTTAAAAAAGAGAAAGAAAAGAAAAGAAAAGAAAGAAGAAAAAAAAAGAAAGAAATTGGTGTCTCGTTTTCTAAAACAGAGATTGGACAGACAGTGTGGATGTAGGGGTCAACCAGGTGAGGGAGGGGTATGGTGGTGAGTCTCAGCTCTCTACTCTATGGGACTGTAAGATAGGAGGTTAGTAAAGGACACTTCTGAATATGCCTGTGTCTCCAGAGATGACCAACATGGAAGACAGTAACTGATGGGGACAGGATCTCCCTGAACGTGGCAGTACTGTCCAATAGGCTGGACCCCCAGTGGAACCAAAGCAGAAAAAAGGTGAAAGCAACCAGTGCGTGCACATCCACTCTTCCTGAGAAGTGCTTCCTGTCACTGCTGCTTGTCCTCATCCAGGGACACCAGATTCCAGCTTCTTCAGCCTTTCAGCATACACTCACACTGGCCACTCCGCAGCTACAGGCTGGAGTCACAGCCCAGGTCCCTGTTCCATGACTTCCGGTATTTTAGACCAATGAGCTACCAGGTTATTTTTCTGGCTCTCAAGCATGCAGATGGCCATTGTTGAACCATCCAGTCTCCAGTCTAATAAACCCAGATATACGCATATATCCATTCTTTTGGTTTTGTTTCCCTCGAGACAACTGACATAAGGGGCGGGTGTTGTGTGGCACATGTCTGATCAGAATGCCTGCCAGGCAGCTATGAGGCTGAACAGACAGCCGGATATATGGTTTAGAAGTCAGGGCTGGAGCTCTAAATTTACAACACATCCAGCACAAATGGTATTTAAAGCTATGGGACAAGATGAGATCACCAAGACAGGGAACAGATAAAGACAAGAAAATGGTTTGAGTCTGAACTTTGGAGATGTCAAGATTTAGAAGTCAATTAAAAGAAGACAATCTAATAAAAGGAAATTCATTAGGCCAATAAACAACCCAGTTTGGGAAGGAATGAGGCTGACCTCAGGCACAATAGCACTCGAGGTCTGCAGTGCCATCGGCGCTAGGTCTGTCTTTCTCCCTGACTCTGGGTTCCTGTTCACTCTCCCCATCAACCTTTTAACCCAGCCTATATTTTATCTGTGTTCTTTATTTCTTTCCATTTGAAGGAAACATAACCACAGGCAGCTCTGAATTCTATGTGAACAATGCAAGAGAAAAGTCAGTCTTTCTCCACTTGAGTTTGAAATGTCCTAAGGAAGTCTTCCTTCCTTCTTTCCTCCCTTCCTTCCTTCCTTCCTTCCTTCCTTCCTTCCTTCCTTCCTTCCTTCCTTCCTTCCTTCTTTTCTTTCTTCCTTCCTTTTTGGTAGCATGTTTACACTGTCACTTTTTATTTACCCCTTAAAATATTTTGTCTTAAAAAGCAATTGTCTAAAAAGACAACATCCCTTCATGATAAAGATCTTGGAGAGAGCAAGGATACAAGGAACATACCTAAACATAATAAAGGCAATATACAGTGAGCCAACAGCCAACATCAAACTAAATGGAGAGAAACTCACAGCAATCCCACTGAAATAAGGAACAAGACAAGGTTGTCCACTCTCTCCATATCTCTTCAATATAGTTCCTGAGGTCCTACCTAGAGCAATAAGACAGCAAAAGGAGATCAAGGGGATACAAATTGGAAAAGAAGAAGTCAAACTCTCACTGTTTGCTGATGATATGATAGTATACATAAGCAACCCCAAAAATTCTACCAAGGAACTTCTACAACTCATAAACACTTTCAGTAATATAGCAGGATACAAGATTTACTCAAAAAAAATCAGTAGCCCTCCTTTACACAGATGATAAATGGGCTGAGAAAGAAATCAGAGAAACATCACCTTTCACAATAGCCACAAATAGCATAAAATATCTCGGAGTAACTCTAACCAAACAAGTGAAAGATCTGTATGACAAGAACTTTAAATCTTTGAGGAAAGAAATTGAAGAAGACACCAGAAAGTGTAAAGATCTCCCATGCTCTTGGGTAGGTAGAATTAACATAGTAAAAATGGCAATCTTATCAAAAGCAATCTACAGATTCAATGCAATGCCCATCAAAAATCCCAGCAAAATTCTTCACAGACCTCGAAAGAACAGTACTCAACTTTATATAGAAAAGCAAAAAATCCAGGACAGCCAAAACAATCCTATACAATAAAAGAACTTCTGGAGACATCACAATCCCTGACTTCAAACTCTACTACAGAGATACAGTATTGAAAACAGCTTGGTATTGGCATAAAAATAGACAGGAGGACCAATGGAACCGAATTGAAGACCTGGATATTAATCCACACACCTTCAAATAACTGATTTTTGACAATGAAGCAAAAAATGTCAAATGGAAAAAAGAAAGCATATTTAACAAATGGTGCTGGCATAACTGGATTTCAACATGTAGAAGAATGAATAGATCCATAGCTATCACCATGCACAAAACTCAAGTCCAAATGGATCAAAGACCTCAACATAAAGCCAGCCACACTGAACCTCATAGAAGAGAAAGTGGAAAGTACACTTGAACGCATTGGCACAGGAGACCACTTCCTAAATATAACCCCAGTAGCACAGACACTGAGAGAAACAATTAATAAATGGGACCTCCTGAAATTAAAAAGCTTCTGTAAAGCAAAGGACACGGTCAACAAGACAAAACGACAGCCTACAGAATGGGAAAAGATCTTCACCAACCCCACATCAGACAGAGGTCTGATCTCCAAAATATACAAAGAACAAAACTGGTCATCAAAAGAACAAATAATTCAATAAAAACATGGAGTACAGACCTAAACAGAGAACTCTCAACAGTGGAATCTAAAATGGCACTTAAGGACATGCTCAACATCCTTAGTCATCAGAGAAATGCAAATCAAAACAACTCTGAGATTCTATCTTACACCTGTAAGAATGGCCAAGATCAAAAACACTGATGGCAACTTATGCTGGAGTAGTTGTGGGGTAAAGGGAACACTCCTGCATTGCTGGTGGGAGTGCAAGCTGGTACAGCCCCTTTGGATATCAGTGTGGTGATTTCTCAGAAAATTAGGAAACAACCTTCCTCAAGACTCAGTAATACCACTTTTGAATATATACCCAAAGGATGCTCAATTGTACCACAAGGACATGTGCTCAACTATGTTCATAGCAGCATTGTTTGTTATAGCCAGAACCTGGAAACAACCTAAATGTCCCTCAGCCAAAGAATGGATAAGGAAAATGTGGTACATTTACACAATGGAATACTACACAGCAGAAAAAAAAATAAGGACATCTTGAATTTTTCAGGCAAATGGATGGACCTAGAAAACATTATTTTGAGTGAGGAAACCCAGACCTAGAATGACAATTATCATATGTACTCACTCATAAGTGTTTTTTAAACATAAAACAAAGAAAACCAGCCTACAAATCACAATTCCAGAGAACCTAGACAACAATGAGGACCCTAAGAGAGACATACATAGATCTAATCTACATGGGACATAGAAAAAGACAAGATCTCCTGAGTAAATTGGGAGCATGGGGACCTTGGGAGAGGGTTGAAGAGGAGGGGAGAGGTAGGGAGGGGAGCAAAGAAAAATGTAGAGCTCAATAAAAATCAATAAAATTAAAAAAAAAGAAAAAGAAAGCAATTGTTGATATAGTAGAATCACAATGAAGAAGAAGAACCTGCTCAGAATGAGGTCAACAAGGTGATGACAGAGTGTTTCTGTGCTGCTCTTCTTTCAGGCATAAACAGTGTGACAGCATGTGTCCTTGTAAGAAAATATTCCAAACCTGGGGAGCTGGATGGAAGAGGAAAACCCAAATGAGGGCTTAGGTGGGCAGAACCACAGCTGGGCAATCTCCTTACTCTACACTCACCCCAGATCCAATGGATCAGATCTCTGGATGCTGGATAAGTTTGAGAAGTGTGGGATCCTCTAAGAAAGCCTCAAGAAGTGTTGCCTCTTTAGTATATGCTTCTACCTCCTTCTCTGGAGCATGTGTGGCTGGGGGGTTCAAGCAACAGATCTTTCTTGCAGCAGCTAAGGAACAGTAGAACCAGGCACAACCAGAGCTTGCTCCATAGCTGTCTCTGTAAGTATAAGATAATCGAGGTGATGACCCAATGCGGTTCTTACAGGACTCTCCTGCAGGATAACACATAACCCTGGGTGGCTTTAGGGGACTCCGGGGGAGGGGTTGGAAAAAGAGGGGAGGAAAGCATGCAAATGCCAAATGCTAGAACCAGGCTGTGGGACAGAATGCTGGAAAACAATATTAAGTATACAAGATGGGTAGAACTAATGAATAGATAGTCACTGGTGGAGAAGTATCTATATAGGTGGCAGGGTCCTAGCTCTGGGATAAAAGTACCACTGCGGTGTTGCTACCGCTGCTTTATATGGAGAGTGAGCTGTGATGGCCATAGTTTTTGAATGAGTGAGTTTATTAAGTATATAGCAAGTCACAATAATAGAATAAATAGTAAGCAATGAATGGATGTCGGATGGATGGATGGATGGATGGATGGATGGATGGATGGATGGATGGATGGATGGAAAATATCATCAAATTGGGAGCTTAAATACAGTCCACCGGAATTGACTGGGAAAGCCCCTTCGGGGCAGCTGGAGATTTCAATGACTCTTGGACAGAGTGGAGAGAGTGCCCTTAGATGAGGTTTCCAAGTTGAAGAGCAAAAAGCAACATAGAGATAACATCATCAAATGTGCTGCTCACAAAAACGAGTAGAAGCCTACTGGAAAAGTGGAGGCTATTAGGTAAAAATTTTGACTGAGCACTTTTATACAGCTGAAATGTTTATAGCCGAGCCTAAGTGTTCACTATCCTCTGGTTCCCGACGAGGGCTGCAACGAGAGTTCCATGGTCCTGCTGCTGCCCCTCACCTCCACAATGGACTGTATCCTTGAACTGTCATCCAAATAAACCTTTGCCTCCTTGAGTTGCTTCTGCCAGGCATAAAGTTGTAGTGATCAGAAAAGTAACCAACAGAGCCAGTATGGAAGGCAGCATTACGCCACGGCGACTAGCATCCTTGACTCCATTTATGAGCGTCATAATCTTGAGAAAGTCACTTGACCTCCCTGGGCTGCAGCTTCTTCTTCTATTAACTGAGAGAGTGATGTCCACTTTAGAAAACTGCGGACAGAATTGAGCTGTAACATGCTCAGTGCGGTATCTGGGACATAGCAGATACTCAAAACATGATAGACTGTGATCATAAAAACAAGTCGCAACTGGTTTAATCAGAGAAAAGACCTAACCGCAAAAAAAAAAACCATATCAGTGAGATTAGCATTGAAGGGAAATTGATTTCTAATCCCATACAGTTGGTTTTGAGCTCCTTCAATCCTTCTTGCTTCAGGCCAAGATTAGTCCTAGCACCCTGAGCCGAACTGAGTCCAGAGGAGAAGGAGCAAGTAGCCCCAGCTAGGGATGAAGGGCTGCAGAGGCTGGGAGCCCGAATGGGTTACAGGATCACACATGGAGAGGCCAGGGGGTCGGGGGGGGCAGGCGACTGTGTTTTTGATTTTATCTGTGAAGACATTTCCTAAAAAGACAGATTCCACTTCAAAATAAGGACTTTCTAACAATGAGAATTACTTTCAATACAGAACAGCTGGCATCAGAAAGGGTACGCTGCCTTTTCCAGAAGTGGCCTAGCACAGGGTGGGTCCAGAGTTATGGCAAGAGAAGCCCTTCGTGGGGAGACTGGACTGGCTGACTTGCGAGGTGCTCTCAAAGGTGGAAATGGCAAGGTATCATGCTTCATTGGGATTCTGCTAGCTTCTGAACATAAAACGAAGTCTCCAATGGCGTCTCAGGAAGGGAACCCAGTTGGGTAGGCTCCGGTGTCTTGAGAGAATGGCCTTTCCTAGGGGTTAATAGAGATGGCGGCCCTTCAGCTGCCGTGGTGGCACTGGGAGCAGGGTGGGAGGTGACGAGAGAAGAGGAAATGGGGAAAATAGGTGCAACATGGTATATCCACAATTAGCCTGTACTGTCTATTTTCATAAAACAGACTGCACACTTGAGATCTGAAAGGTAATCATGTAAGATAGCAGAGAGCCTGACTATAAATAGCCAGACTCCAGGCCTGATAGCCGTGCCCTGGTGAGAGGGACTGGAGGAGAGGTGCCTGTTGGAGGCCCGGGAGTCAGGACTACCCTCCCTCTCTCTCCCTCCCTCCCTCCCTCCCTCCCTCCCTCCCTCCTTCTTATTAATGCCAGCTCCCGGGGCAGCAGAACATCTTGAATTTATGCCCCCACCCACTGTAATTGCTGTGCTCATCACAGGAGATCCTGCCATAAGAACACACTCCACTAGACCAGGCTGTCACAACCACCCAGTGGTTAGAATAAAAATGTGTAATCACAGGTTCTGTCCGGAGTTGCCTGGAGACGGCCCTCTGGCATTGCCCTCGCTCAAGGGGTTGTTTTTCTAGGGTGCCTGCCCAGTAGCTGCTCCCAGATTCCTCCAGTAAATCAGGCAGTTCATCTCTTCCCTGTATTCCCAGGGGGGTGGAGGAGGGACTGGGCCAGTCTGGGTTTGCAAACAGAAGCTTGGGACCCTCCCAAACGCCGGCCTCCTTGGAGACAGGCCCATCGTCAGACGACATCTGTGGGCTGAAGCTCATGCCAAGGCTCCCCTCCATGGGCGTCTTCGCACGGGCTTAGAGGCTTCCTCACCTGCGTGGGTGCATCTGTGATGAAGTGCACGTGCGGGCTGCGGCACAGCGTATCTCGCAGGGAGGACACCTGACTATCTGTCAAATGATCTGCAAGTTTCAATAAACAAGGTTCATCTTAGAATATGGCTTTTTTTTTTTTTTTTGCCACCACAGTTTCTTGAACTGATTCTCAAAGACTAACTCCTCTGAGGTGGGAGACTTACACGGGATTTTACCTTCAAAAGAAGAAAAATAGCGGGAAACACATGTTTATGGGGCCAAAATTTCCACAAAGCCATCCTGATCTGGCTATTTATTTTTGCTGTGGACATTTCAAAAATGTAATGTAAAGCTTGCGGCTTGCACTATTAATAAGATGGGTGAAGAGGCCCAAACCTTATTTCTGAGTCCCATTCCAGCCCATACTCTATCCACGCCTAGCCTACAGCAGAATCAGGTACATTTGTTTGTCGGTGACTTGCCCTCTTTCTGAGCCTCAGTCCATGTACTGCCTCTGCCTCTAATGCCAGTTGTTCTGGTTCCTGCAAACCCTGAGCTATCTGTATAAGATGAAGCGCAGCTTAAGCAAGACCGGAGTCATGCCTACCCATCCCCCACTTCCCTGAGCATTCGTTTTCATGGCTTTAGAAAGAGGGAAAGTATCCCGGGAAACTAGCCTAGTTTTCCTGCATTTGACTCATCTTCCTGGAAAAAAACCAAACAGGCTTTGGGGCAGAAAACCATGCCCATCCAGTCTAGCCTTTATTAACAATATCAAGCTTGGCCAAATCACTTAATTTTCATGTACTCATCCATGGAATGCAGTATCTAGCCTGACACAGGATAGATGCTTGGTAGTGGCTTCCTTATCTGATTAATGTTGCACTCAGATTCCTCTCCTGTTTCTGTAGTTCTTCTAGACAGGGCAGATCCCAGGGTCTAGCTCAGTGCTAGTGTCACAGTTGGTGCCTGCCATACATTATCTCAGCTCATCAGTAACTTCCACATTTTCAAATCCGAACCAGCCAGTCTACACGTATTTATCATATATGCCTTTCATGAGGCAAGATAGCCCATTAGCATAAGTTGTTAGACAAGATCCAGTGACACACTGGAGCAAAGAGAATTCAAGGCTGGGATCACAGCGTGGCAACAGATGGGGAAGAGGATGGTGAGTCTAGGGTGTGGGGGAAGGCGGTCAAGGTGGGTGTAGCGATACAGTGGGAAGGAAGACGGAGGAAGACTTTGACTCAAATCCAAAAGCCACAGGAAGCTGCTGCAGGTTCAAAGAGTAGACAGAAACTAGGTAAAAATCCTAGACCCAGTTGCAAGAGTGGCTGGAGACGTTTTGGGATCTGAGGCAAGGAGACCAGTGACACTGGTGAGGATGGATGGCAAAGTCAGAGAGCAAGAATGAGGTAAAGGCATTCCAGGCTTTATAGCCTCAGGTTGCTTCTCAGGTAAGAGTGACTTACAACTAATCTTCCCTACCCAGAGGAGGGTGACAGTTTTACGTAGGAAGAAGAAGAACAGGTGGTGGGGTACGAGATATGTTGTCAAGGAACTCACCCTTGGACACACTGGAGTGAGGACTGAGGAGTCTTGAGGGGCTGTTGCGGGCAGTTGGAAGCCAAGCTGTAGCTGGCAGCAGGGTTGGTTGAAGCAGAGCCGTAGGGAACAATGGAAAAGTGACTGCTTAGTCTGGTGTTGCTAAGAGGATTCAAGGTAGGCAAAATAGGGTTACCCACTTCTAGCCTTGCTGGGTAGTTTTCACAGGATGTAATTGTCAGTGTACAATGCTGGAAAACACCACACCACAAAGCCCACCATTTCCCAGGAGCAGGCAGGCAGGTCCATGGGACTCGTGAGAGATCAGGGCAGGCGCCTCTGTGGCTTCCTTCAGACTAACTGAAGTTAGTCTTCAGTTAACATGGGGCATGGGTGGTGCTTCCATCTCAGCGGCGGGGTGCGGTAGGGGATACCTGTCCAGATATCACTTGGCTTTAGATTGGAGAAGAGCCAGGGTAGTAAGGGAGGCTGGGATGGGGGGAAGAAAAGGAAGATGAGAAGGGGTGTGAGGAAAATCTCCCCTTTTCTACTTCTTCCCCACAGCACATGAGGCAGGAAAGCCAAGAATCTCTGTCAACTGTGAAAACTTCTGCAGCAACGGGGATGTCAGCTCAGGAGCCAAACTGCCATATCTATTTTATTTGGAGCCCGCCCTGTGAAGGTTGGGGTGGGGACAAGAGCGAGATTAGCACCAAAGGATGGGAGAGATGGAGTGAGAAAAAGAGACAGACAGAGGGAGCTACCCAAGACAGAAAGAGTGATCCCCCCAAACTATGCCCAGCTGGTAAGTCAGAAAGCAGCCCTGAGATAGCAGAAACCACACAGCAGCCTCCCACAGGGGACAGGGTGCACCCGAATAGGTGCACAGGCCGTGGCAGGTGAGAAGCGAGGGAGTGAATCCAAACTACATCCATTCTTTCTTCCTTCTTTATCATTTATTAAAAAAGTAAAAACAAAATCCTTTTTCATTTTTTCTCCGGTGCCCTGACTACCTGTCAAGCCCACAGAGTTCTGGATGCTTCGGGGCCAGCTCAGCCCAAGGAAAGCCAGGGCACAGATCTATCTAATAAAGGCTAATCCCCTGTAGGCACCTCAGCTTTGCAGGTAACCCAGAGAGCAGTGGGCGAGGCCCTACCCACCTCCACCCTGCCTGGGCCCGAATAATCCTGAACTCTCAGGAGAAATGCAGGGCTGTACCCAGGCAGTGTCCGAGAAAGAAGAAGCAGATTTAGAAGCAACAAAAAAATTACAAAAACAAAAACCAGTCCCGCCCCCTCTGTGTGTATATTCACATGTCCATAAGCACACATAAGAAAGATTACATGAGAAAGATTATAGATCAGAGTTTATATGAGAAAGGCTGAAGAAGACAGAGGACATTAAGAACAAGAGACAGAAGTGGGGTGTGTGTGTGTGTGTGTGTGTATGTGTGTGCGTGCAAGGTCACCAATGGAATATGTCTAACACTTGTTTGTGACTATTCTTCAAAATTCTCATAAATTTGTTAAGATGGAGCTTTAAGACAGTTTTGAGAAATCAACAAATTCAACGGCTATGTAAAACCCAAGGCCCAGGGCCCAGGGCAGCTGAGAACCTGTACTAGAGCTGCAGAACTGGAAGGTAAGGACTAGCATTTGAAGCTGACTTTCTTGGTTTTCTTCTCTTAGCCCTGATGTCTTGCAAAATAGATTTCTGGGTTTGGCCACTTGCTTAGTGTCACCACGTGCCTAGTACCTTTGCAAATTTCTACAGGTAATCTTTACGATAGCATCAAGAGGTAGGTACTACTATTTTACACAAAAATCTCTACATATTCACACAGCAAATGAATGGCAATCTGATCCAAGTAGTTTGGTTTTGGTTGCTTGCTTGTGTTTGAGGCAGAGTTTTGCTATGTAGCCCAGGATGGACTTGAACTCCCTTGTGTAGTTAAAGTTGGCCTCCAATAGTTGATCCCCCATCTCCATCTCCTAAGAACTACCATGTTGGTCTTTAGTGCTTTTTTTTAAAAGTATGTCTATTTATTTTATGTGAGTTCCTACAAATGTATGTCTGCATCACACGCATGCAGGAGCCCTTGGAGGTCAGAAGAGACGCCGGATCCCCTGGTACTGGAGTTACAGACTGTGGTGAGCCACCATGTGGGTACGAGTAATGAAGCCTGGGTCCTCTGCAATGTGGTAAGTGCTCTTAACCTCTGAGCCATCTCTCCAGCCCCTCTAGTGCTTATTTTTAACCACTCTTGCTAAGCTACTTCTCAATAATAAATTAATAAGAGAATGAACAAAGTCTATGCAATTATTCCTATCAAAAGGTGAAACATGACATTCTCTTTCCAGTACATCTAATCCCTGAGCTGTAAAAGCAAAGAGACCATCTCATGGCTCCCCTGAGACCTCACTTGTCTCAGCTTGAATCACAGGCTCTTACTAGCGTCCAGCTAAGGGGATGGTCCCAGTGTGGCTTCTCCATTGTACTGTTGGCAAGTCAACCTTCCTCAAAAGTCAGTTGTCTGCATGCTCACACTGACGACCACAGATTATCATCCATGATGCAGCAGGCAGACCCCGTACTAGGCAAAGGATGCTCATCAAGGTGAGCCAGCAAGAACTCTTGGAGAGTTCATAGAAGACTCAGACAAGTCCATAAAGACATGGGCTCCAAGAAATGTTGAAATTGAAAGAGTGCCAAGGCAGGACCCAGCTCTGGGTGGAACCCTTATGAGGACTTGAGGCTCTTGGTGAGCATGGAGTTGGGCCTTAAGGAGTCAGTATACTTTGGCTATGCAGAAACGGGGACAGAAAACAGTGTTCCCAGAATCAGAAAGAAGAAAGGAAAAATGGACAGGGAATCCCTCCCAGATATACAGGACTAAAGACTGTTTATTTCTATTTTCTCCTAGTGAAGCAACCATTTAGTTTCAGTTCTCCTCAGCAGGCCATTGGGGGCGGGCTTAGGGTGCTGACACTCTACTACAGGAACACAGAAGGTTTCATCTGCATACTTCCTGTGAGCCGCACGCACGACCACCTTATGCAATAAGCATAATCGTTTTCCCTATTTGGCAGATGAGATAGAAGTCACTAAGGTTAAGCAGCTTATCAAAGACGCACAGGCAGTAAGGAATGCCACTGGGGCTTGACCCCGGGATGCCTGACAATAAAGTTATTCCACTAGGGACAACTGTGCCTTTTTGCCTGCTGAGCAATCTATGGAAACCGGCTTAGGGTGACCGCTTAGTCTGTTCCTCACCTAGGAAAGGGGTAGGAAGTAAGCACTGTGGTTAAGGAAGGGGCACAGGCTGCCCACTGGGTTAGAAAAATCAGGGTCCAGCACCCAGGCAGGAAGCCGTGAAATCTGTCAGTGTGCATTAACACCCAGTCCCTGAGAGTTTCCAGGGACTTAAGAACACTTGCTCCATTAGTCCAAAGTGCTTAAGGTGCAGAGCTTCTGTGGCACTCTAGTGACACATACAGACACACCAGTCAGCACCAAGACTGCTCACTCCAGAGCCATGTCCCCAATCTCAGCGCTCCATTAAGATCTATGGAGTCTGCCCCTTCTCCTTCCGCGGTTTCTCCCTCCTCTCAGTCACTCCTTTTTCTTCTCCCCTCTTCTTCTCTTCCCTCTTTGTTCTCTGTTGCTTTTTCTCGTTGACAGCTCCTAGGAAGCCACTAAAGGTCCCAGCAGCCTTGGCTTCATTACTTTTATCACGTTTATTTATTCATTATTTATTTATGTGTGTGTATGTATGAGTGCTTGCAAGGAGGAAGGTCAGGGACAATTTGCAGAAGTTACTTCTTCTACCATGTAGGTTCTAGACCTGTGAACTCAGATTCACAGTCTTGTTGGCAAGCACCTTTATTCGCTGAGCCAGCTTGCTAGCTCCTCAGTAGCATTCAAAGGGAAAATTTAGCAACTGGAGATTTCAAAACCAAGTGTAGAACTGAACTGACAGACTCAGGATTCTCACTACCCACAAACTTGATGTTTTGTTTCCCCTGTACCTCACTGAATTCAAAGACCAGAGCAGGTCTTGGGGTGGGGAAGAGTAGATAGGGGTGACTGAGGTACTGGGATTTAGAATAAATGGTCAACTCGTATTCGGCTATGTGAGTCGTTCCACGTGTGCGCGCCATCCCCGTGTCTGCCAGAGATAGGATCTAGGGCAAGATGAAGCAAAGCTGACTCATCCCAGCTCAAGCATTCCTGTGAGGGGAAACTGCTTGCCTTGAGGCCCAGGTGCCTCAACCTGGCACCTGCAGCCTGGAGCAGCTCGCCGATTGCTGCACTCAGCAATAGCAGCAGCAGTAGCAGCAGCCTCTAGGCCTCCAAAGTGTCTGCCCCTCCCACTCCCTGCCACCTGGGCACCTGCAGCCCTGTGATGCAGTCACTTCCTCCCAATCCCGCCAGCTTCCCAACAGAACGGCCTTGATGAAATCTGGGAGCTATTTTGAAATTTCCCTTTTTGAAAAAAAAAAAAGTCCGAACTGATTAGTTGATAATTACATGTTGGAACATCTGCTCTGATTTGTTTTATTCTTTCTATTTTGGAAAATTGGAATACACTGAAGTTTTGCCTTCTGGAGTTGCCGGCCTGGCTCTTGGAGCGTGAGCAGCCCTCCTGCTCTGAAACACCTGGCTGGGCCTATAGCCCAGCTCCCAGGAAGGGGGGAGCACAACTCTGCTGCCTGAAAGAACAGGGTGGCACTTTGGGGTCTCTCCACCCACCACAGCCCGGGAAAGGTTGAGCCTCCATTTGTCCAACCTGCCTCCAAAGTTTGGAGACCCTGTGAGAGCACAGAGCCCATAGAACTGGCAGCCGGATTGGAGTGGCTGTGCTGTAACTTAGCGCCCATCCCCCAACAGCCATCAGCTGCGTGGTGGCCAGTGTCCTTCCAGTTCCAATTCCAGGCCTAGATGTTGCCTGACCCCTTGGGGAAGAGACACTTCCTACCGTCCAGCACAGGCTTGCTATTGTGGAAGTATTACTGGGGCCTGATTAGGTTTGTTCCGGTCAGAGGGCGGGCATCTCAAACCACTCTGCCTCTGCACTCCGTTGCTGCCGATTGGGAGTGACTGCTCAGAGGCCCTAGGTGTTGCTGACAGGGCTGAGAACTTGCAGGCCCGCTGTTGTCTTTCTACCCAGTTACTGTTTCCGAAATGCTGAGGCGGTTCTAGGGGCTTGGTGTGCGGGAAGGAAGCGAGACAGCAGAGTGAATTGGATCCAGACTCCTCCCTCAAGGGCTCCCAGGGCTGCTGGCCGCAAGCCAAAGGATGTCGGAGATCCAAGACATACACAGTGATGTCTCTCACTTGTACTTCAATGGCTCTCTAGCACCTTTATATTTAAATCCAGTCTTTGATTTGATATGCAGGGCTCTCCCACGCATGAATCCAGCTTCCCTGGCCAGCTCCATCTCTCTCGGTTTCCACTCCATCTCAGACTCCAGCCCCAGCCACCCCCGCCCCCAATCCTGATGAACGGCAGTGCTTTTGGTCTTTCCTATTTTTCTTATTCATTTTCCTCTCACAGATGCTGTTCTCAGGGTTAGAGAGATGACTCTGGCTACAGTGCTTGCTGCCCATACATGAAGACCCCAGGTTAGATCCCCAGTATCCATGTAAAAACCCTGGTTATGTGTGACTCTGTAATCCTGGCACTGAAAGCAGACACAGGTGGATCCCAGAGGCTCTTGGGCTGGCCAGGTCTTCTCAAGTCAGTGAGCTTCAAGGTCAGTGAGAGATTCTATTTCCAAAAGGAAGGGAGAGAAATGTTGAGGAAGACACCTCAAACGTCAGTCCCTGGCCTCCACATGCATCAGCACGGGTGGATGCACAAATGCACCTCTCTCTGTCCCACTCCCCTTTTCTGGCCCCATTTCTGTCCTCTTCCTTTCTGTTTGCTGAAAATTTCCCGTTTGTTGCAAGTCTCTGCTTAGATAGAAATGTCCCCAGCAATTCTTCGCCAACCCTCCCAGACTTCTAAAAGTTAGGTTCTTACCCCATGTGCCCCGGTAGCATTCTTCACTCTCCCCGGCAGCTTCGCTGACACCAGCTGGGCACCTGACCACTCTCTTGCCCCAGCTGAAAGCCCACGGAGGACAGATACCTCCGTTTGCTTATTATGCCGTCTCAGGCAGCCAGCGCAGTTGCACGGAACACCTAACATATGGTGGTGCTCTATAAATGCTGGGGAAGTAGAAGACTGCATAAATGAATGGACAGATGGAGAATCGCTCAACTTATTAGGGAGATGGCACTTGCACAAATAATACAATATTGGGAAGTGTTATGGTGTGCCTATCAGACAGCATAGGCTGTATTATGCTGCAGTAACAATCAGCTCCTAAATCCCAGGCAGCGGCTTATAAAACACAGAGGTTTGTTTCTCATGCCTGCCACACGGCTCTCAGGGGACTGCAGAAATAATCCACTCTACAACTACCTTGTGTAAGAACTGCAGCCTGAGGGAGGCTCCCTCCCTGGGCTTCCACTATTGTTACGGCGGGAGAAGGAGGGCACAATAAGCCCTGCACTTGCTCTTAACGTGTCCACTGTGAAGTGACACAAGTCATCTCTGTTTTAATTTTAATGCCCAAAGCAAGTCGCATGACCCTGATAAACTACCAAGGGGGTGGGGGAAATACACTCTGACCATTTGTCCAGAGGAGCGCTGGAGATGCCTGCTGACCAGTTCTTCGTAGGAAATCATGGAAGAAAGCATGCTTCCAAATAAAAGTGTGAAGGAAGGCTTTAAGAACAAAGTGACAGGGGCTAGAGAGATGGCTCAGTAGCTAACAGCGCAGCACTTGCTGCTCTTCCAGAGGATCCAGGTTCAATTCCCAGCTCACAAATGACTGTAGCACCAGTCCCTGGGTAGCCACTAAAAGCATGTGGTACACAGACATACATACAGGCAAAACATCACACACATAAAATAATAAAAATAAATCTTTTTTTTTAAAGGTGGCATTTGTCATGGGCCTTGGAGGAGGCTTAAGGTTTAAGCCACTGAGTTCTGGGCTGAGCTATAAGCCTACCTGCAGGGCAATCAAAGGCTTCCTATACCCAACATCATTCAGATAAATAAGGCAAGGTCCCATCTCATAGGGAGTTTTTGCTCCAGCAGGAAAGATGCATCCTGAATGTGTACAAATATTCATAAAATATGTATGACCGTGGTGTGCCCAATAAAAAGCAGTGCAAAGTAAGAGAAATGGCTCCCATTTGGAAGCGACAGGCCGTGCTTCTTAGAGATGGGTGAGATCTCAAGGGGGTGGGATTTAGGATTAAGGTGGGGCTGAGAATCATAGCAGAAGAATCAAGGTGGGGAGAGCCATGAGAATGGCCATCACAGGACAAAGTGAAACAGAAGTTCCCCGAAGACTGGCCTGTGTCCTTGATGTCGGGGCAGTAAGCCGATGAGACTGGACGGGGAAACTGCCAGAATTGGACACTTAAAAAAATAAGGGTAAAGGCAGTGTCTTTTTCTTTTCCCATTTCACAAAAGTCCCCTCAGAAGGACTAGGAGGATAGGGAGATGGCTCAATCAGTAAAGCACCTGCTCTTGCAAGCATGAAGACCCGAGCTCAATCCCCAGAAGCCTTGGAAAATCCAGACACTGCTTCTTTACATACCTATAATTTCAATACCTGGGAGGTGGGGGCCGGGGGCTTGCTGGACAGTCAGTTTAGCTGAATCAGGGAGCTATGAGTTCAGCGAGAGACCGTGACTCGAAAACTAAGGTGGAAAAACCCGAGGAAAGTACCAGATATGAACCTCTGGCTGCCACTCACGCCCACACACGTGAACTCTCTCTCTCCCCTCGCCCTGCCCGGGAAGTCACCAGTATAGGGGATGACCTTTACAGGGTCGCTGGGAGGCACTCCCCAGAGCTTTACCACTCACCAAGGTCCTTAGCGTTTTACTTGTAGGAGCCTCGTTCCTCTTGCTGCATTTACCCACGGATTTGCTGTCTTGGTAGCTACTTCCTCCCCTTCGGTAAGCAGACACTACCAGAGGAGGCGTGAAAACCCTCTATTCTGAAGTGAAGTCCAGTCCAACATACTGCCTGCTCCATCTGGGGGTGTCTGACAGCCCCCCTGGGACTCAAGGCCTTCGTTTGCAAAGACACTGGAATGGGGGGCTAGGCCTGATCTCTGTTTCTCCTGGATCCATCTGCCACTTTCGTCGACCTTGTTTTATTCCCTCTTACGACTTGGTCATTTTTCAGATCAACCCAGTCTCCAAATAATATGTCAACACAGGGCACTGTGGTGAGGGTGACGCCAACGAGGAAGACGGCGATGATTATTATTAGTTTTCGTTTTGTCAGGTTTTATTTTGTTCTGTTTTGTTTTAGTTCACATTGCTGCGGCTAAGGACTTATTTCCTGAAGCCAGTTTCCTGCCTCTCACTCACTTCACACTTTGACTCATTTATTTTTCCTATTTCCCCAAAGACCTTTTGACACTTTGAAAAGTGTTTTACTTAGATACAATCCCGCTCTCTTACCTTGTGTTTCTTCCATTTCTCCCTTCTCGCTTTTTATTAATAAGTCATAAAGAAAGTGTTTCCAGGCAAACATCACTCACTGAGTAATAAAACCCGTGGCAGAGGGCAGAGCTATACTGAGAAGCACAGGCCGGGGAGTGGCTGTTTCCTGGTCTCAGAGTGGCGGGGGAGCCTTTACCCAACAGCACACTTTGCACAGGTGTGCACGAAGCCTATAAAAGCAAAAGGCACTATGTCATGTGGCTTCACGGGGCTACCAGGACCCCCTTACCACCAGCCAAGAGACATAGACATCTGGGAGGTGTCAGGGATATGCTTGCAATATCCTTGCATGGTTGTGTGCCTAGACACCTCAGGCACCATGGGTGATAGAATTGGAAGGTAGCGATGGGAAGGAAGCCCCTGCTCTGGCTTCTACAGATGAGGTTGCTGGCCTGAGAATGAATGACTTGGCCTGTTACAAAGCAGAGGCTTGAGCATAACCTGTGTCGAGAGGTTTCTCCGCAGATTCCAGTTGTCCTTTATGGCATGAAGTGATGAATCCCAGAACCTAACTGTTATGACTCTGATGGGTCCCTTGGTCCTCGGGGTGATGGCTTGGGGAATTTAGCTTAAAGGAGGTTATTAGGTCACTGGGAAATGCAGGGGACTTCAGACACTGAAGTCTTTCCCTTTCTTTGATGCTGGTTCAAGAAGGAACCAATGGCTTGCTCTCACAAAGATGGCCCACCATGGCCATCTACCAGGAGGTGACACAGCTGAGAACTGAGACAAAGCAAGTGCCCTGCTCTTGAACCTCCCAAACTGAGCTACACAGGCCTCTCCACATTCCTACGTAGCCCGTGTCAGGTGACTCACCGCCAAGATGGAAAGCTTACTGACATGCCACCCCAAGTCATCCTCTGGCTGGCCCCGCCTTCCTGCCATGTCATGTGCCCCACAGGCAAGGCCCAGCTGACCTCAGACCCTTGTTCTCCTTGACTCCAGATGCACATAACAAATTGTGAGACACTTCTCCCTCAATGTCTCATGGACACTTGGGCTCTTCACCTCATTTACCGTTCACACGGTTAGGATTTCCCTGGTGAGTAAACTACGAATCCTCCAAGTTGGTTTTACTCTTCTTTTCCCTCAGCAACACACTGCACATTGAACCCTTTCCCAAGGTCTCCTCCATATTTCTTGAAATGGTCCTGTATTACCACAAAAGACATTTTTCCTACAACTCAAACCAGATCATGTTCAGCTCATGTCTAAAAGCTAATGACCCCATGAGAAGGCAGCTAAGACCTGGCCGTGAGACTCTAGAGATTGAGAAGAAAATGACCTTATGCCAAGTCTAGCCCTGAGCTCTCAACCTCCCTGATGAATGCATGCATGAATAAATGAATGAATGAGTAAATGAATGACTGGATCAAATGATAAGCAAAGAAACAAACTACCGTTATGTCATAATTCCACCAAGAGTCTGGAGATACTTAATATCTGATACAGTGAAAAGCGAGTCCTAGGAAAACCACCTGCCTATGGCTCTGAGGCTTCTGTGTACCAAATAACAGTGCGGGATCCAGCTATCTGAAATACCTCCCAGCACAGATTCATCCTGGTGTCAGAGGCTCCATGGGGCTTCAAGAAGACTTGTTTTTTGAGTTGTGTCCACTGCTTTCATCTGCTGATAAAGCGGAAGAGCACAATTGAAGGCCTGCTCTTTCCTTCTTCCCATCACGTATTACACGAGTTTTGATCCATCAACCTAGGTGGTTCATTTTTTTATAAAGTATAATTAAGGAGCCAACGGGACCTTATTATGTAAAAAAGAGACTTAATTATCCCACAGGACTGGCTCTGGTCTACACTTATCAAAGGGCCCAGGAGCCTAAGATCAAAGCCTGGAGCTGGGTGCTGTGGCCAACTCCTTGCTTGTTTCCAAAGCGCTGTGTTCAAAGAGACGAACGCTCTCAGGCCATGGTTTGGAAGAACTCCGCAAGGTCTCAGCCCCATTGTCTAGGATTTGTCCAGTATCTCTCGGGGACAAAAAGCAAAGTAAACTGGGAAGATCCTCAGAAGAGTTGGGTTTTCCGTCCCCCGTGAAAAGTTGGAGATTCGGGATTTGAGACGGAAAATGAAAAAGCAGCAGGGATTTCTCTGGGGATTCCAAAATCGGGGCTATACTCCCCGCCCCCGGGGCATCTGGATGAAGGAGCATAGCTGCAAACAGCACAAGGTGACAAACAGTGTGACAGCGTGATGGCTTGGAATTCTACAGGTGACTGCTATTTGTGACCACCGTGTTATTCACAGTGATGGCAGCTGCTTCCTGCTCAATCTTCTACGGCTTCCTGTTCACAGAAGACTCTTCATGTTGACAATGGGCAAGTCCTCACAGCTGGCCCATCACAGGCCTTCTCAGCTTCCTTTTCAAGGGCCTGAACTATAGGTAAATCTGAATGCTTCAAATTCTCTAATACATTGATTAATTTTCTTATCACTGCCACCAAACACAAGAGAACCAACTTAAGGCAGGAAGGATTTTTGGTTCACAGTTCAGGGGGTACTGTCCATCATGGTAGGAACCAGAGGGGAAAGGCATTCTATACTGCAGGAGACAGACATGTACTTGAAGAATTACATATGATTATGAAAAGTACCATATGCAATGTTGCTTGGAAATACAATGCCTTGAGTCACAAGGACAATGGAAAACCTAGTAGTTTGGGCTGAGAAAAAGCTTATTCAGTAAAGTGCTTGCTTGTCTCACATGAGGACCTAAGTCTGAACCTCAGAATCCACTTTAAAAAAATTGTAATCCCAGTTCTGTGGAAGCAGAGATGTGTTTGTGTGTGGGGGCACGCGTGCATGCCTGTATAATTCAGAAAACATCGCTCAGACTCTGTCCTGCTACCTTGTGCAATAGGGGGATCAAACTCAGGTTGCCAGGCCTGTGTGCCAGCACCTCTACCAAGTGAACCACCTCACCAGCTCTTGTAGCTATATTTTTAAAAGGTCTAATGAAACTGATTAATTCATTTAATGCTAAATGTTACTTAATAAATACAAACATTCACCATTCCAACATGTGACACTCGACATGTTTCAGCCTCGCCAGAGTCCCATGTGGTGACTGAAGTTGTTTTGCATGGTACAAATGCAGCAAAAGAGGTCTATGGCATGAAAGGATGACATAGTGCCAGGTTGGATGCTTGGTCTCGGTGGAGGAAAGAAGTTCTCCCTAATCAGAGGGGAAAGTCCTTGAGAAAGCAGAGAGGAAGGAAGAGTCTGGTATGCCCATAGGTGCCTAAGGAAACAAGCACATGACAGTGCTGGGGACAGGGTAGCAAAGGGAAGTTGGGAAGTGGGGCTTCATGCTCTTCCACAAAACCTGAAGGACCCACAGAGTCTGCATTGTGATTCAGAAAGCTATTCTCGGCAAGTCGGAGGAGAACCGGTGAGAAGAAGAGCATACTCACAGAAGAACATGGAATGTCTGGTTAGTCGGAGAGGCAGTGATGGAAGCCATCAGCGCTCGCCAGTATGCAGGGTACACTAAGCAGCTGCAGTTTTGGAACTGGGAAAACAACCAGAAAGAACTTCAAACCTTTGAAGGAAGCGGCAGAGTAAGAAGAGGACGCAGACAAGGACTCGGCGTCTTAGAGAATGGCGGAGCCCCTTGATGTAACTGCCCGCATTGAGGAGACACCTGGAAACGCTCTTAGATGGTGAGGAGAGGGAGAAAGGGGTGGCGGCTACCGTGACAACAGCTAGCTTGTAGAGAGGATAACGCTCCATCTTACCTCTGTTTGTGTATGCTGATTTGTATATGGCACTTGCAATTGCCTCTGCTTAGACTTTGGTGTTTTAGAAAACAGGAAATTTAGTCTATTTGACGCCACCGTCTATTTCTCCTCCCCTACACACAATCCTTTGGCTTTGGTATGATAACTGATTAAATAATCTATTAATTTATTAAGTCAACGCAGCCTCATATGCATATCTCAGAGTTTTACTTCTTGATCGTAGTGTCGTTTCTCAGCACATTCCCTACCATATTCCGGGTTCAAACCAGTGGCATCCCTCAGCTAGATTATTGTCATAACTGCCTCCTCTGCCCCGCCCCCGGGCTTCTGCCTTTAATTTAATAATGCCTCTTTGGCCTATTCTCCACACAATCATAAGCAATGTTTGACTAAAACGTAAACCAGATGCCAACCTCTGTGTAAAAGCCCTCATCAGGCTCTCCCCGCAGAGAAAAATCCGTTGCTTGTCTTGTTAATTCTATTTATTTGTTTGTTTACTTATTTATTTATGTTAGTATACTGAATAGCAGATTAACATCTAAGCATTTTCTGGTGCAAATGGGGATAACTTTACTTTTTGTTTTCTATTTGTAGCCTTTTATTTCATTCTCTTGCCTTATAGCACTAAAACTTCAAGCTATATAAAATAAAAGTGGAGACTTTGAATGCTCTGTGTTGTTCCTGATTGTCAAGAGAATGCTTTCAGTTTTTCCTCATTAGAGTGTAATATCATAGCTAGCCTTTATTGTGCTGCATTGTATCCCTGTTCCTCCTACCCGCAGTTCTTTTTTCCAATAAAACTTAATTATGAAGAACTTGCAAATGAAAAATATCACATACAAAACTTAACCAGACCCAAAGTCTATATATCTCAAAGAATTTCTGTAGTGTAAGAAGCAGAGACTATGAAAACGTAGATGTAGGGGTGAGGAAGGCCTGGGTGCAGGGAATGACATTTGAGTCATGCATGAGGATGTGAAACTAATTGCTCTAGTTCCAACTCCGTCGTGGAGTTTCTGCTTTTGGGTGATGAGTAAGTGCATACAAATATATTAGATCCTATAAGTGTAAAATCTAATGTGAAACCCCACAGCTTCAGAAGGGCTGTTCTCTTTGTATCCTCAGTTCTTCAGAGCTTTCCCATGAAGGGATGTGAACTTTGGGAAAGGCTTTTCCTGTGTCTGTTGAGATGACCTTGCAATTTCTGCTCTTGAGTGTACTTATTGCTATGCTATAGTTTAATTTATTGAGATTCATGTGTCAGACAATCCCTGCCTCCTTGGAATGAAACTAATTTGTGTTCCTGAATTCAACTTGCACAGACTTTATTGAGATGTTCAACAGGAAAACTCATGATGGTTGCTGTGTCCTTAAGGGGGTAAGTATCAAAGCAATGCAGGCTTCACAAGGTTACTTCAATAGTTCTCTCTCTTTTAGGCAACTTGAGGAGCATTGGTGGTAACACTTGGTTAAGGTTAGAATGTATCCATCAATCTGTCTGGTTCTGTGTTTTTCTCTGTGGGAGACTTTATTGCTGCTCCAATTTCATCACTTGGTATGGATCTATTTAAGTTCTTTGCATTTTCTCAATTTAATCTGCTTAGGATATATATATTTAAGAATCTAGTCATTTCTTCTAGACTTTCTAGTTTGTTTTCTTTTTTTTTTAATATAAAATTTCAAAGTATGCCCTGCTGATCCTCTGTATTCCGTAGGTGATCCGTGGTTACTGATACCTCTCCATCTCCAATTTTGTCAGTTTGGGTCTTCTCCTTCTTTTGGTTAGCTGGATTAGGGGGTTGTCTGTTCTTTGTTTGAAGGTTTCTGTGTATTGTTCTTTTGGGATCCATTTCCTTTGAGCTCTCCTGGCTATAAACTTTCCTCTTCAGCCCACCTTTGCTGTATCCCAAAGGTTCTGGTAAATTGTGCTTTCCTGTTCACTTGACTGTAGGGATACGTTAGCTTCCTCCCATGAACGACCCAATGGTTATTCAAGAGTGTTTTATTCAGCATCCATACAGTTATGCAGTTTCTCTTGTTATTGATTTTCAGTTTTGTTCCACTACAATATGATCAAATATAAAAAGTCATCTTGATTCTTTTCTGCTAGTTAGGACTTGCTTTGAGGCCTAAAATGTGATCTATTTTGGGGAATGTTTCATTGGCTTCTAAGAACGTATAGTTCTAAAGTGTCAGGTGAAATACTCTGGTAAGCCTATTTGATTGAAAGTAGAGATTAATTCTGAAGTCTGTTGTATTTTTGTATGATCTAGCTACTGCTGAGAATTGGGTATCAAAGTGACCTTCATTATTATACCTGTACCTATATATTCCTTTATGTCCTATAATGTCTGTTTTGTAAATTTGGGAAGGGTACACTGATTCCTATTATTTATTGTTTACTTGGTTGGTTCAACTATTACTAGCTCCTCTTGTTTACATAGATTTATTTATTAATACTGTTTTGTGACATCTGTGTTTGAGCATGGGTACATGTGTGCCGTGGCAAGTGTGCGTATGTGGAGGTCAGACGACAACTTTCCTGAGGTTTTCTCCCTCAAACAGGGGTCCTGGGTTCTGGGGATCAAACTTGGGTTGTGAGGCTTGCCTGGCAAGTGCTTTTACCAGCTAAGCCATCTTGTCACCCCTGCGGGCTCTTTTCTTTTATCCCCACATTTCCATTAGGTGTTTACAGGTTTACTGAGTTGGAAACAATTGATTGTTTCTTAGTTCTCCTTTGTTCACTTATTCCTCTCTCTGCACTCAGGACTGAGATTGCCTTTTTCCTCCTTTGTGTGTAGGATTCTGTTAAGGATTGGATGTAACACTGACTTGGTGGGCATGAATTGCTTGAAATGTCTTTATTTCTATTTTGTTTTAAAAAGATAACTTTTCTGAATATAGTAATTCTTGTTGGCAGTTACTTACTTCCAAGGCTTGAAATGCATCATTCTTTGCTTTCTTAGCTGTAAGGGTTTCTGCTGAGATGTCTAATGTTCTTGTGATGAGTTTGCCTTTGTAAAGGAGTTGGCATTCTCTCTTGAGTCTTTTAATGCTGTTTCTTTGTTTTATAGTCTTAGAATTTTGACTACAGTGTGTTGTGACAGGGTTATTCTCTGGTCATGTCTATTTGGGGTTCTAATACCTTTTGTTCTTGGATATGCATTTCTTCCCTTGGATTTTGTAAATTGCCCTATAATTTCATTGATTTTTTTCCATGCCGTTAGTTTCTTGTCTCAGTTCCTTCTTCTACCCCATGGATTCTTAGGTTTGGTCTCTTGAGCAGACCTCATAATTCTTTCAGTCTATAGTAATGCTTATTTGTTTTTCTTCATTGATGTCTGGCTGTATTATTATTTTAAAGCCTTAGCCTTTTCTTCTATCACTGCCACTCTCTTTTCTGGCTGATTGTAGACGTATTGGTGATTTTACAGATATTATTTTTAAACTATGTCTGTGTATGCGAGCACAGGTGCTCACGGAGGCCAGAAGAGGGCATCAGATCCTGAGTTGGAGTTACAGGTAGTTGTGAACCACCCTCCACTGGTGCTGGGAAGCAGACTCTGGTCCTCTGGGTATTTTGCTTTATTAACTACTGAGCCATTTCTCCAGTCCCTTTCTGGTGATGCTTATGGTTGTACTTTTATTTGGCGGAGGTTTTCATTCTCAGCCCTTGTTCTTCCCACCCCCACAGGATCTTACTTTCCTTGCTGCACCTCTTGTCTGTGCTTCTGGCCTTCTCCTCCACATTGGTTTGTGACTGTGTCCTGAGTTGACTTCCTCTCGTCATTCGTCCTTTTGCTTCTTCTTTGCTCCACTGGTTATATTTAGAATAACTTTTTACTTTTTCCCTGATGTTTAACCATGTGAACATCTCTGGACTCTTTAGTTGGGGGTTATATACAGTCTGGGGGGGGTCCATGCTGCTTTTCTTTTCCATGTTTCTTATGTTTATATGTTGTAGTTGGTCATCTGTCCGTAGTTTTATTTCAGGATTTTCTCAGTAAGAATCCTCCTTTTGAGGGCTCAATCCTCAGGACCACTCAGGGAAAAAATAAACCACTGCATGTGACAACAAGATACAGAAACTATGGTTGTCGTACATTAAAATTATTACTATGCCATCAGTGGCCAAAAATAGAAAATGGCAAAAAATAAAGTAGAATATGTTATAAAGTTAAAATTATTTAGGGTACATTTAAAAAGAGGCATAGTGAATAAAATAATGGACGGAGTCATGGAAAGGAGAAACGTGGTACACAGATAGAGGAAGGGGAAAGAGGGATAATGGCTAAGGATGGCATGAATGGGGCAGAAGGAAGGCGAGAGATGAAGAAGCTTGACAACACAATAAAGAAAAAAATCAAAGCTAGATAAATGTAAGTAAAAGAATGAAAAAAGTAATAAAAAAATTTTAAGTAAAAATACTAGCAAAGGTACAATAAAAAGAAGAAAGGAAGAGAGATCAATAGTATAAAAAGATGAAGTGTGAACAGCTTCTTTCTCTTCTAAATTAGGAGTCTTTCAGGTATGTGGGAGAGATGTGAGCTGATGTCAGAGTTGCTTGTTTTCTCTACAGTTTAGACTGATACTGTGCCTAATCAAATATGAGATGTCCAGCCAGCTCTCTTCCTTTTAGGACCTTCGTTCAGTACCGGACACATCTTCTGTCCACACTTACTCAGCCCGGTGGTCCATGGACCAGGCAGGGTAGCTGATTCTCTAGACAACTGGTATCTCCCAAGCGTGTTTGGGGTGAGTACTGAGCCTGGGCAGGAGGGACAGTCTCTTTGCTCTCAAAATCTGCTCTGTATTAAACACTGCTGGAGGATGAAGCTGTGGAAGTCACCTACTACCAGTGACTTCAGAATTCTTGATCCCATTGACAATGAACCTTGTAGTAAGCAGAAGGCATGAGAGACCTGGCCACTCATTGACCTCTGCTTGGTGCGAACAAACTCCATCATTATCCTCAGGTAATGGACTTATTTCCTAGTCTCAGAATGTAGGCTGACACACTACTGTAGTCTGCACTGGCCAAGCCAAGCCTTCTGTCACCTGACCTTCTTAATATGTTCCCGATTGGCTCTCACTTCTCCATGTTTGGTCCTTATGGCTGTTTTCCACTCTGGGTCTGTGGCAGGCTAATGCCAGGTCCATTGATGTATGATTGTTTCTTATTATCAGGTCCCCAGGGTAGCTTGTTTTTAAGTAATACATTGCTTCTCAGGATGACACTCAACTGCAACTCTTTGAAACCTGGGGAATGACAAAATAGATGGCTTCTCCAGTACGAGCCAGGCATGCCAGAGAAGTCACTGTCTCAACAGCAACAACAACAAAACCAACTGGATTTGAGGCTTGCAAGAACTGTGAGTTCATCCTTGGGTTCTCACCTTGGTGGGCTGGTTTTAGATGAAGTTTCTGATTTTCTTCCTATTGCTCAGGAGCCACTGTTAGAGCTGAGTGGGCCTCCTCCTCTCTCAGCATTTGTCCTTCTGTTTCTCTACACTGCTCAGCTGCCCGTCATCCTCTGTGTGATTTCCAATGCTTTTTCAATCCTGCTCTTTAGCATAGAGTCCATTCTCTGTGATCCCAATTCTTCTCCTTCCTGTCCCAACAAGGCAACTTCTGATCTTCCATCTTCTCCGGTCCTTATTTCAAGCCACAGTATCTTACAGTGGCTGACAGGGGTAGGCTGGGCTGGATGTGATGTCCCCTTTCCACCTCCATTATCTTTGTGACACCAACATCTATTTATTCTCCTCCACCTACACTGCCATTTTGCTATTTTTCAAATATTCTAAGGATAACCCCTCCTTGCAGCCTTGAGTTCGCGCTACCTCTATCTGAAATGCAATGGCAACATAGATGCATGGCTCACTTCCTCACAGGCCTTAGATCTCTCTCCACTGGTATCTTGGCCATCTTATCCACACTGAAATCTGACCCACTGCACTGCTACTTTTCATTCTATCTATTTATCTATACATCTATCTATCTACCTATCTACATCTATCTATCCATCCATCTATATCTATCTACATCTCTATCTATCTATCCATCTATCTACATCTATCTATCTATCCATCCATCTACATCTATCCATCCATCCATCTATCCATCTACATCTATCTATCTATCTATCTATCTATCTATCTATCTATCTATCCATCCTTCTATCTATCTATCTATCATCTATCTATCTGGCATACATGTGCTGTGGTGTGCCTATAGAGGTTAGAAGGTAACTTTTGGGAGTCAATGTTCTCCTTCCATGATGTGAGTCCTAGGGATTGGACTAAGGTCATCAGAATTGGCAGCAAATGCATTTATTAATGGAATACCAAGTGCCCACAGTTGGAGGGTGGGCTGGCCAGTCAAAGTACAAACCTGTTACAACAGTGTGATATAGATAAACTATTTTTTTCTCCTATTTGCGGGAAGGATTGCAGGAATGGGATAAGATGATGGTGTGGACCCTTTTAGTACTGACGTTCTCTTGGACTTCAGAGGGCACAGCATCTGCCTAATACAGGCAGCCAGTCCCGTCGCGACACTCTACCCCAACACCACGTATCCCTCTGCCCACCTGCTCTAGAGCTTACCAAAGGTCCTTCACTTTGTAAGTGCCGTTCCTAACACCTCATGACTTGCAACAGTCGCATTTTTATCAGCCTGGTTGTGATTTTGTCCTTCTGGCTCAACGACTATATTTTCTAAGAAAACAAGCTTCTTCAAAATGCACTGTCCTTCTGCCAAGCAGGAGAACGCCACATCATCTGTGGTGGACGCCAGCCTTTAGGAGGGAATAATTTCCTTTCATCTGTTCAAGCAAATCTTTCCCCAACACTTGTAAGGCTGATTGCTGCCAATCTAGTGGAGCAAACACAGCCATTTAGAGGGAAAGGCGTTAGAAATCGGAAGATACTTAGAGCATTTAAAAGAGGGCAGACTCCTTTTTCTGTTCTTATTTTCCGACAGGTTGTGTGTGCTCCCCCCAACATCTCTCAGCATACATTAAGTCTTCTGATTTTGAGGAGGGAGGTGGAATATAGTCATGCATGTTCCATTACATAGCACAATGGAAATATGCAGAGGTCACACGCTGTCTGCACACACACATGTGTATACTCGGCGTGTGCATGCCCGGGCACTGTGCATATGCAGTGTACATGCAGTTTTTGTACGTGGCAAGAGAGAAAGAGGAAAGAGAAACTCTCCCTTTGAGCTCGTTTCCTTTCATCGTGGTCCAGACATGAAAGGAAGCAGTACAGACATCTGCTAGGCTCCATTCTGGCCCCCATGCCCATTCTCCATATCGTATGCACCAGACACTGCCACTTTTACCTCCTGCAACTCAAACATGGGGAAAGATGAGGGGGGGGAAAGAAATAAAATAAAACACTTCCTCCAAAGAACATAGCCACGGGAATTGCAGGACTAAGAGCAAATAATGATTTCCTTCTCTGCTTTTTAAGTAAATACTGCTGCACAATGAGCTATCGGGCAGGACAGGTGCAAAATAATAGACTCCTTTTCTGGCCTCCTCGGTCCCCATGGGGCCACTGCTAACTGCCTTGGGTACTCAATTTTCTTTTGTTATTTAAAAATGTGTTTGTGGATTCCTGTGGGGGTGGGGAAGGAGGGGGCAAGCTCTGATCTAGAATCACCAAGAGGATTTATATTTTTGCTTTATTAATGGAAAGCTACCTGTCAGTGCCAGGATTTGTCTTCCCGGGGAGCCTTTTAATGCATCTATCCAATGCAATGGGGCTTGAGAGGGAAAGGCCACTGTAATCAGCTGATTGAGTCCTTATGGGGACAGGCGGCATGGACACTAGGAACAGCTTCGCTGGTACAGAGGAAACTGGGCTGCCCCAGGCCTCAGCTTCTGACTCTATGATGAGAAGAGGGGATACATTCCTCAGCTGCCTCAAGGCGTTTGTTTTTGACAAAATTATTTTAACCTCCTGATGGCCTCAGAATACCACAACTCCTCAGGAGAGTAAAGAGAACAAGGGAGGAGCAGCTTGGATTGGATTCCACTTCAGAAAGGTTTGATCCAGTTGGGGGATGAATCCTTTCTTAATTCTTCACTCTTAGGCCAGTTCATCATTCTAGATAAAGCCAGGCACAATCACCGAAACATTTGGCTGGAAGGGGCCCAGAGTTTGGCTCATTCAGAGCCTCCCATCCAGACGGGGTATCTCTGTGGCTATGACGGATTCAGGCCTTCGCTTCATGTATTCCTCACGCGCATCTGGCATTATCAAAGGAAAAGCTTAGAATGGAGAAAACGTGTAGCCTCGAGCAATGATTTCTGGAAATATTGTATTATCAGTGGTAATTATAAATTTTGTAGAGCATCTCCTGTTTGCTCACCTTCTGTCCTCCAACAAAATAACAGAGTTCTTTCTTTTAAGATTTTATTTTTCACTGTGAGGAGATGTGTGTGGCTATGTGTGGGTATGTGCACATGAATGCAGGTGTCTATAGGGTTCAAAAAAGCTGTCAGATCCTCTGGAGTTAGAGTTGGACTTGGCAGTGGTTATAACGCCCAGCATGGGTACCAGGAACCAAAGTTGGGTCCTCTGCAAGAATAGCCTGTGCTCTGAACTGATGAGCCATCTCTTCAGCCTCTAGGAGTGGTTCCTGCAACCTGCAACAGGATGCGTAAGGGTGCCCCTCCCTGCAACGGGATGCATAAGGGTGCTCCTCCTTCTGCAACGGGATGTGTAAGGGCGCCCCTCCCTGCAACGGGATGCATACAGGTGCTTCCCCTGCAACGGGCTGCATAAGGGTGCTCCTCCTTCTGCAACGGGATGCGTAAGGGTGCTTCCCCTGCAACGGGATGCATAAGGGTGCTCCCCCTGCAACAGGATGTGTAAGGGTGCTCCTCCCTGCAACAGGATGTGTAAGGGTGCTCCTCCCTGCAACGAGATGCATAAGGGTGCCCCTCCCTGCAACAGGATGTTTAAGGGTGCTTCCCCTTCTGCCTCCCGTCTCTTCTCTGAGTTTTTCATTGCAACACTGCAGGAACATCTAGATCTGCCATGGGCAGGAGCTGCCTTGAAGCTTGAGAACTGTGACGCAAGTCTAAAAAGAGACCTTCCCCTTGTTCCATAGTCTGGGTCTGCTAGAGAAGTTTCTCCAGGTCTAAGTCTGCACTCTGTGTTGCCTTTTAGAGCACTAACCCCTAAGGAACTCCACTTCTCCAGGGACTGTCTCCATCTCTCTACCCTCACCACTAGGTCCCCAGAGCTCTTGATGTGTGCTGTGGCCGGCAGGCCAATGTCTGCTGTAGAGCTGGATGAGGGAGACTCAGTGTCCATAGCAGCTGAGGCCCAGCTAGTCCCCCACATTGTCTTCCCCTTCCTGCCCAGCCTGGGACCAGTGCTTTCTTTTCTCCTCAGGAGGATTCCTAGGGCAGATGACCCCACACGACCTGGAGAGTCAAATGTATTATTTGTCACTTGGCTGTAAAACTGCTCAGTTTTCCCTTCACTGGGCTACTTCCTGGCTTCTGTGGGAATAAGGTAATAATTTATTAGCATTTATTAACAACTGTCCAATTTAGTTGAATAAATTAGTAGAAACGGTGGCTTCTAATTCTAAGGCCAAGGATACTCTGAGGAAGAGAAAAGGAAAAGGTTCAAGGAGCTGAGGGCAATGCCAGCAGAGGCCAGGAATAGTGGGTGCCCTGGTCAAGGTCTCTGATCACCAAGGGCAACAGCAGGACATGGTACTGATGAGGTAGCAGAGTTCACAGTACACCTGTCCATCTGCACAACAAAGAACCCAGTTAGTTGCAGACACACTGTCTGCCTCATAGTATCGTGTATGAATACATCTTTTCCATTAGTTGGAGTCAGGGGAGAATAAAATTTCAATACAGAGAGAATAGAGAAGTGTTAGCTGGGCAGTGGTGGTGCATGCCTTTGGATCTCTGTGAGTTCAAGGCCAGCCTGGTCTACAGAGTGAGTTTCAGGATAGTCAGAGATACATACAGAGACCCTATCTTGAAGAACAACAAACAAACAAAAAACAAGAATACCAAAGTGTCAGGAATTTGAGACTTTAAATTTTATTTCTATTTTGTTTTATATACAATACCTTTTTATGTACTCAGGCTGACCCTGAACTCACTATGAGGCCCAGGTTGCCCTTAAACTTGCAATCTTCTTGCTTCAGTCTCCAGAGACGAGAGTCATAGGAGTGTGCCATAATGCCCAAATGAGAGCTGGGTTTTACTTGTGTTTCTATAATGTCCTATCTATGTACCAAATCACTATTTAACCGCCAAGCTAGAATTTCCTTATCTCAGGAAAGGCACTGATGATAATTCATAAAATTATTCTGATTATACAATAAGTAGAATCATGAAAAGTACCAGCCCATGGGTGGTTAGATAATGTCTTAGACATTTAGGGCTGCTGTGATGTAATCCTACAGGTAGACGATGTCGTAAAACAAGCTTCTCATAGTTCCGGAAGCTTGACTTCAAGGTCAAGGTTCCCAAGTGGCTGAGTGCTGTTGAGTAGTGTCCTCGTAGTCAACAGGTAGTTTTCATCATGCTTTGTTCTCATGTAGGAGAGGTCAGATGGAAGCAGCCAGCATGTTGGTGTCTTTCCTTCTAAGACTCACTTTTCATGACCTAATTGCTTCTAAATTCCTAACTTCAAATACCATTAATTCCAGTCTTCAACTTCAACACATAAATTGGGGAAACAAAAACATTCAGACCAAACCAAGTATTGTTATTTGTATCCCTCTGCTTCCCCATCCGAAGGAATCTTTGCCTGTAGACACATTCCCTGGGAGGATTGTAGAATGACCCTTCCACACAGCCTATTCTGATATTCCTGATATGAACTGGTCCTCTGGAAGAGATTCTTAAAGGATGGCCTTAGCATTGAGGATTAGTTAAGTGTCCCCTTAGACATATGGGAGAAAGACACCAATATCTAACATATAACAGAAGAAAAATAAAGTGCTCAATAAACCAGATAAACATTTACACAAACAAATGTCAGGCTTGACTGCAATAAACATGCAGGTAAAAGACTATTAAATTATACGCTATTTTGCAAAATGAAAAGGGCTTAAAAATATAAAGAGAGTATTTCTAAGGATGCTGGCCAGGGCGAGACACCCATATGCTACTCACAGGGGTATAAAGAGGCAGAATCTCCCCGGGGTATACTGTCACAATATGAAGCAACGAACTCAATGTGACAAGTGAGAAAATCCAAAGATGAACTCATAAAGCATAAACATTTAGTATATGATGAAGATGACATTTCAAATTAATGAAGTATGGCTGAATGATCACTGAATGTAGCTGGGACAACTGGACAGCCATCTGATAAAATATTCATTTGGCTCCATATCTCACCACTTACACCAAAATAAACTCCAGGTGGGTCAAATAAGCAACCAGGACAAAGGAATCTGTAAAGGCGCTGTGAGAAGGCAGGGGGGTAATCCGTTATAATCTCAGAGTGAGGAAAGCCTTTCTCCAGAGATGTCTTCAATTTTGTTTCCATAAATATATGATTTATTAGGTGCTAAGCAGTCACAAAAATATTATCGTGTGAAATACAGTCCGAGCTGGTGATAGCTGTGACTAATACTTCAGTAAGCAGATTCATCTGCTGACTCTGTGTCTGCAAGGAAGACGTTTTGTGATCCCATGATGTCTTTTACAACACTGCCTGCAGGAAACATACCCAGATAAATGCAGATGGCGATCCCCTGATGCAAAATCCAGACTGGACACTGTAGTAAAGGAACCTTTACTGTCCCTCTTTCCTGGGTATTCTGCCTCTAAATATGTGGAAAGCAGCAGGGAGAAGCAACAATATGGAAAAAGAAAGTAAAATAATAATTTTTCTTAATGTTTTCCAAGTTTTAAAGAATCTGAGACCTCTGGGTTTTTAATTTCGATTTTGGAAAGAGCATACTGTGAATATATTGTATATTATGTATATTAGCATCTGGGGCAGTATTCTACAGATGGAACCTCTGTTACTGCAGCAGCAAATGGACCAGTAGCTGCACCAAGTGTGATGGATAAAAACTCCATTAGTCCATGTCAAGTTCTAGACTACATGAGTTTCCTATTGAATTTATGAAAACTCTTAACTTTCAGAGGACTGTGGGTAGGAAAAAAAGAGCTTCTATGTAAAGAGCACCTACACATTAATAGAGCAGGAACAACCATCTATTAGGAAATGAGAAAGGATAAGGGCACTCCACAAGAAAGGAAATATAAATGGCTTTCATATGAGCAGAAAGGTCACTGATCCCATTGCTAATGAAAGAAATGCAATGTAGATGTTGAGAATATCTACAACTCCTATTTACCAAGTATGGTAGTTTGAATGATGATGCCCCCTCATAGTCTAGGGCATTTGAACACTTGCTCCCCAGTGGCACTGTTTGCAGAGATCTAAGGTGTGGCCTTGCTGGAGGAAGTGTCACTGGGGGCAGGCTTCCAGAGTTTAAAGATTTGGGTCACTCTCAGTTCCCTCTCTCCTCTCTGCTTAGGAGTCAAGATATGAGCTCTCAGCTTGCTACTCCAGCTACCATGCCTGCCACCTGCTGCCACACTATCCCTGCCATCGTGGGCTCTAACTCTCTGGAACTATAAGCCCAAACAAAGTCTTTCTTCCATAAGTTGCCTTGGTCATGGTGTCTTATCAGAGTACCAGAAAAGTAACTAAAACATTAAGGTCAATAAGAAGTAACCTAAGGAAGAAGCCATGTAGCTGCCACAGGAGTCAGACACCTCCACTGGAGCCAGCTGAAACTTTGCTGGTAGGCCATGACCTCGTCGTGATGCACAGAGTAATGGAGATGGGTTAGTTTATGATATAAGAGCTGGCTAGAAATATGCTTAAGCATTGACCAAGCAGTGTTTTAAATAATATAGTTTCTGTGCAATTATTTTGGGTCTGGGTAGTTAGAAACACACAAGCAGCCTCTGACTACAGATTGGCGCCCAATGTGGAGCTGACTACATTCCCATAAAACCTGAGAAAGCTTGGAAAGGAATACTAGATACAAAAGAACAGTTAGTCACGGCTTCCTGGTAGCCAGCAACTTTTTTTTTTCCAGTGGGCTCCTGGTGGTGAGCAGGGGTGCCATGGCTCCTTTAAGAGAGGTCTTCCTGATTTAGCAGGAGCAGTAAAATAAACCATGAGGTTTAGAAACGTCGACTTCCTGGTTCATGATAATTGCACATACAGCTCTGGCTCTTTCAGGAGGCCAAGCACTTAAATGGGGTCTATGAGCAACATATTATAAATTGCTTAATGGTGACACAGACTCGGGATCTGGGGCAGAAAGACTGTCTCTTAGAGGCAGCAGACATGCCTCTGCCATGTTGGATTGGGTGAAACAAACAGCCAGGACCACAGAGTTGGTACTAGCCATGCCCGCTAAGCATTTTTTAAAAAATGCTCCTGGTCAAAAAATAATTACAGATATGCATACAATAAAGACAAATCCAGATGGAAAGACCTCTAAATTTGTCACAGTGTTGAATAAATGTATGTAGGCATGAGAGAGAGGAAAAAAGAGTATAGACAGTTATAATATAAAAGAGTATAGACAGTCATAGGTTAAAGGAGTAAAGATAATAAAATAAATATTAAACTTGTAGAAAAAGAATAGAGTAAGAAAAATAAATCATGTAAAGATGGATATACACAGAGAGTCTGGATTATGTATACTATTGTGTTTTCTTTGAATTTTTTGATTGCAGAGAGACATTTGATTCTGGGGACTGCTAAGATAGATAAGCCAACATATATACTTTAAAGATACCTTAACTTCAAAATTTGGGTCTAAGGATATGTTGCTTTGGAAAAGAGGTTCTGCTTTTGTTTCCACAGAGAATGAGAACCTGTGGATTCCTTCCAGACTAATGTGGTTTGATGGAACAAGAACCTCTGAAAGGTCTCTGCGAACCTCAAAATTACTTTGCCCAACCAAAAGCAGTAAGCAGTTTGGAGAGAACTATGCCCAAATTCCCAAATATGGTTTTTAAATGTTTGTTTACATTTAAAAGGGGATATGCTATAAGGATTTGCATTGGAATGGATCTTGGTTTATTGACACAAATTTAAGATCAAGAGAAGAGATATATTTCAGATGTATTGATATTCTTCAGATCTTTCAAAGACTATAGAATATGGCATTTAAAATGTTTTAAAAACTTAGGACTTTTCATAATATGAGAAGCACCAATCTTCAAAAGGAAGATGGGCATTGAAGAGGCTCCTTATGGAGTTGGTTAGCCGTTTGGGCAAAAAACTGCTCTTGCCTGGACTGCTTGATGTTATGCTGTATAAAATGGACATGAAGGGCCCATAGAAAAATGACTGCTGTACTTGCATAAAGGTGAGACAGTCTTTCAGGGTTCCAGCTTCATGAAAAAAATCTCACAGACATTCTGCAGGACACAGAAAAAAGTTACCGACAAACTGCCAATATAGGCAAAACTGTCTTTGGAATTTCCTGCTTCCTGGAAAAGTCTGCTGGATACTATGGGTCTGTATGCTGAAGATGGATATTCTAATGTTACAGAAGAACTTTGGGTAACTGTCCAGGCAGCAAGATGTCTCTGTCAACTCTAGAGTTTTGGAAGTTTCTTACAATGCACTTCCTGTTTACTTAGGTAATATTATATCCTTCTGGAGTCTTTGATGGGGTTGAAGAATAGATAAAGTTTTCCTTACTAATGATAAAAGATAAAGCAGATATAAATATTGCAACTATAATTCTTGCTTGATACCTGTTTTGTTATATGTAATTTTACTATGTTAAAGTTAAAACCTTCCTTTTCATTTAAACAGAAAAGGGGAAATGGTGTGGAAAATCCTTCTGTATATGTGTTGCTTTTATTGGTTAATGAATAAAAGCTGCTTTTGGCCCGTGGCTTAACAGTAAGCCAGGTGGGAAATCTGAACAGAGATGTAGAGAGAGAGTTGGCAGAGTTGGGGAGAAGCAATGTAGCTGCCGCAGGAGACAGATACCTCTGCAGAGCCCACCGAAACTTTGCTGGTAGGCCATGACCTCATGGTGATGCTCAAATTAATGGAGATGGATTAGTTTAGGATATAAGAGCTAGCTAGAAAATATGCTTAAGCTATTGGTCCAAACAGTATTGCAAATAAAAAAAAGAAGTAACCTACGTATGCAAGTTCCAGCAGGGCTAGGCATGAAACTCAATTAATAGTGTGCTATATGTGCATATATGAAGACTTGGGTTCTATTTCTAGCAACATATAAAATCAGTAAGTTAGAGGTCAGTCTGGGCATACGAGACCCCCATCTTTAAAAATTCTATTCCATCTCTAGGATCTTAGTTTAGATCTTCCTAATGACAGGGCACTAGTTAAATATGTCATAATATAAACCTAACTTATAATATTAGACAACACCTATGAGAATGTGACTACTCTTTATAAAGTTACGATATACAGCAATACTAAAAACCAATTGACAAACAAAACCAACCAAAGAAACAAACAATAACCATGAGTTCAGTTCTTTAGCACCCGCATAAGAAGCTAGACACAGCAATACTGGGAGGTGAGGTGAGAGGTGCTTGCTGGCCAGCCGCACTACTGAATCAGTGGTTCTTTGTAGTATGATGGGGCCTGCTTTGTTGGGGTTTTCATCCCACCCGGTCCCCCAGTTGTTTAGTACCAGAGAAAATCACACAGAGGTCTCCAGAAGATTATAAACTGATTGGCCCGTTAGCTCAGGCTTCGTATTAGTTCTTATAAGTTATATTAACCCATTATCCCTATCTATGTTAGCCACATGGCTCAGTACCTTTCTCAGCGGGGCAGGTCACATCCTGCTTCTTTGGTGATCCAGGCAGGAGTGCCAAGAGAGCTTCCTGCTTCCCAGAATTCTCCTATTCTCCTTGCTCTGCCTCTACTTCCTGTCTGGTTGTCCCACCTATACATCCTGGCTAATGGCCAATCAGCATTTATTTAAATCATGATTGACAGAATACAGACAATTCTCCCATACCAGTTCTTCCCAAAATAAGATGGAAAGTAGACACCTGACATTGACTCTGATCTCCACATGCACATATATACACATTCACCTATATCCTCCTACACATATGCACACGAATGCACATATTCCTAAACAAGCACTCTAATATGGATACATTGGGCTTATTAGAGCAAACTTTCTGGGGGAGGAATTTATATATATATATATATAATTGCCATTTTTTGTACATCAAATGGTCATAGACATTAAACTAGATAATACCATACTTAGGAAGGAAAGCTAAGTGACTGGGACATAGAAATATCAGGTGGATATTTTCAGCATGTACATATATGTCTCCCCCTTTGCATCTTTACTCAGGTGCAATTGCTAAGGCACAAGGAAAGATGATTTATTTACACCAAGATTTAGAGGACAAATCTAAACAGCAAGCTATAGTGGTTTGGGTAAATAAATTATGATTTTTCATAACTGACTATCGTGAAGCCATCAGAAATGAAGTTATGGAAGGATGCTTATATACATGGTGAGTAGTTTATGCTATGTGGATAATTTAAAACACAACCTAGAAAATGGAATGTCATTATATCTGTATAAAGAAAAACATAAAATGATGTATAACCAAATAAAGTAATCTACTTAGGAAAGGACAAGAAGTATCTGAACAAAAAATATTTTCTTCACAAATATTTCCTGAGTTTTTGTACTTGAGTTCTTCAGGATGCTAGGTGCAATGGTGTATATAAAACATCATGGTTCTTGTACTTATATAGAGTGCAGTCTAGCAGAAGAGATGCCAAATGAAGAAAGGGAACACATGAAATGAGAAAGAATGGTAAGAGTTGGTTGGGGGAGGCATCCCTGAAGAATGCTGAGGAATGAGTTGCCCAGAGATGGATGAGGACCTGCAGATGGATAAGTGGGCAGGTTCTGTCACAGAAGGGAAGGGGACCCAATGAACACAGAGCAAGTGATGGGGAACGAGTGGAAAAGATGGGGAAAGGAGGCCAGACATGGAGCACACAGGACTTTAGGGCTACTCCGGGTACCTAAGATTTTCTTCTCAATGCAGTATTTTTGAGAGTTCAGTCATCACTGTATCTGTGTCTCTTTGAAGCTAATGTGTTTTTCTTTTCTCTACTTTTAGGATTTCTGCCATCTGTGGTGTCTGAAAGTTCACTATGCCACATCCACAAGTGAATTTATTTCTTCTTATTTTGTTTGGATTGTAAGGACTCTTGAATCTCTCTTTAAACATTTCTGGAAAATTCCCAGCCACTGTCACTTCATATATTGTCTTGGCCTCATTCTGCTATCCATATAGATCTTGAGTTAAACAAAGACAAGACCTGATTTCTGCACTCTCAGTCCCTATTATACTTCCATCACTTTTAGCACGTTCCAGATACAGAGCAAGCTTCTGGTTCACTAACTCTGTCTGCTGTTAAACCCATCAGCTCAGCCATGATCACTCTAGTTTTCATTTCTAGAAATCTCATTTAGTTCTATCTCAAATATTCTAGGTTGTTCCTTAATAAGCTCCCATGAAGATATTTTAAAATCATTCTTACTTTTGAGTAAGCACATGCATCCCACAATGCTTCTGTTAAATTGCCATGGAGTTGGCGAGTCTAATTTTGCTGTCTGTTGTTTAGAATGAATTTTCACTTAGTACCTGGCTATTTTCAACTGTGCTTTACTCACTGCCCTTGAACATTCTTCTGAGACATCTCTGAAACCTAGAGGCATTTTCTAAAACGACAAGTGGGGGTTGGAGTTGCCCATGTGTACTTCCAGAGCTTGGCCACAGCCAAACAAATTCACAGCAATTGATGGCATTTCAGTTCAAAGGAATTTACCCCATATGTTAATTAGATGACCATTTTGTGCTTACAATTTCTAGGGGAGATATGATTTTATGATGCCCTGATCTTCACAGGGCTAAGGACATGTTTCTAACTCCTGAGATGGCAATCTGACACCCTCCCTTTGACTGCCCCCCCAACCCAGCTTTCTATGGCAGATGGCTACCTCATTATGCACCCCAACACAGGGCATGTTGGGGATTTGATTCATGTTTCTATTGCCTCATGAGTCTGTGACTGGTTCGCCCAATTCAGGAAATATGATTCATTTTCAGTTGTTGTCAGCACATGGTTTTCCAAACAACTGAGCTGACTGGCCTTATTTTGAGAAGAAGTCAATTCTAAAGGCAGCTGGGAGCCACTAAAGGCATTAGGCAAAAGAGTGACATAATCCAATTTCTCTGTCTGTCTGTCTGTCTCTCTCTCTCTCTCTCTCTCTCTCTCTCTCTCTCTCTCTCTCTCTCTCTCTCTCCCAGATTTTGCTACATAGTTATGGCTGGCCTCAATCTTACTAGATAGACCAGGCTAGCCTTGAACTTGTGATGGCCCTCTGGCCTCTGCTTTCTGAGTGCAGGGATTACAGATATGGCCACCACACCTGGTGATTTTTCATCTTTTTTTTAAGAGTTAGTGTATAACATGAGTAATAAGGTGGACAAGGCAAGAGTGAAGTCAGGAATTGTGATGAATGACTGTCGAGTAATCTGGGTGAGAAGGTGGTTGGGTTACAGTGTGACAGAGAAGGAGGACAGACATAGTTAAGTGGATCTGTGCTTTCTAGATTAGATAAAAGGAATTGAGATAACTGTATACTGGAGAAGGAAGGGAGTCATCCAGAATGACCCCTACTTTCTGTCTTATATATTCATATGGATGATGTTACTATGGGGAGAAGTGCCAGATATATGGTAGATAGTGCTGGTTTGGTCCAGGATGGTGTGTGTGTTTTCTAAGCCTGTGTGTTTGTGTATGTATGTAGCTCCCTCTCCCCCCACACCTCTATGTGCATGTGCGTGTTAAGTTTAGAGCTCAGTCATAATTTTTAAATGCTTGAGAATTATCTAAGATGCCCAAGTATAGGCACTAATAATAGTGAGGTGGTAATATTGAGATAAACTTCTTTTTCACTGCTAGGTATGTATTTTGTTTTATCTTTAAATATTTTAATTTTTATTTTATGCATATTGGTGTATACACGTATGTGCATATGTCTCCTGAATATACGTCTGTGTGTCACCTGTGTGCCTGGTGCCCACAGAAACCAGAAGAAGGTGTCAGATCCCCAGGGACAAGAGTTAGAAATAATTATGATCTACCATGTGAGTGCTGGCAATTGAACCCAGGTCCTCTGGAAATGCAGTCAGTACTCTTAAGTGCTGAGTCATCTCTCCAGCCCCAACGTATTTTCTTTTTACAGAAAAAAAAAAGGTATTTAAAAATAAAGGTAGGCTGGCCAGATGGCTCAGTGGGTAGAGGTGTTTACCACAGAAATCTGTATCCCAGAACCCACATAAAGGTAGAAGGGGAGAACCAGCTACACGAAGTTATCCTCTGACCTCCACAAGGACACTGTGGCATAAGCACCCACATGGACACATCACACACAGGCACATCACACACACATGGGTATATCACCCCACACACCCCCCCACAACAATAATAAATTTAAAATAATAATAAGATGAAGCTTCTGCACATTGTATAACATAGAAGTCCTGTTACGTTGGGGCTATCGCTCAGTGGTAGAGTACTTTCCTAGCTTGTGTGAGGCTCTGGCTTTGATCCCTAGCTTTGATCCCAAGCATTGTTTGTATATATATGGAAGTAGAAACTGATGGCTTCCATATTAAGTTTCCTGCTTCTGTTTTGTGTATATTATTTGTGTGTGTCTGTGCCTCCTACACTGTAAACTATTTCTGATGCATTTGTTGTCACTTCCCCCTCCTGTCTGTCACACTGCTCTACACACAGTCAATGCTGGATAAATGCTGAGTAAGTGAAAGCATGAATGTGTTAAAGATGCTCAATAATTATATTCTTTCTGAATCTTGGTTTGGAAGATCCCAGGATGGTATAATCACAGAACAACATCTTTCCCATTTAGGCTATCCAAAGAAATGGTAGACAAACCCTACTTCTCCTCATTAAACTTAGTATGTGTCTTAGTTAGGGTTTCTATTGCTGTGAAAAGACACCATGACCACGGCAACTCTTATAAAGGAAAACATTTAATTGGGGTGGCTTACATTTCAGAGGTTCAGTCCATTATCATCAGGACAGGGAGCGTGCTACGGTGTTGGCGAAGAAGCTGAGAGTCTTGTCTTATATCTTGTAGGCAACAGGAAGTTGACTGAAATACTGAGCGGTACCCTGAGCATAGCAAACCTTCAAAGCTCGCCCCCACAGGGATACACTTCCTCCACTAACAAGGTCATACCTATTTTAACAAGGCAAAGCCTCCTAATAGTGCCACTCCCTATGAGCTTAAGGGGCTCACTGACGTGCACACCACCACACTGTGTTAGCCAGCTGCCTGCCACTGTAGCGAAATGCCTGACACAGTACATCTGTGAAGTGAAAGAGTCTTAGTTAGCTCCTATTTTCAGACAATCAAAGCTTAGGATCAAGCACGCATCCCCATTGTTTGGCCTCTGTGAGCTACAGGCTTCATCCCCAGCCAGGGGCAGTGCTGGGGGTATGGGTGTGCTGGGAACCTTTGGAGGCTGAACCTAGTTGGTGGAAGTAGGTTATCCAAGAGTATATCTTTTAAAGGTACATGGAGGCTTTAATTGGCCTCCCCCATCCTCTCTCTCTCTCTCTCTTCCTCTTTCTTTGACTTCTCCCTCTCTTTCCCCTTCTTCCATTTCTTCTCGCAGCTCCTCTTCTACAACTGCTTCTCCTCCTACATCCTCCTCTCCACCAGGATGTGAGCATCATTATTCTCTACCCATTCCTCACCATAATGCTCTACCTCAGTACAGAATCAAGTGACTACAGACTGAAACCATGAACTTAAACAAGTCCTCCTTCTGAGCTGTTTGGGTTGGGTACTCACTCCGGTGGCAGACAGCTAGTGCAGCAACCTGTCATGGTTAGAATCTTGTATAGAAGCGAGCAGTTGTATTGTGACCCAGAACACAGAGGCAAAAAAAAAAATGCACGGGGTTGTTTGATCCTTCTCTAACAACTCAGGAGGGTTCAAGTGGGCACACAAGCTCTGCTTCGTGCCCCTAGCCACCTAACAACCTCCATCAGGTCTCACTTTGCAGCAGTGCCAACCCAAGGTATGTAAGTTTTTATACATGGGCTTGAGGGGGGTACCCTCATGCAAGCCACAGCACTCAGAGAAGCTGGATGGCAAGCCGAGCATAGTGGAGAAACCTAATGTCTCAGCCAGACTGCAGCGGTACCAACCATAATGTATTTGTTTGCCTCCAGGCTTTGTGACAGCGCAGATGGTCTGGAGACCTCCCCCAGCTCAGGACCCCCAGACACAGCACGGGCCTGCCTTCCCCCATAATGAGCCTCTTCTCTCTCCCACAAGAACAAACTGTAATGATGATATTTCACTCAGAACATTCTGGAAGAGAATAGAGGTTGGTATCCTCTTGTTTTATTGTCTTAACTGCGGCATAAGTCTAAACCTTCTTGGAAATCCCTGAGTGTAAAGCCTGCGATAGAGCCACCTCTTTGGAGTCACTGGGCCCCTCTCTTGTTAATTATGTACACACTGGTGTGGTTCTCGGGGCCAGACCATGGGACGGCCATATAGCATAGACAACTATTTAAAAGTCAGATTCGCCCAGTCTCTCAGTGGGGCAGTAAGCAAGATGTATAACACAAATCAGAAAAAGACATACACATCCCGGGATCCATAACTCTCTCCACTTCTTCTCTCTGTTCTGGAGTTTCTCTGTCGCCTCAGTGGCATGCACATAGAGACTTCTCAGAGTTCCCGCAGAAAGGGGCCCAGGACCAACTCTGCTCCAATGTTCCTCCCTCTGGCAGCTTCTCGGAGGGCCTTGCCAACCCCACAGGCTATCCGGGGAGAACACCCAGCTGGCCACCCTGAGGAACACCACCACAGAGGCGCAAAGCCAGGCCCAGCCAAGCCAAGGCCAGCTGTTGCAATGGCGCTTCAGGGAGCAGAGGCTGCGTTGCGCACCGTGTCAGCAAGGCACTGAAGAGCATCTGCAAGCCACAAAAAAAGCCAATGCATAATGCAGACATGTGTGCTGCTGCTTTCGGACTCCTTCATTGTCCTCCCAGGATATGTAAACTAGATGGCCGGTGCATGTTTCCCACCTAGAGCCATGTCCTCAAATCCTCCTGCCTGCGGCTACTTCCCTATGGTCAGGCCACTTGAGAGTTGACACCCTGCATGTCACAGAGGAGTCTGAGCATGGCAGGAGGGGCATGGCGCTAGGTTTTCAGGTCACTGAAGTTCAAGCCAAATTCTCTGCATTCTGAGACCTCCCTAACAAACGGCACTGGAGCCCAGGATGAAGCTAGGGAAGGAGCAAGGACACCGGTGCAGCAGGAGCCCTCGTACTGCCCTTTCTTGACCTAGGAGTGGACACCAAAACCCCATCTGCAGTTATTCCCTGCTCCCCCAGGAGCAGCTATCCAAAGATCCCATAGCTCGACTGAAAGCAGCAGGAGAAATGTCAAATACTTCATTAAAAGCAGCAAGATACTCCATTGTAAGCCCACGGCTCTCGCCCATCAAAGATCAGACGCAGGGATCCAAATCAGCTCTGGTTTCAATCAGAGACCAGATACTTGAGAGGGGCTTTTCAGTGTGTGTCCTTTCTATGTGCGGCAGGAAGCCCCACTCTGGTTTCTCCTGTTTCTGCCTTATTTTTATACCTTATAGAGTCCTTCAGGAACCGCTGCTGGTAACACACACACACACACACACACACACACACACACACACCCTCATTATGCTGAGGCAGGGGGAAGCAGTCAAGCACTTCAAAAGCTAGGCAAAGACTTGAATTTTCAGGTTTACTGAATACCAGAAAATGTTGTCTCTCCTCCTGAGAAAGGTTAGTGTTTGGAAACAACTTTAATCTGGCCAAAGAAAAGAGAGAGAGAGAGAGAGAATTAGCAGAGGGAAGTGATGGAGAGGAGGACTGTTAATTTCAATTGATTTTCTGATAAGGTTTCATATCCTGAAGTGTGCTTCAAATCGGAGAAGTGACATCTGCCGAGATCGGCCGTCAGTGTCTGAATTCTCCTGAATGTAATTAGATCTGAGACAAGATAGAAGACTCGCTACGGTGGCCCTTAGGGAGGAAATGGTCTTTGAAAAGAATTATGTTAATCAGACTAGCCTTCTTCTTGCATCTGCTCTGCTGTTATTCTGGGTAAAATTAATAGGTCTAAGGAAGGAGCCGATCATAATGACAATCTGGTCTTCACAGCAGGAGGTTTTATAAAGGAGCTGAACTGTGCCTTGTTGAGAACACTTAAAGTAATTAGTTACAGGGCTACTCACTTTCTTTCCTTTTTAATAATAATAATGGTTATTAATGTTTACAAATTAAAGAGTCTTGCTCCAGATGAAAGGAGTGCCGAAATGGAGACTCTGGTGCAGGAGTCCCGTACCTTTCTGCCTCCCGTGGAGGGGCTCAGCATGCCCTACCCTTTTGTCCATAGGACCTCACTGCCTCCCTTTTCCAGGGCACTTGGAGCTTGCAAAGAGGGAACAGGAGCCAGTGGAGTTCAAGGCAGAGGAGGAGATTTCCAGCCTTCATATGCCTACTACCTGGCACAAAGTAGGTGTTCAGTAAGTATTGAAATTTGCTGGTTACACTGCAGAGAGAGCAAGAAAGAAATTGTTCATTTTTTTTTTTAAAAAAGGAGGTAAGGGGCTGGAGAGACTACTCCATGGTTAAGAGTGCTTGCTGCTCTTCCAGAGGACCCTAGCTCAGATCCCAGCACCCATATCAGAAAGCTTATTACTGTCTGTAACTCCAGGTCCAAGGGAGCCAATGGCCTCTCCTGGCTTCTCTCTGCACCTACACACATATGGTAGACACACATACACACATATACATAAATAAAAATAATAAATCTGTTTCTTATAAGGGAAGTGAGACTTAAAAGGAAAGAAAATAAGGAAGAGAGACTCGATGAAGAGGTGGGGGTGGGGAAGAAGGGCACAAAGTCAGGAAAGGCTTTCTCATGGCCTCACTGAAGGACGTAACTTCAAAGCAGATGTGGGCATTGTGCTATCAGCTGTGTTGCAGCTTCTTCTCCATCAGTCTATAAACCAGGGGTGGGCATACGATAGCCAGCAGCTAAACCCTACCCACCATCTGTTTGCATGAAGACAGTTTTGTTGGCTGATACACTCACGGTGTCTGTAACTGCTTCTCCACCACTCTGCGTTTGAGGAGCTGTGGCACTCCAAGCCTAAAAATGTAGCAGGTGGCCTGTCACTGAGAAAGCCTGTTAACATCTGCTGCCATTTTCTAAGATGAGTGTGTGCTAAGATCCCTGAGTAGAGACTTGGAACATCTCAGAAAAGACGGTAGAAGGATTGTAAGAGCCATGGGATGGGGGGGTGAATGGAGGGTGCTGCTGAAAACCAGGGTCTTCTGCACATGGCAGTAATGTTGCCTCCAGGAAGTTCCTACAGCTCCAGCTTCTTGCACCAGACCACACCACTCAATATTCACAAGGTATCTTAGTTAAGATTTCAACTGCTGGGAAGAGACACCATGACCACAGCAACTTTCGAAAAGGAAAACATTTAATTTGAGTGGCTTACAGTTTCAGAACTGTCTACCACCCTGAGCATAGCTTGAGAAAAGGAGACCTCAAAGCCCACCCCCACAGTGACACATTTCCTCCTACAAGGCCATACCCCAGCAAAGCCACACCCCCTAATAGCGCCACTCCCTTTAGGGGCCATTTTCTTTCAAACCACCATCCAAGGCCTCACCCTGTGAGGAAGCTATTAGTGGTTGTTGATGGTAGGGGAGGAAGAATCACATTTTAGGGGGAGGTTGCTACTGGTGATTTTCCCATGATCCTGCTCCCATACATACACAGTACATAGAAGCAGCATTAACTGGACTCACTGGGTTTTACACACACACACGGGGGGGGGGGGAGTTTAGAAGGAGATATAGTGGGGAGTTGGAGAGGAGTTGAAGGCAGGTATGATCAAGATCCATTTTAAATGGGTATGAAATTTTCAAAAAAATAAAAGAAAGGAAACCATTCCTGAGTAGAACCCATGTTCCAGAGCTCCTCATCTGTACAATGTTCCAAGGCCTCTAGACAAGAACAGTACATGCTGGGGGCCAGCTGTCGGGGTAGGAGGGCACTTCTATCTGCCTAATTTGGGATTAAGGACTGAGAGAACAGGAAACTGTGTGTATAGCCGCCTTATGTCCACAGGGCTGGGGGTGGAGCAAGGCTGGGCCTACTTGTCTTCTGACAGCTCAGTGTGATACAGGATCCGAATGAGGTCCAAGAGCTTCCTTCCTCTGCTTCTCATCTTACTCAGGCCCAGTCTTCTTACAAAATCAGCTATATCACTTTATAGTCTTGACATGTTAGGCAAGCAAAGCATACCAAAGTTCTTTGACCACCATACAGATGCACTCCTACAGGCCACAGTCATTACAATAGTCAGTATCTAATAATGCAACGGATCCTGGTAAGCTGGCATGTGGATGGTATGGAGATGCAAGAGCTGGTGCCCCCAATAACAAGTTACATGTCATAAAGCCACTTTGGTGGAGTTCGGTGCAGCAAGGCCACCAAGCTTGGAATCTATATGCCTAATAAACTTCCACAAAGCCACAAGAATTCATCCTTTTGCTTACACGTCTGATAGTCAGCTCGGACTCTGTTGATCTAGGATAGACTTGTCTGAGTTAGGCTGTAGGTCTGGCCCAGAGAGGAAGTATCTCTTCATGCTTCTTCGATGAGCACTTTCCCAAAGCATGTGCTTTTCTCGGTGACAGTCAAGCATATCCAGCACGTACATGCATCGCAACTATAAATAGCCCATTTGCCACAGCAAGAAACAAGAAAGCTTTCTTCTTTTACCTCAAGGCCAAGACAAATCAAACAGCCACATGGCCAAATTCAACACTGATGGACCAGGAAGCATATTCCTGCATGGAGGTCAGTTGATGACAATATTTGTTGAAAAAATTTATCTGCTATTGATCAAAACATTAGTTGAGCAGTGTCTGGCATAGACCCATGCTACTAGATCCAGCAGCTTAAACACGCCACCATTTTGATGCACGCTAAGTGGACAGACATGGGGGTGGGGCTATAAATCTTCTTGCCAACTTGGCACCAGTTACCCTTGACCTTATATTTGCTTTTTCCCCATCCGTGAACTACATGCTCAAGAAAGAAAACTGCAGTGTTTCTCCAATAACTCAAATGCATTGATCACTTTTATAGAAAGGTCTCAACTACTTAAGAAGAAATTAGGGCCTTTGGGAGAAACACGGGTCTAATAACGACAGAGTAAGATTGAAGGTGGTGATAACGAGGAGGCAAAAGGAGTCCAGGACCAAAGTTAAATTTCAGCGAGAGCTGAGGTCACCTTAAATAAGAATGACAGCCATGGGCAGGGGGTCCAATTAATTAATTACACCTTAATTGAAAAAAGCTGCCTCTGTTCTTGTATTGTCCTCACTGTCCTCTAGAACTACAGGGAGTGCTGTGGCATCTGGGGAACAGAAGGGACAGAGCCAGTTTCTCTGTCTCCCTTTCTCTTCCTTCTGATCCACAAGAGGTAAGAAAAAGGTTACCATGGGATCAACAACTTCATAAATATGCAGAAGAAAGACAAATCAACCTGAAATCCAAAAAAATTAAAATATAAATAGACTTGTTTGTTTCAAGGATTTGCAACGAACGCCTGACTCAGTCTGAAGATTAATCAGTGATTGGTAATTATACTCACACACATGCGCACACGCATCTATTCATGCACACAAAGATAACCCTGGTCCCTCTAAAGAGCACAAATGCAGAAACAGTGTTAAGTTTTCTGGTTCAAACAGAGGTGAAGTCATCTGAAGCTCCTCACTGGGCCTGGGAGTCCTTCTCACACTTGCTGCTGAGTCTCCAGCCCTGGATGGGCACAGTGGGTGCCATTGGAATCTACAAGCAACCTCCTCCTCTTCTTGCTCATCCTTCTCCCCATTCCTTCCCCCTCCCCTTCTTTATTTTGCCTTTCCTGGATTCTCCCTGAAATTCTATTTTTTCCTCACCAAAAGAGAGGAGCGAGTCTTCAATTCATAGCCATTCATGCCCTTTCCTTCCCGCGCAAGTTCTGCCATAAGCAATGTGCTGAGGACACTTAAATTCTGAACTCAGAGACTCGGCCTAGAACCAAAGCTGGGTGTTGTGACTCACTCTTGTAAATCCTGTGCTCAAGAAGCAGAGGCAGGAGGATTGCTATGAGTTTGAGGCCTGCCTGAACTACACAGAGTCCAAGGCCAGCTTGAGATACACAACAACAGAGGAGAGTTGTTCTCCACTTGGGATAGTTTTGAATTTCCAGGAACAGTGTCTGCAGACACTGCTGATTTCCTTGGATTGGGTGGGATACCACCAGAATTTATTGTGCATGGGGCAAGGAGACTGTTAAATATCTACAATACATAAGAAAGCCCCCCCCCACACAGAATTACATGGTCATAGTGAGGTTGCTTGAGAAACCCTAAAAAAACAAAAACAAAAAAAACCCACCAAACCAACCAACCAAATAAACAAACAAAAAAACTTGGCCCAGGAAGAAAACCAAAATATAAATACATTAATAGGTGAGTCCCTTCCAGCTTGCAAAGAAGGGTCCTACATGTACCATGGTACTGGGGCTGAGACAGGCCACAAATCTGACTTCTCGCTCAACTTTGGGTCTTCGAACTCAGTTGTCTCTTAGCTTTGCTGTCACGTTTGAGTCACAGAAAGGAGACATATGTTCCCTAATGTGCCATTCCTGAAGGCATCTTGGTATTTGATCACCCATTTGACTTCTCCATCTATCCACCTAGCAGCCTTTGTTTGCAATAACTAGTTAATCAACCAAAAATGGGAAACAAATCCACGCTCAGCATTATAAACCACAAAAGACCACAGACTGAATATTACATGATAGTGATTTTTGCTTAATGATCATGGGCAGTGTGCCAGCTTCCTTCTGCCACTGACATCTTTAGTTCCCCATCTGTTAAATGGGAGCCTTTCCCACTCACTGTACACTCAGGAAATACCCAAGGTGGACGCTCAGGCCTACTGTTGGAGGGAAAAAAATTGGGAATGCAGGCGAGGGTGAGTGCACCTTGATGGAGCCCCTGCTTTTTTTCTAGTCTTAGACAGGTTCCCCACTTGCACAATGAGGATGCTAATGACACTTTACTAAATGTCACCAGAGTCACTGACTGAGAGATGCATGCAAGGTACTTGGAATAGTGCCTGGTACATAGCAAATGCTAAAATTAAATCATCCATCACCCTAAATAACCACCATGATGACCAAGAGGCCAGTAGCTTGGGGACCATGAGACATCTCCTTAAAGGCCTGAGGTTTGCTTGGAGAGCAACAGTGAGAACCTGTATTCAGCAGTGGGACTGCTAAAAAAACACCGTGCACCACTGTTCAGGCTTTCAACCTCAGCATTATTGACATCTAGGGTCAGGCCATCTTTTGTGCACTACAGAGCGCACACAGCATGCTGTCCCAGGCCTCTATTCCATAGATGCAAGTGTCTTCCCCACTCCAAATATCTGCAGACATTGCCACATGTCCTCTGGGATGCAAAATTAATTTAAGAATTAATTTTAAATAATAACGATAAAAATTTACTGCATTATAATCATGTGTAAGGAGTTACCCTCTGATCGCCTGTGACCTTCCTTTCAGCTGAATACTAGGGCAACTTGCATGTGCTGAAAGGAAACAAAGATGTTTTGAAAAGAGACTCATTCTGCAAATTCAAGACTCTTTCCCACATCACCGCCCAGCCAGCCATCTAAGGCAGTGCGCTTCCAGTCCACACAGTCACCATGAGGTCTATGGGTTGTGGATGTTGATGAGAATGCATCCCTTCTCAAGAAGCGACGACTGCAAAGCTCTTGATTAATGCATATATCCCACCCAATTATGATGTTAATATAAACACGACTTTGGAAAGATAACAATATAAATATGGATTAATCAGCAATCACATATCTCTATCAGACTTGGAGTCAACAGGTCTTGACTTGAGGCCCCATTACAATTACTACTGAGATGGTTGTAAGCCAGTCGAGCTGGTCTCACAGCTTCTGTTTCCCCTTTTGGAAAATGTGGGTAGTGATAGAAGCTAATGTAACAGAATTTTTAAGAAAATGAGAAGCCATTAGTACAGAGTGAGGCACAGACGAAGAGTCCAATAAACATTACTGCTGTTGTTAATGAAAAGAGAAAGTTGAGTAAAATAGAATGTTAAGACAAGACTACCATGGGACTGGCGAGATGGCTCATCAGTTATGATCACTCAATGCTCTTGCAGAGGACTTGAGTGTGGGTCCCAGCACCCATGTGGTGGCTTATGCCCATAACTCCAGTTTCAGGAGATCTGGTGCCTTCTTCCTGTCTCTTCAGGGATCTGGTGCCCTCTTCTGGTCGCTTAGAGTACAAGGCACCAAGTACAAGCACACACACACACTCAACTAGTGTCTTCATCAGAGTGTAAGAATCTTAACATTGAGTACAAGCACACACACATCCCTCTAACACGACAGAAGTGGAAAGCTGGTAAAGAGGACAAATGATTCTAGAAGCTACTTCAGGAGAGTGCTGTAAACAGAGAGAAAATGAGACTTCGGACTAATGGGAACAGGGAAGCAGCACAAGGACTGTGCTTTTATCTGAAAGCTAAGGTTGGGCCAGTGTTCCAGTAACCCTTAACTGCACGACAAACCACTCTGAGCTTGATGTTATAGCATTTTATTTTAACAGGTTCTGTGAGGCTGGAGCGTGAGCAAGGCCAGTGGGCATGTGTCTGGTACAATGTGCCTTGGTCTTCATGGAAAGACTCTGCTGTTGGAGCGAAGTAACTGAAAGCCCTGCCTGCAGGCTGGGATCAACAGGTTGCAGAATGACAAGCCTGGTGGTCAGTAACAGGGGCACTGTCCATCCAAGCAAGGCCCCTAGCCTTTCTATGTGGTTTGGGCTCCTCACAGCATGGCAACTTGGATTTGAGTGCGAGTATCCCCCAAATAAGCCTTTCAAGAGAAGAAGGAAGATGCTGTTGACCCTTCCTGATCTCAATTTCCCTGCATTCTCGTGGTCATTTCTTGATGGCAGTGCCACAAACTCCCCTTGTATTGAGTGGCATTGTGACATGAGCTAAGGAAACCAAACCTCATTGCATTCATCCTCAGAAAACAGAATCTAGAAAAGCAAAAAGTATCCCACGAGACTGAATAAGACAAGCCAGAGCCGAGGAAACTCCTGAGAAGGGTAGCTTCCCGTGAGGACACAGCCTCAACTCTGTATCAGCGATATGTCTCACCCTGTTCTCTCTACGTGACTTTTCCACAGAGAATTTTCACACCTCCATGGCTTGCACGCTAAATATTAGGATGGATGTGGAGTTGCACGTAGCTTGTATTGACAGGCCAAGTCTAGAAATCTCCATAGAAAGCCTGAAGAAACATAATGATTCTTAAGCTCTACCATGCAGATGTACATGGGGAAGATAGATGGTTCCACGAAGGGGAGTATAAAGTCTCAGAGCCTACTCATTAGGTCTAGTAAACACGTTCGTTTAGCAAACTCTTGAGATGGCAGAGCTATAGCCATGGATTCAGGAGACAGTGAGTTTACCACCACATATTTCCACAAGGGTGCTCATTGCTTAGTCAAGGGTGACGGTGGACAGACCTCTGCACTCACCTTTCCACTGGTTTACATCATTTGTGTGACTTAGCGGCTAGTCCATGTAAAAAACCCCAACTGAGTAGAAGGGACCAGCGGAGGCTGTTCTGAAAGGCTGTGGTTGGGACAAAAGAGAACCCTGGAGAGAACTGTGGGAAGAAAGGTCACAGGGCGGTAAATATCGGGGATCTAGTACACGCGTAGTACACTCATCTCTTTCATCCTTCGATGGCATCAAGAGGAAGTGATCATCTGCAAAATCTGGTAATGTCCTATCAAAGTACAACTGACTTCAAAAGGACAACATTCCATCAGGGAGTCATCCCTGCTGGGAAGGACCTAGGCACAGTGGTTATTGTCTATAATACCCACTTGGCAATTATCATATATTGTCACATACTTGGTTTTTCATCCTGCTTGTATTTAAATACTGATGAATTGGCCTCACACGCATAGGGAGACTCTACAGCAGACGCGACGGCCTCTCTGAAGTCTTGCATACTTCAGATGTGCAACTCAGTGTCCTAACTTCCTAGTCGTTTAGTTTCGGGACTGTCACTCATAAGCACAAGGCCAAGCTTCTACTGTTCTCTCCCTTACACCTCATGTATATTTCGTGTCCCCTCTCCCAATATAAACGAGACTGATTTCTCAAGACCAAACCCAACACCATGTTCGCCAAGGCGCTCTCTACACTTGTCTGAGAGTGTGCACCTCACGCTCATCTTCTTCCCAGAAGCCCCTGTCACACTTGCCATTTCTCTCCCTCATCCTGTCGTCAGGGTTTGCCATCTCTTTTTGTGTAACTCCGTACGTCTCTGCTGAGTTTTCTACTTGGCTCTGAGCTCCTGGGAGAGCAGAGACCAGTTTTTGTTATTTCCTCCATCGTCTATGTACAAAACAAGCTCGGCTGCTAGGAGCTCCTGGTGGCTGATCCATGCCTTTCCCCTTGACCACTCCCTTTTTGATACAGAAGAGCTGTGGCTGCCTGAAGCTTCATTCGGAAACTCGGAATGGGGTGAACTAGCTGTGAAACTGAATCTGAGCCTTTCAGGAGGCAAGCACTTGGTGACCTCTGCACAGACATCAGCCCATGTGTGCCCTTGAAAGAGTCATGAAAGTGTGTGAGGGCAGTGGCAGGCTGCTTCTTTTAAGGAGTGCACCCAAAACATCTGTCATTATAAAGATCTTCCCAAGAGCCCCAGCTAGCAGAAAAGACCTATGATGGTCCCTTGTATAGTCTATAAGGAGAGTAAGGAGACAGAGAATTTTGGAACTGGTAATGATTTGCCCAGGAGCTCAAGGAACTAACCACCCAAGCCTCCGCTTATGTGGCACTGCCACCTGGGATCTCTCTCCTGAGCACACCTTTCCTTAGCGAGTGTGAATGGGCAGTACTGAGCACACCTTCACTAGCGAGTGTCAATGGGTAGCCCTGAACACACCTTCACTAGTGAGTGTCAATGGGTAGCCCTGAACACACCTTCACTAGCGAGTGTGAATGAGCAGTCCTGAGCACACCTTCACTAGCGAGTGTGAATGAGCAGTCCTGAGCACACCTTCACTAGCAAGTGTCAATGGGCAGTCCTGAGCACCTTCACTTGCGAGTGTCAATGGGTAGTCCTGGACAGAAGCTATTTCTGTAAGACTGACTGGTTATGTGGAGGGGTTGGAACACTGAAGTTTCTGGGCCAAATTATAATTGATCTTGGGCAATCTTAAGTTTCCTGAATAGCCATTCCTTGCCCCCAACCATGTCAGAAATATCATCCTGCCAAACAGATCAAGACTTTTGGAATGTTTTAACATAACAAAATGCCAATTTTCCACCAATCAAAAATCTCAGAGTGTTGTCGGATCGCATCCAAGGCCTATGGCAGAGCTCTTTCCATATGGCCTACCTGATGTCGCCATCAATGTATTTAAAGACGGTCTTGATGTATGGCTCTTTGTTCTGTCACTATAAAAAGTTCAGTGCTACCTCATCAGAACATGGTATTTGGGGAGACCTGTCAATGTTCCTAGATCATGGTCACTTGTATTTGGCTCCAAATAAGCCATGTCTTTTATTCCTTTGAGGTGAGAGCTGTTTTGTCAACACTAGTAACCCCAACATGAGGCACTTAGTGCAAACTTTGAAGGGTCTGAAACTCCGGTGCCCAGTGGAAGTACTGAGAGCAGAAAACTGTGCTAACTCAAACAAAGGGGGACTCAAGTGAACCAGACCCCTCACTGGTATACTTGGTTCTAAGTCTTCTCTTCTGTGTTTCTTGCAAAAGGCCTTGGTGAGCATTCTTCATGTGGGCTGGGGTTGCCAATTTTTTTCCACAAAGGGCTAGCAGTAAAATATTTAGGCTTTCCAGGCTATTGGATTTCAGTTAGAATTGTCCATCTCTGTCATTAAAGCATAAAAGAAGTCATATTTCAAGTAAGCATGGCTGTTCTAATAAAAGCTTTTATTTATAAAAAGAGACGGAAGGCTGGATTTGGCTTGTGACCCCTGATCCCGGGCAATCTGTTTCTTAGCCTTGTTCCATTCCTGTGGCCACACTCTGGCTTCCATAACCCAACCCACTTCAATTGCTTCTCTCCTTCCTACTCCATCTATATGCTACACATTTATTTTAAGTCTATGGATTTTCCCCACGAAAATTTTATAGATTGCTCAAACCTGTGCAACTCCAGAGAGTGTTTTCTGTAGCCCTGTGGCACTTACGGCAAGTACCTCAGAGTTTAAAGTCTAATTCTTTCTGAGAAGGAGATTTTTGAGTGAAGACAGCATGTATCATGTGGACATACATTTCCCACCCTTCTCATATTAGGGCTTGACACACAGTATGCACAACAAATACTTGCTCATCGATCAGTTGACAAATAGCCACAGCAATATATGTTGGTTCCTTATTCTTGTGATAGGCTGATTAATGGCTCTTCCACGGGATGTGGGATGCAGACATCTTGGAGGTAGGGGCATTATTCACTCAGGAACTTGAGAGTGCTGTTGAAAAGAGTACCTTCATATTCAATATAGGCACTGTCAATGTGATTAAGTGAAGAATCTAGAGATGAGGTGATCCTGGGTTACTTTGGGGTGGCCACCCTGAAATCCAAAGGGATCCTTACACTAGTGAAGTATGAGAACCAGGGTGACATAGAAGACAAAAGCAAAGACCAAAAACATTTTAAATATTCTCAGAGACTGGCTTTGAAGATGGAAGAGAGGCGTGTAGCTAGGAAGACTGCCAATGGAAACCGGACACACATCCTCTCTTTGAGCTTGTGTTAGAGCCAGACCTACTGACTCCATGGTAGAAGCTCAATGAAAGTCAGTTCAGAGTTCCAGCACCTGGAACCTTCTGGGAAAAACACACCGCTTTAAGTCACGGCATTTGTGGTAACACACTGCAGAAACAAGAGGAAATTAACGCCTGTTGAAAGAGGAATCTCCTACACGATTAAAAACATCAGGAGACATTTGTGTGTCAGAGTTGGTCGGACTTTTCTAACGCCACGAACACAAACCTAAGCAAGGCAAACTAAGGCTGGAGATGTGGCTCAGTGGGTAAAGATGCTTGACGCCAGCCTGCCCACTGCTGCCAAGCTCTAGAATCCACATGATGCAAAGAGAGAACCAGGTCTCACAAGTTGTCCTCAGACTGTCACACACACATGCACACTACATGAAAATGTAAAGAGCTCTTAGAAAGCAAAGGGGACAAGTGGAGGGAGAACTGTGTCACACTCTGAAGTCATAACCATGGTGGGGGGGGAGGGTGTGGTGGAACTGAATAGATCACATCATGGCACACGCTCCAGGCTCCCTCCTTTCTCTCCTTTGATGCCACCCTGGCTCCCTGTGGGTAGCAGTACTCAAGATAAATCTTCCTGCCTTGCTTAATTCTTTCCAAATAGACCCTCAAAACACACCAGTGGTGTGTTTTACCCATCACCTGGGCACTTCAAAATCCAGTTGACAGAAAAGATGGGCCATACCATCACAGCACCTGGACCTGGACGCCACACTACTCAGGGGAAACCCAAAGTAAGTTATTTGAAAAGACCATGGAAGGTCTTTGTAGGAAGAAACTTCCTAGTAACATTCTGTACATAAGCCACTCTTCAAGGTCTAGGCAAAGAATCACTGGTTGGAGATTTGCTACATGACTTTGGATAAGTCACTTAACCTCTTTGATATTAGCATCTGATGACTACAAAGGTTTTGGGAGATCTGTCCAGCCCCATTTAATTGGCCCCAGTGAGGGATATTTAGCCTCTGTTCATCCAGACTTCATAAGATGTGTACTGCAAGCTTGTAGTAAAGCTACCCAGTGAAAAACCCAAGGGGCAACTCTATCATCCAGATTTCTGAGGTATTCGGGACACCAGCAAGTCCTCCACTTGTGAAGGAGAAGCAGCAATCACTCCTCGGTGACTTCTGTAGCCAAAGATGCCCCCGAGTACGGGGCCCAACAACATGAATCTATTTTCGGAAGAAAGGGTGTTTCTGAGGGTAGAGTGAGGCGGGGGGGTGTTGGTTATATGGCTAGATCAATCATGGAAATCCTGTTTGCACACCCAGACTATTATTACAGCCATATTAACAGAGATGGTAATATTGACGGCAGTTTTATATTTATCTATTCATTCATTAATTTTGAGACAGGGTCTAGTATAGCTCAGGTTATCCTGCATTTTATAGGTGGCCAGAGGATGACCTTGAGCCTCTGACCTTGCTGTCTCCACCTCCCAGGTGCGTGTTATCATACCCAGCATGGTGACAGTTTTACAAAGCTAATATAACTTTTCTTTTCCAATGCCAGAGAAGTCCTAATACCCAGGGCCGAGCATATTACGTTAGCTTTGCAGGCTCTGCGGGGCTGGCTCCTTAACAAAGTTCCTGCCAACCCTGGCCACTCATTTCTGTTCCACTCACTCCCTTTTCTTCAGAAGAACAGCCATCAGCCATGACTGCCACACCCTCCTTTCGCTCTACCTCCAACTCTTTAGGTTCCTCTATCTTCCACAGTTTCTCTTCTCTATTACAAAACAGAACATTTTGCTACCCACCCCCAGAGAGTCACTGTTCCTGCCATCCTCTCCCCCACTTCCCCTTACAAAGTCAACGGCTCCCCTGCCCGGCCACTGCCAAGAGAGCCTACCACAAGCCCCAGTTTCTCCCATGCTAATATGTCAAAGCAAATGAAAATCGCTTTGTGGGATCCTGCTACATCCTTGAACTACCTATTGGGCTAATGCTTCCCAACCACAGAAGATGCAGTCGCTGTCACCCTTAAACATCTTCCTTCTGACTCTTGTTAAATAACTGACTCAAATTATTCTCCACTGAACTGCTCTTAATTGACAACTTCAAAGGTTCCTCCTCTTCGGTGACCTCTCTGCTTCTGCCGTCCACCGCTCTCTAGCTTGCATGTTAGTGCCATTTTGCAGTCTTCTGTGTTTGCGATTCCATTTTCTCAGCCTTTGCCTTTCCTCCCTTCTTTCCCCAGAGGTCACAGGGTTCCACCTTTGGACTCCGACGGGCCGCTTCACCACCACCCATGCTCCACTGACCCCCTTTCTGATCACTGTTTCGAACTCCAGTTCCACTTTCCCAAATGCACTGTAGACATCGCCCCATGGACATTCAAACGGTGTACTGAAATCAGTCTAAATCTGAACTCATGCTGATTTCTATAAAAAAAAAAAGTTGATGGTTAAGAAGATGGCTTTTCACGCTTTTATGGGTTCTAGTTCCAGGATCCACTCCTCTCTGGCTTAGCTGTGTGATCCTTGGACATGCATCTTTGTGTTTCTATCTCCTCATCTACAGTAGAGGAAAATAAAATTACCTGCTTTCTAGAGATGCTGAGCAGGTTTCAAGAGCAAGGCACTGAAGTCACCTTGTTACTGCCTGGAGCATAGTTTTGGTTCAATAAATATTAGTTGCTGTTACACCTAACTTAAAATTTCCTGAAAATGACAAATCCCTTCCCTCTGTCAATCAACCTCAGGTTGTCATCCTGGCTCCATCGTACTGCCAGCTACAGTCATCCCTCCGTTACACGGGGCGTTAGGTGTAGAACCCCTGTGGATGTGAGAATTCAAGGATGCCTAGTCCGCTCACATGAAATTATAGGGAATTTAAATAAGTAATCTCTAGATGACTTATTAAATACCCAAGGCACTATAAATGTTATTTAAGTGGTTGTTATACAGGACTGCCTAGCAATCACAGGAAAACTCCTGCCCTTGTTCAATACTTATACAATTTTCCTCAGGTCCATGGTTGGTTAAGCCTGAGTGTGGAACAGAAGAGCTGCAGGGTCAAGTGTATCACATGCCTTGCTTCTATTTACAGCTTTCTACTTATTCAGCCTTCTTGTTGGGACCAATCGTAGCCTGCGGCTGGCTGTCTCTACCGTTCTGTCTCCTCTCCCACCCCTCCTGCACACCCGATGGTTTTATCGTCCAGAAGCACAGACTCCACACATCATTTTTCTGCCTCCAAACCTCCGAAGGCTTCTTATTACATTACAAATAACTGGTATCCAAGGCCTTGCATGAGCTTGTTCTTTCCTGACACTGTTTCCTACCATTGCTCTGTAGGTATTGTGCACTCCAGTGAAACCCACAGAACCACACGCTTTTCTAAGGTGTCCCCTCTCCGTGTGTCACTCACACTGCCCTGGAGTTCCAACAGCAGCAGCACTTAAAGATCTTAAACATTTTGAGTTGCAACTTCTTTGAAAAATCTAATGAAAATTTGGATTTCTCCAACAAAGATATAACACATTTTATAAGTCCATGTATAATTTTAGAAGTCCACGGACAACCTCACTTCAATTTTATTTTGCCCATCTTGGAATTACTTTTTCTTCACCATTAAATTCTTAAAGGAATATGAATGTATTTTAGAAAACCCATTACATTATTTCCTACACTTCTGTTATTTTTATTGCAGGCTTTCCTTAAGTTCCAGAAACATGTTTTCTTTGATGTTATTGTGGAATGAGTTTCTAAATAAGGTTCAAAGATTATCAATATTGGGCTGGAGAGATGGCTCAGTGGTTAAGAGCATTGCCTGCTCTTCCAAAGGTCCTGAGTTCAATTCCTGGCAACCACATGGTGGCTCACAACCATCTATAATGAGGTCTGGTGCCCTCTTCTGGCCTGCAGACATACACACAGACAGAATATTGTATACATAATAAGTAAATAAATAAACATTACAAAGATTATCAATATTGAAAGCACAAGGGACCTGGGCAATAAAACAAGAGTTTTGGATGATACTCCAGACAGCCAAGAACAGAATCTGGGAAGTTGATGAGAGAGATCCCAAGATTCTGTCCGATGTGTTGAACCCACTGGGGACACTAAGAAGTTTAGTGTCCTCCCATGGAACTAATGTCATAGATAAAATGTACTGAGATGGCTTTGTTACCCCATTAGCCCTTCTGGTCATTGGCGTTGGCAACAGAAGATACGTTTCTTCTGCCATCTTGCACTAATCTAGTTGTGTTATTTCTGGGTTATTTCCCTACCAGCACCTTCTGGATTAGGACAGAGACTGCTGTGTGCTCAGGGGTCCAGCATCTGGGTCATTGTGTTGCCCCTCCTGCTGCTGGCTTCTTGCTTCATGCCCCAATTCTGCCATGACGAAGAAGCTTCTGCTTTATCTTGCTTTGGTACATCTTAACACGTTTACAGAGGATTCCGGCTTGCCTGAATTATGATAGTAATTTGGGTAAATGCCTTATCGCCCCTTTCTGACTGTGATACTCTTAAGGGTAAACTAAACCAATTTCCAGGTTTGGCATAACCATTGTATTGCCTTATTTCACCCAGACAGATGAGGCCTCTCCCCTCCCCCTCCCATTTTAAACAGGCCAGAGAACATCACAGCTTCCATTTTTCCTCTCTACCACCTGCCCATGTTGCAATTCTCACTTTTTCCATAAATCTCTTCCCAAGAATGGGTACTGAACACTCCACTTTTAAAACGCTCAGAGCACTTCCAGCCTATTTCAAATTTTTTTCACCTGAAATTATATGGCACAATGGTTTTTATGTTTTGTTTTGTTTTTCTGCACAAGGATTCATGTGTGGAGAGGCTGGGTTCCCAGGACAGTGATATTAAGGCGGGGAAACTTTAAGAGGCAGGGCCCAGAGTGAGTCAGTCTAGTCTCCTTCCTGTTGCTGTGATAAAGCATTCTGGCCAAAACAGCTTACCAGAGGTGAGGATTAATTGGTTTATGCTTCCAGGTCACAGTCCATCACTGAGAGAAGAAGTCACGGCAGGGCCTGAGGCACGAACCACGGAGGAACGCTGTTTGTTGGCAGGCTTTTCTATACAGTGCAGGAACAGCGCTGCCCACGGTAGGCTAGGCCCTCCTATGTCAATTAGTAATCAAGAAAATCGCACACAGACATGCCCATAGGCCAAAATCATCTGGGCAATCCCTCATTTGAGACCCCCTACCTCAGGTGACTCTAGGCTGTGCCGAGTTGACGATCAAAGCTGAGTAGGACAGGAGGTGACAGAGGCATGGTCAGGCATGACCACCCTGCTGATGGGATTAGCACTACACTCCAGACTGGATTTGGTCTCACAGCACCACTTGGTTTACATTTTCCAGCCACTAGAATTTTAGTCATGACCCAATGTCAGATATTTGGTTACGGAAATGCACAATAAACTAAGACAGTAGTTAAGTCCATAGGCTTTGTATCCAGGCAAACAAGATTCTAAAATTCCATTCTAGCATTAAATAACAGCATGGTTTGAACTTAGCTCTGGGACTCAGTTCAACATCTATAAAACAGAAGTAATAACACACACACACACACACACACACACACACACACATATCTTACGGTGCTTTTACAAGACTTCAATGAGATAATGTATATAAAACCCTCATCACAATGCTCAGGATATAGTAAACGCTCAATAAATGCTAGTTTTATAGGGCTGCCTTGTATAAATCAGACTAGGCTAAGTTACACTATGGTAAGAAGTGACCTCAGACATTGCTCCTGACAGAAACGTAGGGTTATTTCTCGCTCCTGCTAAAAGTCTCGGGGAACTGATTCTACATTGCCTGGCTCCAGGAACCAGGCTGACAAAGGAGCTGGTACTGTAACATTGCCAGTCACAATAGAAAAGGGAAGTGAGAACGCTGTAAAGCCAAGAATTGGCACTCAGAGTTTCTGCAGGGAAGCGACACCTGCCACTTTTCCTCATACTCCATTGGCTAGCCACACAGCCACACAGCCACACAGTGGAGTCTAACTACACCAGGACAAGGAAGGAGCGATTCTACTCTTGGAGGGGAGAGGGGAAGAAAGAGTTGTAAGCACTTCATTTATGTTTGGTTGGCTGTCACAGTCATATGATTGGCATGTCTTGGCAGCCCTGAGAACCCAGAACATTAGTGAATGCATAGTGCACGGATGGATAGCGGTTGCTCCTCGTGTCTCTACATTTTGAACTGAGTTGAGAGATTAAAGGAGAAACTTTTCATCAATACATGGCTACTGTCTGAAAATGTCAACTGATAAACAGACAACAGAGGACCACAGATCCCTGCTTCTTAAAACAAATGAAGTTGCCGGGTGTTGATGGCGCATGCCTTTGATCTCAGCACTCAGGAGGTAGAGGTGGGAGGATCTCTGAGTTTGAGGCCAGCCTGGTCTACAGAGTTCCAGGACAACCAGGGCTACAGAGAGAAACCCTGTCTTAAACCCCCCACCCCAACCCCCTAAAATGAAGCCATCCACCAGTGACATGTATTTCACCTAAGCATCTTCAAAGTCCATCTGTAATCTCCATTCTTGGTTGTCAACTTGACTACATCTGGAATTAACTTAAACCCAAGCGACTGGGTACAAGTACACCTGTGAGGGTTTATTCTTAATTAAATCATTTTAAGTGGGAGTACCCACCTTTGATCTGCATCTTCTGAGATGGGATCTTCTACCTTTAATCTGGGCTACACCTCCTGCTGGCAGCCTATATAAAGGACATGGAAGAAGGAAGCTTGCTCTCTCTTTGCCTGCTTGCTTTTCCTCTCACTGGTAAGTGCATCTCTTGACTGGCATTAGCCTATTTCTTTGAGATTATGGTATATACTGAAAACCAGCTGAGACATCCTGCCTTGTGGATTGAACAATCACTGGATTCTTGGACTTTCTGTTGGTGGTCAGCCAGTGCTGGACTAGCTGGACCACATCTGGAAAGCTCTCTAATAAATCTTTTATATTCATAAAGTGATTTATTCTATTCTGCTTCGCTGGAGAACCCTGACTACTATACCACCTTTGCCTCAAGATTTCCTATTAGACAGGTTGACAAGATGGCTCACCAGGATGGCAGGGTGGGTAAAGGTGCCTAGTGCCAACCCTGACTACCTGGGTTTTGATCCCTGGGACCCATGTGATGGAAGAAAAGAACCAACTCTCAAAAGTTGTGTCTTCTGACTTCATATGTGCACACCTTCTGAGACATACACCCATGCAAGCAAACTAATAAATACAAAGTAATAAAAAATTTTAAATGATTTCCTATTGATTTTTCTTGTTGGTTTTCTGTAGAATTTGTACTGTCAATACAATTTTATCTATAGATCCATAAACTCAAGGCCCATGTGAGTTTTTATTCTTCCCTTGCCAGCAATCAGGGCACGACACTTTTGCATCATTCATAGCCTGTGAATCTGGGTACCAAGGAGATCTAGTTTGTGGATGGTGATTCTTTAAATAACTACACGCCAAAGAGAGGTATCTGTAGCCTCAAAGTGTAAATCTTTAAAGAAAATAAAAGTTTGTCCCTCAGGAAACTTTGGGCATGTCTCCATAATTATTCATTATTATTGATTGTCTGGCCCTGGTTTTATCCCTAACTTTGAGGGTATTTCTTTCAAGTCACTCTCAGTTTTGAAACCTGCAGTTGAAATAGGCCTAGGCCTGGCCCCACTCCTTCTGTAGCTTCATCAGAAGCTCCTATCTCGGGAGTCTTCCTTCTGCCAACAAATTATGCCTCTACTGGGAATCTCATTCACTTCTCTAGGGCTTTCTTCCTCAGTCAGCAGTGATCAGAGGTCTCACGTGACCCAGCCACCAAGTCCTATCTGCTCAGCACTAGAAAGGAATTTCCAGTGGGGCCGCTCATTCCTTTCAAGTTCCCTACTCATGGCTTACCTTTTTCTTTAGAGTCCCAAACGGAAACGGACGTGAAGAAGTCACTTAAAGCCGCTGGTCTGGGGACTGTGGGGTAGCCAGGAGACCCATCAAAGAGTTCCTTGAAAGGGAAGGATGTTGGCCTATTTACTAACTCTTTCTTTCCTTTCTTCCTAGCTCCCTCCATTTGTTCTTATCAATATTTCCACTGAATCATACGTCAATCAACTTTCGAAATGAATCCCTTTAGCCACCAGCTCTTTTACAACCTGCTTTTGATTTACACTGTGTGCTTTCAAATGCTACATGCCTCTTTCCCATGCAAACCAGTAGCAGGACACGTTGCAATTTAAATGCACTTGTGGCTACCGTGCTGCCCATCACAAAGCAGGAGAGCTAGAAGAAAGAGTGCTTAACTTCCACATCTCTGGAGTTTAACATATTTTACAAGACATAGAAAGTGTCGATTCGAAGTCAGGGATCAAACTATGGAGGATGTCAACCAGCCAGCAAAGTCAGCCAACTTCCAGAGCTCAGATCCAATTTCCACACCCACTGGTCCCACAGTCTTAGAGGATGCGTGGAATTATTCTCTGCCTTAGTTTTGTCACCTATGAAATGGCTGCATAGGGCTTCCCTGGAGATAACATGAACACATAAGGTTCTTTAAGCAGAGAAGGACTGAATATAGGGGACCAGGTACTTACACAATTGTTGAAAGACACAGAGAACAGACTCTAGCCTCAGCCAATATTAAGAAATTCCAAAATGCCATCACTTTACCAGTTAACTAAGAAGACACTTACATCTGCCAGTCAGAAAGCTGAGGAAACAGGAGGCCACTGTCCAAACTTCTGAATGCAGGATCGCTTCACCACAGGAGCAATCCAAGAACACGGGAAACGGAGAGATTTGAAATCTGTCATTACCACCGCTGACTCCAGAGTCTACCTGTTAGACCATCTGGGTATGCATCAGAAAACCGAATAGCACACTTCAAACTCCTTATCACCCTACTTAGCTCAGTGAGGAGTTCCGGTTCTGACTTCCAAATGGATGAATCAAAATCACACGAGGACTATAAGCTGCAAGGCATTCTGGGAAGTGTAGTTTTTAACCAACCACTGCAAGCTAGGAACTAATCCTGGAGGGGGTGCAATCGCCATTGACCACAACAGGCCATAGCACGCTGCATAGCAGTTAACTGAGATTGATTATGGAAAGTGCCTTACATAGTGCCTAGCACATAGGGGCATCTTGTAAATGTTATCTCTTGTTATCATTTTACATGAGAAGACCTATCATGTTCGCGCCGATGGTGACTGGCACACACAGTTTCCTGAGCGCTATGGGCATAAAGTAATCAATTTAATCCAACAGCCTCACGTGGTGGGGCACTTATTTTTGGCACAGGCTGTTGACAGAGTCCATGCATCCTTCTTTGCGTTCCACGTTCCTGGATTTTTTTTCAGATGACTGAAAATAAAGGCAACGATCCACTTCCTGTCTTCTGACCAGATGTTGAACAGGCTTACTGAGGGTTGCAGGATAGCCTAGCCTCCTTGAATGCATAGGCTTGCAGTTTAGACAATTGCTTGAAGCTATTGTATAGATATTGGCCAACACTGACCATTTGCTGGTGTTTAATCCGATGGCTCTGAGGCAGGGGCTTGTTGGTGTGTGGCATATGCTCATTTCTGTACCTACATTCTCCCCTGTTTTCCAACACCCAACTTTTTCCCTCTGAGGCCGATTCTGGTTCTCCTTTTGCCCTTCTTCAGGCAAATATTCGCCTATGCTGGGCCCTACATAACAAGGGTAGTTAAGCTCTGGGGAATTTTCTGCTTATGTAAGAAGACAAATATGATGTTTTTGAAGAAAATAGAGGGAACAAGCACTGTTATGATTGGCAGTCATGGAACATGCCTCACAATATAAAAATAAAAACTGAGATCTGAAAGCAAAATGGTCAGCAGGAGTTTTCCAAGTCAAGTGAACTTAGAGAATTAGTATAGTCCACAGAAAAAAAGACATGTACTAGAAGTTGTCTCCCCCACAGACGAGTGGTTAAAAAGATAGTAGGTGAATCTGAAGTCAAATTGCTTTCCTCCTGATTATTGGAAATACACTAAAATCCAATTTGACCTCCAGAAGGGCAGTGTCTGCCCCGAATACAATGCTTGCCTTGTCAAGTTGGGTGCTCTGCCATCCGTGGCCAAGCTGGAAACACGTAAGACTCTCTAGAGCAATGAGGTATTCTCCCTGGGGGTTGGCTCTTGAGTGGATTGATAGAGCCTGAAGTGTTAGTTTATCGAAGCGGCATTAGGCTCTCTACTGTCTGTGGTTTATGATACTTAGGTATCTGTCTTTTGTGAGGTTGTATCTGCAGCTTTTTCTCAACTCAATGTGATAACCCGTGTTTCCCAACAGCTTTAGTTTTAGCCTGAGTCTCCGTGGCTTGCACTCAGGAACTTTATGGAATAGAAAAGAGAGTATATGAGCCCATCTAGAAATTTTCAGACATACTTGCATGGGCAATAGTATAGGAATTGGAGCCAATTTTAGCTGCCACCACCAGGACAGAATACTGTATAGATTGTTTATGTCTTTATGCCTTGGGGGGATGGGCAGAAAGATACATCGTCACAGGCTATGATTACACGTGATCTTTATAGTGTTCATTGTGCCTTCTGATGCGTTCCAGAATTTCTATAATAAACTGTAATGGAAAAAATACTAATAAAAACAATAAAACACATGACTGTTCCACCTCATAGGACCGCTGTGAGAACCAAATTAAATAACGTGTGTGAAAACCCCTGGGAAATGGAAGGCGTAAATGTGAATGCATCCGTCTGTGTTCAGGGCTTGTGCTGTTTTCAGAGTCCATCCTTGCTAGGCAGGGCTATATAGGCACAGCCTTGCTCCTAGGCAGACACAGTTAGGGAGCTTTACCTAATGACTTTTGCTTATGGACCTCAGCAGAGGCATCTCCCTGCAGCATCGCTGCTTCCAGGGAGCAGTCAAAGTGCTGCCTGTTAGGGATATCTTTGATGCTGGAGAACTAATACCACCTGCGTGCTTGGACCATCATGTTCGAACTGAACCAACTCATATGAGGCATGGGATGTCCTAGAGATGTCCGACGGAGCCAGTTGCAGCCAAGAGAGCCTTCTCTGGCACCTTCATTCCAGCCTCTGCATTTATACTGGTACAGCTGGACAAGTCTTTGTTTCCAGAGGCCAGAACCCTGGGTTACCATCAGCTGCTACAACAATACTTGTAGGGACTACAGTTGGAAGCTCTTTGAGAGGTTTCTTCTGCCAAGGCCTTTGGAACAGTAGCTGCCTATCCTGGGTCCTGTTTAGGACTGGGGAGGCCGATGGTTTCTGGGACCTAGTATTAGACCCTGACATCTTTCCATGAGCTTTTTGAAGTGTGGGCATCCTTGAAAATCCGAGCGGATTTATCCACGATGGTTATAGTCAATATTGAAGATGTATCAGCAAGCAATTAGCACTAAGGGCAACTCAGAGCCCGTCAACCTGATGAGCTCAATTCAAGTTCAAATCCGTCTCTGTCTCTCTATAGTTCCTTAGACCTTGAGGAAAAACTGTCTTACTCCTTGCATTCTCATGCTACTTTATGCTTACCTCATTCATAGCACTTATCACAGTCTGCTAAAGCTATGTGTATTTCCTCATCTCTGTTCAGGAGGCTCCGAGTTCCTAGGAGCACGGACTAAGCGTTATCTACATAACAGTTCCTGTCATCGAATAATAGTCTTAATCATTGTCTGAGATGTAAACAATCCCTTCATCTAGTCATTCAACAAATTTTATGAACTAGCTACCCTGGGCCGGGAACTATGGGCATAAAGGTAGACGAAACAGAACACTAACGTCTGTGGACCTGACCTTCCTGGACGGGGTGTGTGTCGGCAGAGAGCAGCGCAGGTACACCACTCTAGGTTCCCTAAATGAAGGGGAACTTCAGATGTGGGGTTAGAGAGATCCTCGGCAAACATGTTTGACTGGAGGAGACCTGAGTGAGGGAGGGAGTGGACCCATTTGAGATCTGTGGGAAGGCTATTACCAGCAGATGTGGGGACACGAATGAATGCTAAAGAACACTTGGAAGGGGAATGGAGGAAGAGGAGGAAGTGAGACTTAAGGGATGGGTGGGGCAGAGCCTGGACCACTACAAGGAGAAAGCTGGATTCTGTTCTAGGGGAAAAGCGGAGCTACTGGGTGTCTGCACAGACAAGATGTGCTCTAATGTGTGTTTTAATTGTGCCATGGGAGAATTAACTGGAAAGGGACAGGGATAGAAGGGTGTGTGGTTAGGAGAATAATCCTAGACCAGATAAATGCAATGACTTTGGCAGGAGTGGTCAGGCCTGGGATTAGTTAACTGACTGCCTATTTTCAGACTGCCAGTCAACAAAAGAGTGGAGGGTGCTAACCAACAGAGATCAGAGGCTGGCCCCCTTGTGGGCCTCTGGGTGGACTGGAGCATAAGTGGAGTTCAGTGATCCGAGAAGCTCCTAGAAGTCTGGCTGCTGCTTAAAGAGAAGTGAGGAGGGGGAGAAAGGGACACTAGAGGGCACAGTGAAGACTTAGTCCAGGGCCTAGATTGCTCCCACTTCACATACTCCCCAAAGCCCCAAACCAGGTGGTACAGGGCCTGGAATTCTGACAACAAAAAGCGCTGAGACCTTCGTAACAGCTGCTGTATCCCCACCGGTCCTATCTGCCAGCGTAAGACAGGGGGGAAGGAAATCAGAGAAAAGAAGATTCCGCTCCCCCACCCTGCCCCCAGCCAGGTCTTGTTCTCCAACATGCTGATGGGGACAGGAACCAAAGGTATATCCTTGGGGACTTAGCACGCCTTCTGTCGTCTCTTGGGCTCTCTAGAAGCAGCTGGCTGTGCAGTTTTCTTGCAGAAGTAGGGCCCACATTGGCCACCAAACTTCAGGGCTGAGCACCCCTCTGAATCAAGGCCCTCCAGCTCCTAGATGTCACTTTTATGTACTCCCTCTTACTGCCAGCTGCAGGGGGATGACAATGAAAATGCTCATATAAGGATTGGATGTGATTTATTCCCTTTCTATCTTAGCGCTCGTTAAAAAGCATGTAAAAAAGGGGATGCTGGGAGGTGATCCAAGGCAGACCTAGCTGAGGGTGCAGACCTCCTCCAAAGAAACAGCTCAGCTGATATTTATGACTCTCAGAGTACCTAGATAGGCCTGCCTGGTGTCAGAACCCAAAGAAATCTGGACCAGCATACTCAGTACCTCCCAATACACCTCACATTTCCTTCACCAAAACCTTTTCTCTCAGCCCACTGGGGTCTCAATGTTCCAGCCCCCTCTCCCAAGGCTTACACCAGAGCCCTCTACATCTGAAGCATTTGTCCAGTGAGTTTCCTGATTCTGCTCGAGATGGACACTCAAGCCTGCCCCTATGCATCTGCCCTCATCAGTCGGCCTCAGATCGCTATAGTAGTCAGAATAATGGCCTCTTCAAAAGGTCCACATCCTGTTCCCTGCGAATGTGACAGCATTCCCAACAACTGAGATAAAGTGTCTGGAACGGGAGATTATCTTGGGCCACCTAGATAGGTCCAATGTGATCACAAGCATTCTTAGAAGATGACAGGAGTCAAGGTGAAAAGAAGATGTGATGAGAGGGCTGGGGAGATAGCTCAGTTGGCAAAATGTTTCCTGTGCAATGGTGAAAACCTGAGTTCTATTCCCAGCACCCACATAAAATCTGGGGATAGTGGCATACACTCATCATCCTAGTGTTGGGGAGGAGGAGACAGGAGGATCCCTGGAGGACCACTGGCTAATCAGTCTAACTGAATAGATGAGAGGTAAGTTCAATAAGATAGCCTGTATCAAAAAAATAAAAACAAAGTGAAGAGTAACAGAGGAAGGTACTGGAGGCTGACCTCCTCTGTGTGGCATGGGTACCTGCACACACACACACACACACACACACACGTACGCACATACGAGATGGGACAAGAGAATCTGAGATTGAATGATGTGTTTTTGAAGGTGGCGGAAAGGACCTTGAACTAAAAATGCAGAAGCTTCTAGATGCTGGATAAAGCCAAAAACATGATTTTCCCTTGACACTTCCACAAGGAATGTAGACTTACCAATGCCAATAGTTTTGGACTTCTAACACCTAAAAATGAGAGAGGAGAAACCTGAATTGCTGTAAGGTAGTAGGTCTATCGTGGGCTTTCAGTCTATCCAGCACAGCTCTGCAGCCTCCTGCCACGGAACATTGCTCACCCCCTTTACCACTGCTTTAGTATGCTCTGCCTCCACCCACCGTGCCATGCCTAGAGATCTCACCTTCTGCACTGATTTGGATGGTCCAGGAACTCAGGGCACAGAGCTTTTGCACATCCTGGAGGATTAGCATAACATATAATATATGTGGAGAAGAAATGACTGGAGCCTGGCATCGTGGCAAGTGTCTGCAGACCTAACTCTGGCAGTAGACTGAGACGGAGGCAGTAGAATCTCTGGATCTTCCTGGCCAGGCAGATTAGCCAATTGATGAGCTCTGGGCTCAGTGAGAGATCTTGGCTCAAAAAAGACAGGGACTGATAGAGGAAGGCAACTATCACTGACCTCTTGCTTCAACACGCACAAACAGACACATATACACAAAACACACATACTCCCCAACACATGCAAACATTTTAAAAAATTAAAAAGAAGGGACCATGGTTAGATGAGAAACCGTATCGCAAAAACCCCCACTCCTGCTTATGTTTGTAGACAGCACACACTCACTTCATCATTACTTGGATTACCAAGTACGGTCTTACACCCACGAATTGTTTTAGGCTTTCTATGGCTCAGGCACTAGTAGGTCCTTGGCATCCAAAGATGAGCTAGGCAGATAAGGGTCCCTTGATAGGAAGTTCACAGGTGATCGGGAAACACGAGTAAGCAATGCAAGCGGCCTATGTTACAAAGAGTTGCAGGGGCCCTGGTGTCCATAGTAGAGGCAACTACAATGGTCTGTAGGGTCAAGGATGGCTTCCCGGAAGAATAGATTTAAAGGCGAAATTAGAGACATGGGCAACAGTTAAAGAGGGCTGAGAGGGTGAGGGATGGGGGAAGGAGAAATAACATGAGAAACAAGATAGAGGAAGATATTTATGTGTCCTTATTATGACAGGATTATTCACAATAACAAAACATTTCATCTACATAAACTACACTTTTACTGACAGACCAATAGATCAACAAAACACAATGCCTACATGCCACGACACGTCACCCAATAAAACGGAAGGGAGCTCTGTTACCTGCTACAACAGGGATGATCCTTGAGGATATTGTGTTCAGTGCAAATAAGCCAGGCACCAAAGGACAAATTCTGCTTGGCTCCACTTAGATGCAGAACCCAGAGAAGGCAAATTCCTAGAGACAGAAGCAGAAAGGCAGTTTCCAGGGGCTGCAGAGAGAAACACAGACAGTTAATGTCTCAATTTGAGAAAATGAAAAATATCTGCAGCTAGATGGGGTAGGGATGGTTATATAGGGATGAGAATGTACCTTGTCCTTTTGAGATCGACTCTCGGAATAGCAAAAATATTAGATTTTTATATAACATACATTTTACAACAAGTTAGAAGACGAATTTTAAACAGATTGATCAGGAAGGCCGTGGACACACATCTGTGATCATCATTAAGCTTGCCTCACGATGAGGACAAGACCTGGTTCTATCTTGGGAGCCTCAGAACTTAGGAGGGGCCCACCCCATAAAATATCACCCCGGTTTGGAAATCCTCAGTTCAACTGCTCTATGAGTTTTCTTTGTATCCACTACAGTTGCAGTATTCCTTCCTCTGCTCTTTCTATATGAGCCTCTAAAAAGCTCGAGTATGCCACACACAGCCATGCCAATGACTGTTGGCTCCCGCAGAGTCTCCTCTATGTCTCCATCGGTCTCTGGAACTTGGGTGCCTCTGAAGAGTGATTTAGCAGCATCCTTCTTGTGTATATGTGGATGAATTCTCTCCAGCAGTGTAGTTAAGAATTTCCTGAATGTTTATGCCTGCCGAACTACTGATCATGGTACAGCTGGTGGAGGAACAACAGTCTTTTAGGGCCCAGATCCTGCCAAGGGGCTAATAGAAGAGGGGCTGGGGTACAATACCACATCAGGCTTCTGTTTCATCCTTTCTCAAGCACGGGGGCATGGATTTTCTAGAGCGTGTGTGTGTCGGGGGGTGTGTGATGAGGCACAGCAGGCTTCCCCATACAACCCAGAATGAGGATCTCCTGTCCTGAACCCCTCAGACCAGTGACTGAGCCCAGCTCACCCTGCCAGGGTTGTTCGTCCCTCGTGAGTACGTCTTTCTGCAGATTTCCATTATCGCCTCTTTTCTGTGGGGACTCTGTCTTTAGTCCATCAGATGTGTCCAGCAAAGCTCTGCACTCAGAGTAAAACATCGGATTGTTTTCCACAGAGCTCCTGGGCTCTGGGGAAATCATAGGATGGTGCTGACACCTGTAACAGAGCTCCTGACTTTCCCACCAGGAAGAGTGATTTTTTCTCTGCCTAGAGCACGGGGTGGGGGGCGTAGTGTTGCTTAACCTCGCAGTTGTCATAGTCTAGTTTCAACCCAGCCACCTGTTTTCACCCATCTGTACTACATACAATCTTACAAGTGATTTCCTAACACGTTTGAATTACATGGTGCAGGAGGACAGAGGCTGAGAGATTGATTCTGTCTAGGGAAGATGGCCTGAGAGAAAAGAGTCGGGATGAGGTGACACCAAGACTCCTTGACATCAATTGCATAGTCTGCACTGCATGGCACCCTATTAGCACATACCCATGCGCAGGCTCACCCATTCTGCAGGTTGCACCTTCTTGGATGTGACCATAAAGAGACAGAATGGGCTGGGGGGAACTTGGGACCAGAGAACTTTGGATCACTTCCTGGCACAAGCAAGGTCCTCATGACTCTTGGGCTCTAGGTGTGACTTTCTCCAGAACGGCACCCCACAGAAAATAACTCTTCCGTCTCCCTTATAAGACTCTGTGAATTAAATGGCTTGGTGTGGGACCATGCTTCACAAACTGCCTACCACTCTACACACAGAAAAGAAAAAACTAAAATGACAAAAAGAATCCTCGCCATAGCAAAAGGATTGGGATAGAAAGATCAAGACCCATCAGTGGACCAGTGAAATGGCCGATTGCTGCTTGCCAGGGGTGCATCCTGCGTACTTGCCATGCTCAGGAAAACCTACTTTGGAAGGCAGAGAAGTGTTCAAACCCACATGTTAAAAGCCCCTCTGGGTTCTTGCTCAGGAGGACAAAGATAGTAGTCTCACATCAAGCTGTTAGGGATCCTGAGTGGTATAAACATTGACCCATTGTGCTAGCGCCCCTAAAAGGATCTTAGAACAATGCTTGACATCAGTGTCTCAGTTGAATGCAAGCTCAGCATCCAGGCACTAATTTCAAGGAACCTTCCAGAGCACTCTGTTACCACGCCACAGGCTTGATCCTCTCCCTTTTTTGTTTCCCCCAAATTGTCCCATGTGTGAGGAGAGGCTATCCCACTTCTATGCTGTAATGCCCACATCAAAGAAAGCTATGGAGGGGGAAAGAAACTCTCACACACTCAGCTAAGTGAGAGTTGCTAACAGGGAGGTCAGGAAGGGGTCAGGGAAGCTGAGCAGGCCTTGCGTTGCCATGGAGTTTGCTGAATTAGACAAAGAACAACGATATGCTGTTAAGATGGGGGGACCTTGGCTGCCCAGCTTCCGTAGGCCAGGTGCATATATGGCACCCTGACGGGTGTTCACCTGACCTGCCATCCTTCTCCTCTGTCTTATGGGGATTTGGGCTCTGGAACTGAAGATATAAAGGGTAAGGTATCCTGTGTTCAAGGGACAAAAACTGGGGAGATCAAGTTAAGCAGGTTAACCCTAGACCCTCAAGGAGTATGGCGGCGGGAACAGGGAAACCAAGGGTGATCATCAAGTACAGGTCGAGATTGAAGGCAGGAGGTGATACCAACAGAAGCAAGAAATAAGCTGTACAGCAACAGCTGCCAAGAGACCTGCCAGTCACATCATGCTTTGGGTAATGATCAGTTACAAGGTATGTGCACGAGTGGAGATGGTTTAAAGAGAAAGGTCTGGCCTTTTTCGTTAAGGCCCTTTTGTTCCTTGAAGCATTTACCTATTTTTTTTTTCAGGTTTATTTCTCTCTCCATCTACACTGCTACCTCCTGCTGGAAGATCCGCCTTGCTGCTGACCCAGTAAGGCCCTGACAATTAACACCTCAGATCTGCTTACAAGTGGACCCAATGTCTGATGTGAACCTCACCCTCGAGAGACATCACTTCCCACACTGGGTGCAACCTCACGGTTGCTCGCCTCCCTCCACCATGCAGCTCCTCAGCAGACTTCCCGTGTAAGTTGCTAAGAGGCATTTAGCATCTGCACACGGAGCACGTGTTCATGGACCAGGAAGCTGACCCAAAATGTCTTGCGGAAAAACCTCGGCTTTATGAAAGCCCATGATGATGCTTGAGTCACGGCTTGTGCTGTGTCTTATTATTGCTGATATTAAAGCATGGTAAGCAATATCCTAGTTGATTTATCATTGGCTTCACCTAATGTTTCTGCAGTTCATGCAGTTTTCCTCTCCTGGTCCCCAGAAGAGGATGGCAAATATTTTACTTTATTAAGCACTTCCAGGAAAAGATTCAGAGGTACAGAAGCCAACACTTAGTTGCTTCGCAGCGTTACGGTTTGGGCTTTTTATATCCTTTGGTGTTCCTTGAACATCTTTCATGATGCTGTTAGGTAGAACGTTTCCCTGCCTTAGGTTTTTCTTCTGTCTCAACGTTCAATAGACTCGCCTGATGCTTTTTGAAACTGTGTGATATATAAGCTATTCTTCCAAGTGCTGAAGCCCTAGGATTCACTAGAACCACCAAGGACTCCTACCCTCCTGGTGTTTACTATCTGCCCAGAGACACCCATAAACAAGATAAATAAATGTATAGTAAAAGACAACTAAATTAAATATATAGTATGGGGTACCAGTAAGGTATTTCTGAAAAAAAGTATAGAAGGAATAGTTTGAAAGATACAGGGGTTAGAGCTAAAATAAGAGGCACTGGTCTGAGAAAAATGACTTACTGACAAAAGTGACATTTGAGTGATGGCAAGGGAGAGAACTGGCCATATGCACTCCTTGGGGACAAGCATTCTACATAGAAAGAAAAGCATGTGCAAAGGCCCTGGAGCAGAAATGCTCTTGAAATATTTAAGAGAACAGCATGGTTGGAGCAAAATTAGTAGATAGCAGAAGAAAAGACCACAATGGAAACAGGAAGCCAGGTCAGTCCTGGCCTCTGGGACACTGAGGACTTAGACTCTATCTAGCCTGAGGGACTTAGACCTTGAACCAGATCAGCTAGGCTGCTGTGCTGAAGACTGAAGAACATAGTGGCCACGAGCAGTGTTAGGGGGAATAATCGGGAGTCTGTTGTAGAATTAAGGCCAGAGGTGTGGCTGGGACCACAATATGGTAGTGGGATCTGCAAAAGGGGTTGGATGCCGAATACATTTTGAAAGTATATTTTGAGGACATTTCTGACAGGTCAGGCAGCTCTGGTGAATAAGAGAAAAATGGAGTCGGGGGCAGCCCTGAGACGCTGAGTTAGAACAATTGGCAAAATCCAGTTGCCATAAACTGCCGGGTGGGAATTCTGGGAGAGGCTGGTTTGGTTGGAATGGTCAGGGACTGTGCTTGGACACACAGGCCTCCTGATGCCTGTCACAGATGTGGGATGTCACATAAGCATCTATAAATACACAGACGTGGGACAGAGGCAGGAGATTGCTTGAGGGGGGTGGCGTTTAAAGCTACAGGAGTGGGTAAGCTTGTCCTTCGAAGCAATGAGTGTGTAGGTGGAAAAAGAAAGAACTACAAAGTCTGAACCCTGTTATTGCTCCAGTGTTCAGAGGCTGGATATAAAAAGAGGAATCAGCAGCTGGGCAGTGGTGGCACATGCATTTTATCCCAGCACTCAGGAAGCAGGTGAATCTCTGTGAGTTCAAGGTCAGTCTTTTCTACAAAGCAAGTTCCAAGACAGCCAGAGCTGTTATATAGAGAAACCCTGTCTCAAAAAACAAAACAAAACAAAACAAACAAACAAGCAAAAATCCGAGAGAGGGTGGGGGAGGGAGAGAGACAGAGGGAGGGAGGGAGGGAGGGAGGAAGGGAGGAAAGGAGGAAGGGAGGAAGGGAGGAAGGGAGGAAGGGAGGAAGGGAGGGAGAGAAGAAAAAAGAGTCAGCAAAAGCAACGTTAGATAAAACAGACTGAAAGTTTAGTGGAAAACTAGTGAATATGGTCATCTAGAGGCCAGGTAGAGAGACGGTTACAAGGGTAGGGATCCAGTGTATAGACATTGCTATTAAAAGGTTAAATAATGCGAGTCAGGAGGAATGACTGGTAGGCTCGGGGTAATCCTATAAGAAGCTTGGCATAGTGGTAGGAGAAGAAGGCCAAACTGGAGTGGGTTACAGAAGGGAAGGAGGAAAGAAATTGGAGCACGTGAGAGTAGGCAGCAGCTGTCTCAATTACTTTCTCATGGCTGAGATAAAATAACCCGACAAAAGGAACTTGAGGGAGAAAGGGTTTATTTTGTTCCAGAAGGACATAATCCATCGTGGCGGGAGGGTATAGCAACAGTAACAGGTAACGTTGGGGACTACAGAAGAGAAAACAGGAAGTAGGGCTAGGCTCTAAAACGTCAAGGCCCACCCGCCATGACTTACTTCCTCTGGGAGGCCCTGCCCCTTAGAGGTTCCTGTATGTTCAAACATGAGCCTTTGGTTCCTTTTCATATTCAAGCAACCACCACCCCAACAACTTTCAGTCTTGTTTTAAAGGGAAAGAGACAGGGAGGGGCCTGTAAGAAGAGTTCAAAGGAAGCTACTTTAATAGGAGAGAAGTTGGAGTGTGCAAGGGATGCTGATGTAAATGATCCAACACAGAGGGGAACCACGAGGCTTCACCAGGTGGGGGAGGGGGTGCTAGAGAAATATTCAGCCAGGATATGGGTGCCAGAGTGTGGAGCTATTGGCCTGGCTAGGGTCATGGTTGCTCCTATTCCGCACTAGACAAAAGGCAGAGTTTATTTGTTCACACGAGGTTACTGGGGCAGATAATTCAGCCGTCTTTAGCCTCTGAAAAGCCATGCCAACTGTACCAGAATCCCAGAGCAGGTGGAGGCAGTGATTGGAAAACAAATTAACGATGGAATTTGAAAGAATTCAGTAGAACAAAGTCCCAGCCCAGGGCCCTGGGCTGTCTTTTCTTTATATCCAGCACTTTCTACTGCCTTGATGAGTCATGGACACTGAGATTTCCTTAAGCTAGACACTAGCCTGGTGGTTTGGCTATAAAGCTAAGGTCGTGCCGTGGTCATATGCAGTACATAGGATACATACTATGCATGTGAGTCATGTGAGTGCCTAAAGACGTTACTACTCCCCTAGAAGGACTGAACACACGCTACTAACAGAAAAAAATGAATGCCAGTCTTGTTTTTCTAAGCTGATGTCAACCTACAAAGGTCACCTAAGCACTGTACTTTCATTGGCCTTAGAAAAACAACAAAGAAGGGTCTGAAAGCCAAAAGTTTGGGAGTTGAAAAGATGTGTAAGTTTGATTCCCAAGTTTACATCTCAGTTAGGTATGTTCCTTGATCTAGATGAGATTTATCTACACAACAAGAATAACAGTTGCTTCTAACTTACAGAATTATGAAAATGAGGCCTGGGAGATGCCTCAGTGGGTAAAAGTGTTTGCTGCTCTTTGTTCCCAGCACCTACATTGGGTGGCTTAGAAACCGCCTGGAACTCCAGTTCCAGGGGATCTAGTGCCCTCTTCTGGCCTCTGAAGGCACGTTACACACCTGGTGCACATACAGACAAGCAGGCACACACAGAGACACATAAATAAAAATGAAAACAGAAACCATGACAAGACAAATCTGCTTTATGACCTTGTAAAATGCCCTAATTTTGTATCAAACCCACAAGAGGTTCTAGAAGATCCTCTCTAGCTATGTAAAATACCGCTTCTTCCTTTTAACATAACATCACTGCTATGAGGCCTTGGTGTCTTTCCTCCTCAATCCTAGGAGGTGATGAGTTCTCACATTCCGAACTATTTCTCTTTGTTTTCAAGTCTTCTTTTTTTAATACTCTAAGATGTTCTTTTACCAATGGCTGTGGGGTGGAGACAGAGTACTACTTTGCTTTGGGTCAAACCTTATAATCGTCCCCTCTCTCAACACATCTCATAGATATATACCATGTAGAAAGAGTTAGATGAAGGCATTGGTGTGGAGGAAGGGTCTGTGACCATTCCCCAATTGGGACCAAGTCTTACCTCCCAACAGGCCAGCAGAGGAAATAGCTTTGTAGGGCTTCTTCACCCACAAGCATATCATATGTGACCATAAGATGTGCTTGACAAGATCAAGGACATTTTGCAGGTCCTATTATAGGCATTCATGATGGTCTCATCAGATTTGGAAGAGGTTTGCAGTGAGATGTCGTTCTCAGAGACCCAGGGCCACTTACAAGAAAAGAAGTAAGCAAAGAGGTGACAGGCTTCAAAAGAGGATGGCCTAATTATGAAGCTTTGGTAGAGCAAGACAAATACGTTAAAAAAAGAATGCTTGAAGGGAGGTTATGCAAGAGTGTGGGCAATGAAAACTGTCAGTTTCCAAGTTCAAGTAGGATGTGTTTTCCCCAGCAGCTCTCCTTTGTCAACTGCTCTCCCATTCCCCACACAATTACAAGCATACTGATAAGCCTCCGACTTCAAGGAACTCCCAAAGGTCCTGCTGCAGAGACACTTAGTTTCTCCAACTGCCTGCTCTCCACATCTTTGTGTGGATGAATGGTCCACGCTGTCTTACACAGATGCCTCCCAGGGTTCTTCACTCTGTATTCCATTGCCCTGGCAACTCTCCATCAAAGCCTTAGGAAGATTATCAGAGCCCAGGGTCACTGCTTAACTTCCCAAACAACCCCAGTGCTGATGAAGAAGTATTTCCAGGCATACCAGCATCTCCTTATATAGAATCCCAACTGGGAAACTATCCCTGGCCACTTATGTTTCTATATATTTCTACATGAAAAAGATGCATTTGGAGAACATACCAGCATCCTCATAGAGATCCAGTGGGACAAAAGATGGAGGTCTAAGGCACAGACACACAATGATAATACCACAGGCAGTGTTTGAAGAGTACTGATGTCTGGATTTGGAGATGATTGTTCCACATGGTGTATTGAGATTTTGTAATAACTGCACAACAAAGGTCTCATCAATGTCCCAATTATGGAAAAGAGGATGCTAAGCTTAGAAAGCTTGTGTGATTCTTCCACAGTGATATAAATAGTAATGCTCATAGTATTGAGAACCTCTAGACCTATTTTCTTTAAATTTACTTATTTTATGTGTCTGTGTGAATGCCTGCATATATGTATATGCATCACATGCACACTTGGTACCCTCTGGGGCTAGAAGATGTCATAAGACCCCCTGAAACTGTACTCGGAGACTATTATGAGCTACTTGATATGGGTGCTGGGAACCAAACAGAGCCCTCTGCAAGGGCAGCAAGTGTGCTCAACGGCTGAGCCATCCCTCCAGCCCCTTGGACCTATGATCTTAACTAAGTGGTGCTTCCATTATGTAAGCCAGGAAGGGGCAGCACAGAGGTGAGGAGAGATTCATTCTTGTGGTTTGATGCAGGAAACTGAGGAGCTGCCTTGATCCCAGTCCTGGACAGAGGTTTAGCCGACCTGGAGGAATGAGTGTTGGGAAAGGTGTCATGCTGTTCTCACAGTGTCTGCCTGACCTTCATCTCCTCTGAGATAAGGACAGCACCTAGCAGGATTCAATTCATCTGCGGCTTCGTTTTAAGAGATGTGGGAGGTTACTGAGATCTGGAAAGGGATAGGTGGAAACTTGGGGAATGTCACTAAAATTTCAAGACTGTGTTTTCCTTTAGCCAGTGCAGGCAACACACGTACAAGTATGTGGTCACAAGAATACACAAAGAGTCATCAGGTTCCCCTACCACAGCTCCAGGTAGCTGAGTACCATGCTAGCCTTGGTCAGGCTAACCTGCCTGAAAACCTTCCTACTCTCTCTGTCCATCTGATGTAGAACTCTAAGCATCTACTGAGTGTCAGACAAGTTCTCCTGCCTTGAGTCAGGTTCCTCAGAGAACTCATTGTGCTTATTAGATGGATTTTTTTTTCAGCACAGGTGTGCAGAGACTCACTAACCAACAGTACCTAAGGAGAATGAAGGAATGATTAGTGATAGCTAAGTGTTAGCATTTGGAGGTCACATGTTTGCCATAGCTTCATGTGTTTAAACATTTGAATGCGAGTTTGGGATGCTGTTTGAGAGGATGTGGAACCTTTGGGAGGTAGGACTTTGTTGCCGTACCAAAGAGTTCCACACTAGCCCAGAATGGAGTATAACAAAGGTTTATTTATTAGGGTTAAACTCACAGAAAGAGTAGCGATGTGCAGTCCTCTGCATATGCAGGGAACTGGGAATGAATCCAGTGGCCAAAAGAACCCCACACATGCTTTATGTCTGCACTTATAGTACATGAGACCATGCCCAAAGTGAGCCGGTATCTTAAAGGTTATTGACTGAGGAGTTCCAACAGCACCTCCCTCTTTTGTCTAAATAAGAGAGTTTTAAGCCTAATGCAAAACTATATACAATAAGAACAAATATCAGGTATAAAAATTAGAATTAAAACCATCATGAACAACATCAAATAAGAAACATATGGTAAATGTTTCAGTAGTTATCTTATTCTAAGGAGTCTAAGTCTTATATTAGAAATGGCTTGACTAAGTCATGAGAGGAAAGTAACTATAACTATCTAGTCTTTAACCCCATCAAAGACCTGAGAAGGGAACTAATATTACTTGAGTAAATAGGAAGTACAATCAAGCAACTTCTGAAAGGTATAAGAAATACTAGAGACAACTGGCTACCTGGGCAATCACCCAAAGTCTCATTTGCAACACTGGGGCAACCAACTTTGGCTAAGGCCTAGAGTAACTGGCAGACCATTTTCAGAGGCAGGAAAATTTTAAAAACTGTCTTACCCTGTCTTGGCAAGGCTTGGCAGTCATTTTGCTTGTATTCTGCTTTTCCAGTCTGAACAACGTGCATTTTGTCAGTGGTCAAGGCAGGGGCAGTTCTTCGCCCAAAGGCCAGTTTTGCCACAAAGAAAACAAGTTCCAAGTGGAGTACCTTTGGTGCCCAACATTCTCTTGGGAATAGATTGGTGCTGCCAAGAGCAATCGTGTCTCATGGCAACAGAACCCTAAGTTATTTAAATGCCATATTTAATAGCTCTTTGAAGTGGTTAAAGATTACCTATCTATGTGGAATTTGTATAATCTCTATGCATTTAAAGAGCCTGATTAGTCTAACTATAAATATGACAAACATGGATGACTATTGACCTACAGTTCTTAATACCTATATAGCTTAAAGACTAAGGCATTATATTAAAATGTTAAACAATCTTTAAACAAATGTGCAGCAAATGAGGACAATGATCTCAAAATGTAAATAATATATAAGTATCTTGATCAGAGGTAGAAATGTATAGGGCAATATGATAAATATATTTTAAAATTGCATCAATATACAAAATATCTTAAGCAGAGGTAGAAACATGCATGTATACAATATGAGAGGATAACTTTGCATAGGTGTACAAATATTGTACACGGAAATAGGAGCATATTTAATATAACAAATATAATTTGGATTTGTATCAACATACAAGAATCTCTACCAATATAAATTCTCTATAAATAATAGCCCACAAGTATTCTCACTATTATTATTAGTGTGAGTAAGCTCACACTTCCCACAACAGGACCTAGTGGAGGAAGTAGAACGGTGGTCAGCAAGCTCCAGGAATCCTCCCATCTCTGCCTTCCCAGTGCTGGGATTAAAAATGGGGACAGCCACCACAACATCTGTCTTTTTAAAATGGGTGTTGGGATCCGAACTCAGGTTCTCATGTTTGCATAGCAAACACTTTACTGACTGATTCATCTCCCTAGCCAGGGCTGTAGTTCTTCTCTCAAAAACATGTATAGGATTTTGCACACAACTCTAGTGTGAGCAGGGTTTTGATACAATAAAGAATAGCAAGGTGTCATGCTCCTCAGAGTACATGAGGTTCCTTCTGGTTTTATTTCTGGATCTTAGGCTTACATAAGATGCTCTCAAGAATCCCAAAGGCTTAGTGTGTGTTTAAGCCATGTATGCAATCCTTACCCAAGGATACAAACACTGCAGCAGCAGTAGGCAGTCAAATTATGAGCCAAACACTTTTCCTCCTCTTAGACTCCCAGAGGAGCACAAACCACTTCAACATTTAGAAACTCTTCAAGACCATGCCACAGTACTGTTCTCGGGTAGCATGGTGTCCTGGTTTGCACCTAGAGAGCCTTGACGGCTGCTTCCGACCCTGGAAGATCACACAGTGTTTCTGTTGCCTCTGAGAGCTGATCAAGAGGCTTTAGCTGAAGCTATGGGGATTTGGGGTGAAACCAGCTTCTGAAGAATGCCTGTGAGACCTGGTTTTAACAGGGTGAAGAGCTGCATCATAGCCAGAAACTTGCAGGTATGTCCATTGATCGTCCTTCGGAAAAGTCAGAGAGCATCTCACCCAGAGGGTGTGTAGCAAGTCCAGGGAAAAACGTCCTGAGTTTTATTTTAGCCATAGAGGTCAATGGAAAAGAAATCCCAATAGGTACCAGAAATTAAGATGTTTGTTTTGTTTGGCAAGGTAAGAATTTTACAGTCTTCTTCACTCTGGCATGCAACCTTTGAAAGCCAGAAGCTGAAAGAACACAGCCTTTTCTTTTCTACCTTTGCCTTCTTTTCCCCTTGGCTTGTTCTCTGGGAGAACATTAAAGTTGTCCCTCAGTTGAGCCAAGGTGGCCAGTGCCCAGACAGGAAGCAGAGCTGTGGAGGTGATCAAATGGGGATTGATGTCATTTGGAGGAAGACCTGAGAGCATAGGCAAGGCCAGGAGGCTGAAAGCAGGGAGTATTTGGCTAAGCCAAAAGGGATTAGCTGCAGTTTACCAGGGTGGGTTTTCAAGTATCTGGAGAAAGAGAAGCGAAACAGCAGGTTGATGGGGAGACCAAAATGCCTGTGTCACAGGGGAGACAGCAGTGTGTGTGTATGTTAGGAGAGAAACCCTTCCCCAGCCAGCCTCAGCCAGGCAGCCAGGATTCTGAAAGTAAATTTATTTTCTGCTAACAAGAATTGTATAAAAAGGACTTTAGAGCAAACCTTCCTCACAAGGCAGAGATTTCAAATTCAGTTTAGAGCCCGCTCATGCTGGAAGCATTCCCTACCCCCTCATCCTGCAGATTCAGGCCCCGCTGGAGTTATTAGTAGAAAGGGGAAGCTCTGTCTAAGACTGGACAATAAACATTCCCCATTCTCACTCACGCACTCTCCTCAGTAGCCTGCCAGCCATTTACATCCCCACATCCCAGCTCTCAAACGCATGCAGACACACATACATGCATATGCATGCTCATATTAACCCCATTCCCTGCTCTGTCAGTCTCATTTACATATAACATTGCGCAATGGTTCCTTTGCACTCTGAACAACTTAGGCAGTCTGATAAAGTCCAGGAACTCCCATGGAAAACAGTTGTCAATGCAGAAACGAAAATATGTAGTATTAGACAGAAAACGAATTGGTTTCAAAATATCTTTAAACTTTGGGGTTTGGCAATACATGTGCTTCCTACTTTAAATAATATTGGATGATGGATCTTATGGACCAATAGTGTAAAGACCATAAGTAATATTTTGATATATCTGAAAGAACTATAAAATAATACGAAAATATATGACATTTCTATTGGCACTAAACTCATAGACACCACTAATACTGTTGTGTATTGTTGCTGTTCATGATAGAAAAATGTTACTTACTCAAGTTCACAAATGTTCTTTCGTCTTTTTATAGAGCCACCGAGACCCATGAACCCCAGGTTAATGATTGCCCTAACTTACCTACGATACATAGTTATAAAGCATATGCATCTTCATTTATTGCATTTCTAAACATTTATTCACCAGTGACCCACCCACACGTTTCTAAATCCAACTTCAAAAACTACCCAACTAATTTTCACTCTAACACAAAAAGTACCCACGTAACTGTGTGCTGGTAAATGTTTGTAAATCATCTGTACAGGGTTTTTTTTGGGGGGGGGGACTCAGTCTGTTAGCATCCGTAGTGTTAAGATGCCTACCACTCCCAGTTTCAAGCTATCAGTGCAAGATCATGGAGCCCAGAGCTGGAAGAGATGAGCCATGTACAACACAGCATCGTATTTCCACCGCAGAGATATAGTGGATGTAAAATACCTGTGTTTATAATTCCACCTGGGGTGGAGGAGGGAGCACAGACAGACAAAAGTCCTGGAGCTCATTGGCCAGCCAGCCCTAGCAGAATCAAAAAGTTCTCAGGTTCAGTGAGAGACCCTGTCTCAAAAAGTAAGATGAAGATGGAGAGAGACATGTTACATTGATCTCTGCCTTCCCTGAGAGGAGATACCCACATACAACATATGTACACACACATACACTATCTGGAGTCATAGCTGAGAGGAAATTATAAACTAATTAGGAAGGGTTGAATTATTATAAATTATATTTTATTGTTCTATAATTTATTTAACTAAGTATATATTGTCTAATTATTGAATATGACTAAGTTTAACAGCCAGTTTTCACAGTTCTTAAATTTAACACTTGGCTCACATGATGCTGTATAAACTATTATCAATATAACAGCATAGGTGCACCTAAACTAAGGTTATTTTCTTCACCAAACTCCCTCACATTCACCATTGTCCTTGAACCCCTGCTCATGAACATTCCCTTCACTAACATCTTCACTTGCACTCATAATCATAGCACTTACATCTCTCCACCTTTTGATATAAGTCATCCATACATACCACACATAGGTATCACATGCACGGCTATATTAGATGAACATAAGATATAGTTCAAAACATACCTTCAAACTCATGCAACCCCAATCTTGTAAATATAAGCATAATACGCCAGTTATATCATTATTATTCATGTCCACAACCATTGCCATAAAATTCCTACTTAAGAAAACACACACACACACACACACAAACACATACACACCAACACTCAGTTACACTCATGAAAAATATCTCAAGTATGTCAATGCACTTGTCCACACTGTTCAGACACACTCAAGTACTTCTGAACTGTTGCAAGTACACTCTGTAGACACTTGCCCAAGTGTGCATAAACTCCTATACTGTTGCTTTGTGACTATATTTCTGGGGAAACTTGAACAAATGTCTGCTTCTCCTAGATTGGAAACTGATGACAGGCCAAAGTAAGGGTGCCACCAAAGTCCAGCTTGGTGAACTAATGAGTTTTACTTAGGTTAAAGGTATATGAATGAAGGGTTACTAAAAAGGGCAGAAATGATTCAAAGACAGTTACATCATCCAAAGCCCACCCCAGTGTAGCTGATGGCTCATGAAGCTGAGGACCTAGAGGCCACTCCATAACTAGTAGGCAGCTCAATAGGCTGAAGTGTTTCTCTTTCAGGCCACTTGGCTAGTCTCTGCAGCTTCTAGACAGTTGATATGGTCTGAGCCTCTTCTAGAAAGCTTGTTTTTTCTGAGAGTGTCTCTCAGCAGTCTTTACACCTTAGATAGGCTAGGGGAGGGAGGAGCCTGGTGAATCTGGTCTGTTTCAGGAACTTCCTGAAGCTATTGAGTTATTTACCTCCTGAGTCTAATGAGCTTTGCTGCTGGATGGAATTTTTGCCTCCATTAAGAACATTTCATGTCTTAGTAAGCTTCTCCCTAAGTTAGAATGTTTTATGGGAAGAAGCTACACAACAACTCCCCGCACCAAACACATATGACTAACCACCATTTCTGCATGAACTCATATATACACATATTATTCATGTATACTCATTCATGTAGATTCCCCATCCCCTTACAAATACAATGCATGCATTTTAGTACCCATCCATCTGTGCCCACTCTCTCACAGACACAAACACACACACACACACACACACACACACACACACACGTGTGAATCTGAGCCTGCTTCCTCCTTCATGGAGAAGTCTGCTCATCACATCTGACTGCACTTCAAGAATGTGGAGGCCAGACTAGGTGACCTCAGATGAATGCCTCTGGAAGAGCCAGGCAGCAGCTTAGCCAGAGAGCCCATTTCCTTAGTGGAGCCCTAATCTATCATTGTCTCCTCTTTTGTCTTTTGACTTCTGACTCAGTGAACTTCAGATCCCTTTCATCTCTGCCAGTAAAAGTGATTAAATATGTTGTGCTGAGAGGGGTGGGTGACAGAAAGGACCATGGAAGCAATTTCTTTGCTGCCATTGAGCCAAAGAAATCTCCACATGGTTTCCCATAAGATAGGTTTGGGTGCAGCAGGCAGAAGGGATACATCAAGAGTATTTGTTTCTTTTCCAAGTAGCTGGATCCTGGGTCTTGAAAAAACACACGAGGCAGAGGGACAGGACTGTTTGCTAGTGTTATTAAGGAAGGGGCTCTCTGAGAGGCCTTGACCTTGGGACCTACCGTCATAGATGAAATGGGACAGTCTGGTCTGTTTACTTATGACACACTGTGCTGACTCTTCATGATGTAGTTCAGGAACCCCCATGTGGTTGGAATCAGAGGCTCTGTTTTTACCAAACATCTTCTCTACCTTAGAGCTCCAGGTACTTACTAGATTGATCTGAGACTGTATTAATGTTTTACAGAAAATATCCTCTGAGAACCCTAAGGGCAGAGCCGTTCTGACCAGGCCCTGACTCAGCAGCTTATGGGCCCAGGTTAGGAGGAGTTCGCCTTGCATTTCAGAATCATCCAAGGGGCCTGGCATCAGCATCTAGTCCCATCTGGTCCATTCTTTGCTTTGGCTGGGTGACTGAATGTGTTACTTTGGGCTGCTGTGGTAAAATACCTGAGCTAAGTTAAAGGAATACTGTTAAGGCTCACAGTTTCAGAGATTTTGACGCATGGTTGGTTGGTCCTGCTGCTTTGGGCCTGTACCAAAGCAGAACGCTGCAGTGGATGGAGTTTCTCACTCCCATGGCATTCTGGGAAATAAAGAGAAAAGTTTGAGCCAAGGTTCTGCCACTCTCTTCAAGGGCACACCCCCAATGATTTACCTGCCTCCCACCAGACTCTTTCTCTAGAAAGTTCCATCAGTTCCTAGTCACAGGAAAGTCTGGAGACCAAGCCTTTAACAAGTGGTTTCGGGGGAGCCTTTGACAGTAGAGCAGGGCTGCAGTTGGCACACCTTACCAAGAGGTGACTGGTGGAAGACAGCTTGGCCCTCAGGCTTACGTCACACAGTGGCTGGGTGGCCTTGGGTATTCTCAAACCTCTGAGTTACAGGTGCATGAGCTGAGAACACAATTGCTTGTTCTCATCCACTGTAAGTTCTCCTTGGTCATCCTGGGCTGCGGCTGTCACAAAGGGAAGGGAAGATCTAGGCACCCCAGGAAGAGGGCTTTGCCGTCTCAGTGGTCCATGTCCCGAGGACAGGAGAAAAGACTGAACTCAGAGGGACAAGTCCAGGCTCAGGATGGTGGCTAATAGCTGTCAGCTTTATAGGACCTAAAGCCACCTATGAGATAAACTTCTGCGCTTGTCCATGAGGGAGTTCCTAGGTTAGATTTATGGAAGTGAAAGGATCCGCTCTAACTACAGGCATCTCTCTTCCAGGAGCTAGGATCTCTGATTTGTGAGAAGGAGAAAGTGAGTTGATACCAGCTCTGCTTCCTCACTGCCAGCACCACAACGTGACCAGTCGTGGCATGTTCCTGCTACCGTGCCTTCCCCACCACCAAGGGCTGTGCCCTCAGGGAGTAGATAAAATTAACCCTTCCTTCCTCAATGCTTCTTCCATACATTTTGTCACAGCAATGAGACAACTAATGATTCCACCCAGGCTTCATCTATTCAGTTGTTTATGGAGCCTAGGTAAGGCGACTTCTTTGAGGATAAAAACTATTGTTAAACACTGGGAGTGGAGAGGACTGGGGATGGCACAGTTCCTGCCCCTAATAGGACTGATTTCGGGAGAGAAGTCAGTTCCTAAACAAGCCTTTCAGAGGTTATGCTCCAGGCAGGCAGGTAGGAAGAGAGGTGATGGGCAAGGGAGGCAGCCATTTGGTCCAGCATCCTGCTGGGGAAACTGGGGACAGCAACGATGAGCCTTTATTGTTTTCTGCAAACCCTAAGAAAATCAAGTATAATACTTCATTTAATATGCACACCACTCAATGAGTCGACACAATTGGCTCCATTATTGTTGTACTTTTTTTGCCTGAGGGAAAATTTAAAACAGAAATGGGTAAAACTGGTTGCTGCATCTGGAAAGTCCAAGGGTAGAGCTAGCATAGCCTAAGGTCTCAGACAATTCCCCCAGGATTGCTTCTTGCTTGTCCACTTCCCTTCTGTTGCCAGAGCCCACCCCCAGCCCTTCTAAAGAATGCCCCACCCCTCGCTAATGCCATTAGTGTGTCTGTCTAACCTGCAGCCAGGACCCACTTGGGTTGCATGGAGCCTGTTGAAGGCCCATTTGCTCAACGCATAATGGGGATTAGAATTCATTAATGCAGTACAAATTAAAGTATTAATAACGGCTGCAGAGTTTAAATGAGAGCCAAGGAAGGGAACCGGGTGAGTGGCTACCCCTCCTGTGTCCCCCACCTAGCTGTATTGTTCTGGCAGGGGCAATCCTGCGCTCTTTAATATGCTGTGACAGCCGCTGAAGTGACCCCAGACAATAAACAGTACCTCCTAGTTAAGTATTAATCTGCCAAAAGAATGACCTTCATCCACTAAAGAAGGGATGTTTTTAAAAACCTCGCAAGTGGAGGAAGGCTCATTTGCTCGCTCATTTAGCATATTAAAAGGGTATTATTGCTACAAACAAGAAATCTAAATGAGGCCTGGGCAGGAGCTGCGGATAACACTCCTGATTAAAGGTGCAGGGTAATGATGAACACGGAAGGCTGAATCTGTTATTGTTCTCCAACATGGCAGGACCTGGCTGCCAGGATGATAAGAGAACCGAGTATGGACCAGGCTTTGTCAGACAAGAATGAAGTATGCCTTGCTGCTGGATGCTGCCTACCTCTACCGGGGGGACAGCAGGTTGGAGGAGGGATGTCAGAGGCCACCCTAGAAGAATGGAGCCCAGAGAGATGGTGTCAAAGAACTCCCAACAGTGACAGTCTGTACTTCTTACTGTCACCCTTTGACTTGTTTACTTACAGCTTCTTGCGTCCCTGCCGGACCACTCTGTGGACGACACTTTTCCCCTTGAGTCCAGGCAGTTCTCCAGGGGCTCAGCTCCCACAGTTCTGGGAGAAAGCATCTGACAGGGAGGGAGGGAGAAAGGAAGGGCTTGTCTCCTTGTCTCTTCTACCCAGGAGAATGCTGACTCCTGCCTTGTCATGGTGTCACCATGTCACCGTGCCACCAGAGCGAAGAGGCTGAGAAACCAGAAGTCCACTGTCAGAGGATGGGTGCGTTGGCAAAGCCACGGACAAAGAGAAGAAAGGAGCATAACTGAATGAAGAAAACAAACAAACAAAACAAAACAAACGCTGGTCTGGAGAGATGGCTCAGTGGTTAAGAGCACATGTTCAGTTTCTAGCACCCCCATGGTGGCTTATAACTCCAGTTCCGGGAGATCTTACTCCCTCTTCTGACCTATGGGCAGTAGGCACATATGTGGTGCACATATACACATGCAGGCAAAACGCTTACCCACATGCAATTAAGTGAATAACTAGAAAAAATGTAAAAAAGAGAGATATCAACAAAAAACTCAAATTCAACAACTATCTATGGGAAAAAGGACAATGTATCACATAGCTGGCTGACAGGTGATTGTGGGGTAGAACCTGCCCTGGGCATGGATGAGTTACCTAAAACCAACAAGCAGGGTATCAAGTTTTAAGGACACAGAATCTTGAGAATATAAATAAATGACAACAGGAAAGAGGGCAAATTTCGAGAATTAAAAGGGAAGTCCCATTGTTCTAAGAGCCTGTAATTGTTGGAAAGTCACTTCTGTGCTGTGCAATCCTTGAGGACAGTGACCCTGTCTTGTTCAACTTGCATTCTCATCACCTAGAACAGTTCCTAGCAGGCACTGGCAGAATGAGGCTGTTTGTTCTCTCTACCGAGGGTCCTCTTCTAAGGTTCAGACGTGGGAATATTTCCCAGCCTTCCTCGGAGCCAAACTGTAAGCAGATGACTAATGCTTGACAGCTAGGACATGGATAGACGCGATGTGTCACCCCTGGCCCAAGGCACAGCAGACACAGTGTTCCTCACCCATCTCTTCCTTTCCTCGCCTTGGCAGGTGTGTGATGGAAGAGGGTTATCACGGGATTGAGGAGGTCGGAATCCCTGTGTCATGGGCAGGAGGAGAACCCACTAGCTTATATCAACATTTTCAGGTTTCTGCTATGACAAACCACTGAGATTTAGAGGCTTACATATGGAGGTAGTATGTGTTGTCCTAATTAATAAATGTGGTACTTGACAAATATTTTTAGAATCAATAAACATATGTTCTCCTTTAACCCCCGCAATAGCTGTAAGTTAGATATTTCCATTTGACACAGGAGATTCAGAGGTAAGAAGCAATATAGCCAAAAATCAAATTTATGCCTTCAAATTCCAGCCTTCTTTTTACTATACTTGGCTTTCTTTCAAGAATATAGTCTGATATATATTTTATATGAAATTTTACCAAAAAGTACTTCATTGTAATAGAGGTTCAGGATTTTCCAAATGAAAGTCTCCTGGCTGATGAGGCAAGGCTGTCATCTTGGAGGCAGTCAAATCCTCCTGGATCCAAACTCACCAAAGAGGGAGCTTTCTGTTTCTCAGGTTGTGGGGAGAGGTCACCCCTGCATTTCCTAGCTTCCTGTAAATGGAAAGTCCATCCTTTAGGTCAGCATCCTCTAGGAAGTGCTTACATCTTACCTTTGGAACAATTTCTCAACCTCCCTGCAGCCCCCACAGTTCTGGATCCTGGTCCACTAGATCTGGTAAGACAAAGAGATGGCATGAACTAGTAAATAAGAGCGCCCTGTGGATACCCCCCCCCACCTATCCACTGCACCAGAGAAAGCAGAAGATGGCCCCAGGAGGAGGAATTGCCTCCACTCTAAGCCAAGAAGAATAGGTTGAACAGGGTGAGAGGACCAGAAATAAATTTAGCCTCTGAGAGAAAAATGGGAAAGAATCAACCAAAGAATATTTGTGAGTGAGCTGTCACCTGGGGGAATGTTGAAGGACAAGGGGACAAGGCCCACAGGCCAGCAGGGAGGCTACACAGTCTTACTGTCCCAGGAAGGAAAGTTAGCTCCCTAGGGCAGGCTAAGACGACCCAACTTAAAAATGCTTCATGCTCACTGTTTGCTAACAAGCCATGGACAACTTCCTTATAGGAAAGGGTAAGTAGCTTGGGCAATCTCTCAGCCAAAGGAGCTTTCCCAGGCTTGCGTTTCCCAGTGGTTTGTGCTTCCAAATCACTTTAGGTGTGAAGACTATAGATCACCTGCAACAGAGGGGTGAATGTGCACTGGAGGATGAATCCAAACTGAGGAGGACTGGAATGGCGCATACTGACCCAGCCCATTCTGAGACGACAGTGGCCCTTCCTTCCTGCCCACCTTGACCATCCATAAGCTGGATGACTCAAAAGTTCTGGTAGATTCTCTGGCTTAAATAATAAATGAAGTATAAGTGGTGTGTCATTTCTGTTGCAGGAAAATCCACAGGATGCTCCCCATTCCGTCATTTCTCTCCTCCTTTGGTTCTTGACTTCTTCATCGTTAGGGTAGAGAATTTGTATGACAACAGTCTCTTTAGATTTGTCCACTTCTATGTCCAGAGCTGCATGGATTTGAGTTTCTGAGCTCTGCTCCAAAAGGAACACATCCCACAGGGAATGATGGACAGTAAAGAAATGGTATGAGCCAGGATGGTTTGGCCACTAGGGGAGCCACTGAGCAACACTGACTACTGAGGCAGATGCAGCCAGGTGTGTCTATACGAGTCATCTTTGTGCAAAATATGACTGTTTAGTGGCAGCCGTTGGGAAACAGTAGTTGTTTAGCAGGAGTAGAGTGCTCCATTTGACACAGAACCTGGGACTTGATTCTTTTCGCTTGGCTCTGCATCCCCAGCTCTGGCTTTGGCACATAGTCTTTACTCAGATGTTACTAGGTGATATAATAAAATAAAAGAGATGACCTTCATGCATGTGACCCATTTTGTTGACCAGAATTTCATTTAGTGCATGATCATGGTTACTAAGCAAATTTATTGAAATCACATAACATTCAGGTTATCTTCCAGTTTCTGGATACTTTCACCTGTTCTGTCTGATGTTTTGCCTAGATTTGGTCCCTCATTCCCTCCCTCCCTTCCTCTCTCCTTCTCTCTCTCTCTCTCTCTCTCTCTCTCTCTCTCTCTCTCACACACACACACACACACACACACACACACACACACACTCCTCTGCCTCATAAATGCCTTCACACCTAGGATAAGTGCTCCTATAAGCCTGTATTCCCAGGTGTCATGGCTAGGTCTTCCCATGAAAAGTCATAACCCTGTGGGACAGGCTTTAGCATCCAGCTTCATCTGAAGAGGCTGTGGGTTCAGAGCAGTCAGACAACTGGTCTGAGGTGTGCAGCAGATAAATGCAGAACTGGGTGGAGATCTGGCCTGTCTCATCTGTAGCCTAGGCTCCTCCGGAGACATCCCTTTAATTTAGCTGACTCAGCATGCCCTACTTACGAGATCCCACGGTTTGAGATTGTCAACATTATCTGTGGTCTTGGTGAAGGTTCCCTGATTTTCTGGGATGCCGTAAATTCACAAGCAGCCTAGAGTGGGCTTGACAGCCTCATCACTCAGTGACATCTGCCTTTGCATATGGTCCTTACTGTACTGGCAGGTAAGCCACAGTGTCTCTGCTCGGTCTGCCTCTAGCTGCCACAGCAGGCTTCTCTTGGATTCTGTGTCCCTTTTCCTGAAGAACTCTCTTAGGTCTTACATAATAATGACAAAGATAAGATTCACCTGCAATAAGCACTCATGACAAAACCTGTCTGTCATCATCCCCAGGGATCAAGTAGATCTTACCTGTGGACTCTCAGCTTTGGTTCTGTCTATCAACTTTCCGTACAATTTACTGTACCTTGATTTACCTGCTCCTGTTGATCTCATTAACTTATCTATATTATTAGTCTCTAAAAAGATGAAACAAATACCATGTTAAGTTTGGAGTCATTTAGAAGCTATCTCTGCTTCGACTTTTTTTTTTTTTAACACAACTTGCTGTGTGGAATCTCAATGACTAAGGGACACCCACTGTACATCCGTCATCTGAGAATAGAGGTCGGGCTGACAGAAGCAGAGTTTAGATGAGGAGGAAGAGGAAGAGAGGCTGTGCTGGGATGTGCAAAGCAGCTGAGTGAAGCTAGAGGCTAGAGAGAACAGGTCGAGCAAAGGCTCCAGGCGCCTTCAAAGCAGTGGCCACAGGGAGTGGAAGCTCCTGGCATTGGAGAGCTAGGGAAACAGAAAGAGGCTACAGCTACGAAGAGAACAAGATGTGAATTGCGCTTGTTCTGTGCTCTGGGTTCTGGGTTGAGAGTTCTACCTTCACCATCAGAAAGATGGGAGCCTGTCCTTGAGAAGACATTCAGCGTGGGCCTGGGATGCCAGGGAGATGGGGGCCTGAGGGAGGCGGAGGTGCTCCAGGTCTCTCTGGAAAAGCTCTAAAAAGCTGAGAAACGAAATACAGAGAGTGGTCCTGCGAAAGAAGATGTCCCAGATGAAGCCAGAGGCCAGAAAGAACGCCGCTGCAAATATCTGCATTTTTCTAACAGACAGCATGCTCCAGATGCCAGAGAGGAAGCAGTCTGCACAGGTGCCAGGTCACCCCAGCCCCGGAAATGAGGCTCTATGCCATAATTAACCTCTTGATGAGAGATTTCTCTCAGTTAAATTTTAGTTGACAGTTGGCAAGAACATGACAACTCTGAAACTTAACTGACAAGGGGAAAGGGTGAGGGCGTGAGTCCCTCACCTCCTCTCTTCATCTTCCTGCCTCCTTCTCTCCAGTCATGTCTGGTCCCTGAACACTCCTTTCCAGTAAACAGGATGTGGCCCTTTCACTCCTTCCCTTACTTCTCTTTGACCTGAGGCCTCTCCTCTCCTTTATCTGGATCCTCAGAGCTCACGGTGCATGTTTAAAATCAGCTTGGGACGTTGTGTGTAGAACTCCTGACTCCCTCGCCAGACTGCAGGTTCCTCAAGGCTGAGAGCTCTGCTTTGTGGGTTAGTTTGCCTCTATTAGGCTGCAGAGGTGTGACTCATACGTCTGGATGGATGGTTACATCAGTAATCATGGGACAATGAATGAGGTCCCGTAGTTATCCACCTTTGGCATGCTAATAGGAAGGCTTAGGGTATAAAGACTCTTTTAAAGAAATTAAATTACTTGAGATAACACTAAACCAGTCACCCCAAAGCTACTTTGCAACTACCACTCTAGTACACAAAACATCTTGCTGTCTCTGTAAAAACGTGCAAAGCCATTGCACTGCTCACTGAGTGGAATTATTATTTGCCATTAAGACTGCTCTCCCACAGGGCTGGGGAATGTAGTTCCATGGCACAGCCCTGATCCTGTCTAGCGTTCACAAGGCCCCAAGTTCAACCTTCAGCACTGTAAACAACTGAAAAACAAAGGGCAGAGGTCTCACATATCCTAACAAACATAGGTGCCCTTGGAGGCAGCTTGACTTCACCCTGGACTCATACAACTTAGTCGCAGGGTAGCATGGCCCCCCATTCCACTGTGTAGGAAACCGGGGCTTCTCAACGTTGCACGTGCCAGCCACCATCTAAACATACATATTGGAAGAAGCCTCCCCGCTCACGGAACGAACCACCCATTGTACCGGTTCTCAGAGGAAACACGGGTATGAACGAGAGAAGGAGCCTTGTGGTGGAGCGAGCAGGACACTTCCAAAATTCTGTGGCAATGTCACACAGGCGGGGAGGGAGGCAGCAGTCTTGCTTGGATTCACTGAGTTGGAAAGAAACTTTTCTATGGGTGCTTTCCAGATGGTGGGTGAAGAACAAAAGAAAATTATAGGGCTACTGTGCCTCTGTGCCAATTCCCCACAGTGGTCTCTCTCACAACCAAGGGGCGATTCTTGCAGGGAAGATGTCAGTATTGTGAAGGTCTACATCTTTGCTTCAGGCCCTTGAGTGATGAAAAGGGCAGTAATAATCCACAAGGGTTCCAAGGAGAAAGAAGCAAAGATCTGTGGGTTTCAATCAGGCTACATCATAGGGGGTAAGAAAAAGAGAGACTTTTAGGGTTTCAGTGAGACCCCACATCACAGGATAATACAGGAGCAGTAAGGGCAGACTTCCTAACACAGAAGCCATGAGTGTTTAAAGGCCTAGCCATGATGGCAAGATAAAGAGCAAGCTCCTGTACACAGCTCTGGGCACTGCCACCACTTTGCAAGCCAAGAGGATGAAACACACAGGTGTCTCCTGCAGAAGATTCACTTCAAGTCATTTACCTGGAGAGGGAGCTGTTGCCATGACACCTAGTCCATGGGCAGTCTGCAGCAGGCTCACCTAAGTGGATGCTTAGAAGGTCTGGGGAGACTGATCCATCAGCAGTGTATTGTTGCACTAGCACCAAGACTTGAGTTCCATGCACAGCCCCTAGATAATTAAATTTTTCTGTGGCTCTAGCTTCCCCGAACCCTGAGCACTTGGCTTGGAACCTCACATCTTAGGGCTAAAGGGACACTTTTTTTTGAGTAGGAGAGAATAGGACTCTTTACCTATTAGTGGTTCTGGGGAGTTACTTAACCCCTCTGATTCTTAGATAGCCCCATGGAAAAAAAGCCACCACCATCATCATCATCGTTGTTGTCATCGTCATTGTTATCACCATCACCAACACCACTGGCATTAAACACGATTGGACACATTAGGTGAAATGTTTTTGTGAAGTGTTGAGTGTAATGCCTGGCACATGGTAACAACTGGAATTATTATGTAGTAACTGTCACGGGCCTTTTGAGAAAATGAAATGAATCACATGAAATATGGCAGGCAGCTAGTAACTGGCTTAGTGATATGCCCAGAGCCCTTATGAGGGAAAACAATTTAATAATACCTCCCCCATTTATTTTCATAAAGAAGAAATTACAGTCCTTGCACTTTTCTCGGCTAGCGTGGTCCATGTTGTCCTTCAGTTTCTGGGAGTCAGCGAGTGCCTGCTCTAGAGCCTGGCTAGATGGAATCAGGCACCTAGACCTTACTAACTCAGGAACAGAGATGGGGCCTACCTTCCAGGGACATAATGAAGAAGGAGTTTTCAGAGCCCACTTAAGGTGCATACTTTGATATCTGACTGATCAATGCTTGTTATAAAGTAACTTTTAGTGATGGATGGGAAGGACATAAGAGTGGGTAGGGTTGAGTAATCAGGAAACATCATTTATGTGCATTAAACTGTCAAATAAACAAATTAGTGAATAAAAAAGTATCAGTTTTTAATGGAATAAGGCTTCAAAGCAAACTGGTCTTTCTCAGTTTGCCATGTACTCATATACTCATGAGCATGAAGTCTGAGGCCCTGTTAAATGTCTACAGCTGTCCGTGAATCTATGAGCCATGCAAATAAAACCCCTGCCTTTCCTTCAAAGAGCTCGTTGGTATGATGATGCACCATCCCGACTGTAAACCTGACACAACAAAGAATCGCCTGGGAAGGGGTCTCAGTGATGGACTGTCTAGGTTGACCTGTAGAACAGCCTGGGAAAGGAGTCTCAATTATGGACCGTCTGAGGTTGACCTGTAGAATCGCCTGGGAAGGGGATATCAGTGACGGACTGTCTAGGTTGACCTGTAGAATCTTCTGGGAAGGGGGCCTCAGTGATGGATTGTCTAGGTTGACCTATAGACACATCTGTGGAGGATGTCCTGATTATGTTCGTTGATGTGGTGGGCAGCACCATCTCTTGGACTGAACCCATGAAATAAGCAGGGGAGAGTGAGCTTCATGATGGAGGTGAACATTCTCTCTGTGTTCTTGACTATGGATATGACCAGCTGCTCCAAGTTCCTGCCTCGGCTTGTCCTCAGTGATGGACTCTGACCTGGGCTCGCAAGCCGCATAATAAACACACCAGCTCTCCCTAGTCGGCATATTTCATTACAATAGCAGGAAACAGAACGGAGGCAATACTTAGAGCAAGAAATCTCACTGGGCATGGTGGCACATGCTGAGAAACCCAGCATTATGGTGGTTAAGGCAGAAGGATTCTAGTTTGAGGCCAACCTGAGCTATTTTGTGATACTTTGTTTGAAAGCAGAAAGAAAAATAAGAACTGTCAAGAAGTAGTTTATTGTATGTATAATACCAAATGAGTAGCATGGTTATGCACTGGGACTTGCGGGGATAAATGCAAGGCATTGCTCAGGTACCAGGGAGACTGACCCAACTAATAGCAGTGATCTTGCCTGGAAAGAGCTGAAACAGAGCCAAGATGAATGGGCAAATGCAGAATGTGTACATTTGCCAGGTGTCCCAAGGGTCAAATAGGAGAGCTACCTATCAAAGTCACCTGTGAGTGGTCTGTTTGACTTTGCCTGACTGTCCTTCCATATCCAGCTGGTCACCTGACAGCTATCTTCTGGAGGTCACAGTACTGTGTGCACCTGCACCCTCTGTATACTTATCAAGACCACTCACAGTGCCCTTGTTTGGCATTGCAGGGGAGCGGAAGAGAAAGGACGATAGGGGTGAAGGACCATCATGGCCCTGCACCTTCCCCAGAGTCCCTCCATCTTCCACTTCCATCTCTGTGGTCACTGCTAACACAAAGTTCTCACCTTAAACTTGGTTCACTGTGTGCATCAGAGATGTTAACCAAGAAAGGGCTGGAGAAGATGGGGGATGGAAGAGAGAGAAAGTTGTAAGAAATTGGAAGACAAGTGGGAAGAGAGCCACGTGTAACTGCCGCTTCTGAAGTGCTTAGGAATGGGTCCAGGGGGCAGAATGGATGCCGGTGTGTTCTACCTACAAACGCTGCCTAAACAATTAGAAATACATGGGTATTTTTTTTTTTATGAAACCAGTCACTTGTTTATCCAGTATTTACTGAATCCCTTCTGTATTCCATTCAGGTGTTGGGAATATAAAAGTGAACAAGATCAATAGAATGTCTTTCTTTTAAAATCAATCATCCAACAGGTATGTCCTTTAAAATTTGTTTATTCTTTGACAATGTCACACATGTATACAGTGTATTTTGATCCTACCCGCCTCTGACTCCCATCCTCCCACTTCTAGACCTTTCTCCACATCTGCCCCATCAACCTCATGCCATGCTCCCTTCTTATTTTTATTTATTTAATTAATTTAACTTTTTTTAAAAAAAAGAGTCCACTGATTCTCAATGCTGACCATATATGCACATGAAGGTAGGGTATTCCCCTGGAACATAGGCAACTTACTGGGGTCATACCTAACTCTTAAGAAGCTAAGTCTTCAGCAGGTTTGTTAAAATTGAGTCTTATAGTATGTGTGTGTGTGCACATGTGCAGGTGTAAGTGTAGAGGAAGACATTGGGTGTCCTGCTTTAGCTCTCCCTATCTTACTCCCTTAAGACAGGGTCTCTCACTGAACCTGGAGCTAGGCTGGCACCCAGTCAGCCCCAGCAAGCCCTCTGTCTCAGCTTCCCACAGCACTGGGGTTACAGATATGTAAGTGATCATGCTTGGTTTTCTTACATGTGCTCTTGGGATTTGAACACAGGTCCTTACGCTTGCACAGCAAATACTCTTACCTTCTGTGCCATCTCGCTCGCCTTTGAATGCTGTAGTTTACACTGTGCTAGGCATTGCAAAAATTACAAAATCATTTTGAGACACAGTCCATGTCTTCAGTGGAAATAACAACAAATGTAAATTAATTACTGTCTATAATTCCAGTCCTCCAGTGGACTTTCATTTCTTTTTACTTTGTGTCTCTTGGCCTACTCAGAATCCTTTATCCTGTATCTTTGATTATTTATCCTGTATATTTGATTATTCACATATCCATTTGCCCTGTGAGAAGCCAGTATCAGCTACTGGAATGTGAATCTCTTTGGCTTAAATATTGCAACCACGGATTTAGTTCATGCTTCTATGCAACTTGGAATGGGCTCAACTAGAAGACTCTTCTGTTCTTGGTTGGGTTCATTCATGAACCCACAGGCAGGCGCTGGTTGGCTAGGCAGTTGCACTTCTGGAGGCTAGATGGGTGTGACTAGAACATGGTTAGATGGGGTTGACTAGACAATATGGTCTCTTACCTGGCAGATTGGCCAGAGCTTGTTCCCTTGGCAACCTGGCAGAGCTCCTGGAGAACTAATGGAAATTGACAATATCTCCTGAAGGCCAGGTTCAGATCGGGTGCATCATTGCAGCTATAGTCAATCAACAGAATCAGGACAGGGCTAGCCTAAAAGAAAGGGTGAGCAAAATGAGTCCACCTTTTGCTGGGAACAGCTGCATTTTGCGGTGCACAGATGGATACAGGGAAGGGTATGGCACTACTCACACAGTTTTCTATTCTCAGAGATTAGGGGCGAGCTGGCACTTACTGATGCTATCAGAGCAAAAAGCCAGTTCGGGAAAGCAGAGAAGCCTTCTTCAAGGAAGGGCATTTAAGTCAAGGTTTGAAGGATAAATAGGGGTTAGCTAAATGGGGAGCATTTGGGTCAGAAAGAGCCGTGCATAGAAACTCCTGGAGCTGGAAGGGGTCTGGGATTTTCCAGGAAGATGGGTAATGAGTAAGGTGGGCAAGGGCCTGGGCTGGGGGCTGGGTGGAGGGGAGGTGACACTGCAGGCTTAGAGGATGGCATCATTGAGAGCCCTGTAAGCCTTGATAAAGAGTTTGGACGTCATCCTAAGAGCACTGAGAAGTCATTAGAGAGTTTGGAAGCAGAGGCGAGAAGTGATGAGGCCTGTGTTTCTAAGAGACGGCTTTGACTGGGGTGTACAGAATGGATTAGAGGAAATGAAAGGGAGTGGGAGGATAACTGGGCCTGTTTGAAATCGGCAAATACCTCTAGCAGGACAAGAGGGTTGCCTGCCTTAAGAGTGTGGTATGGGACAGTTTCCATACCCCTGATCGGGAGCTTTCTACTGAGAGCTATGAAGAGGAGGTGGAAGAGCAGCCCTCTGGGGAACCCATCTTTCCGGCAGTGTGGGACTCCTGACAGTACCTCAGGCATGGGGATCCACGGATGGCTCATAGATTAAGATTCTCTGCTTTTCTATTAGCAGAACTAATCATTTGCCTTTAAGTAAGATGTCTCATTTTCATTAAAGCAGTAGCCAAGAATAATCAAAAATAAATGTCTAGAATGTTCAAATCCAACAGTGTTTCATTTTCTGTCAAAGCTGACCTCAACCAAACTCTTATCCCAGTAGATCTCTAATGACGGCTGTTGTTTAATGAGCACCTACTTTGTGCCTGGTCACTTCCACAGTTTATGCTACATGGTGCTTCCAATGACTTTCCCAGAGACTAGAGAAGCATGTCATTTATTCACAGTGACATGAGGTACATCTAATTTCCGCACCAATGTAGCTGTCAGTCATTGCCTATATCTTGCAGAGTGCCAGAAACAGGGGCCGGGGACAGTCTGGGTTTGTTTTGCCTACATCATCTTCCACCATCCCTCTAAGGTAGGTGATGTTAGCATCCGTTCTTTACTGATACAAAAAGCACAGGTCAAAAAAAAAAAAAAAGACACACAGCTTGCCCAAGACCACACCACCAGGGCTTAACACAAGCCTCCCACCCCATGTTCTCTTTATTTTTAAATGCTTTTTCGTGTTTGTCTATGTCTGGGTGCACATTTCTGTGTGTATGCATTTCTCTGTGGAGGCCAGAAGAAGGCACTGGGTTCCCTGAAGCTGGTGCTATAGGTGGTTGCAAACCACAAGATGTGGGTACTGGGAATTGAACTTGGATCTTTTGGCAGAGGAGCAAACTCTCGGCTGCTGAGCCATCTCTTTAGCCCTGATACCGTATTGTGTAGAGAGTGGGTTTTTCTTAAATAAATACGCTCTTATTCTTCCTAATCCTATGTAAACACAGATCCCCATGTCTCTGTTATTCTCTGTTATCACCAAAACCTCCTAGAGGAGGGGGCTAAGGCTGAAGCCATCGTCCCAAAACCCACTCCAGCACTGGCAGTTATCAAAGTCCAGAACACCAGACTTGGTCTGTACTGGTTCTCCTTGGCCATGGCACCACCTTCAGCCCCCAAGATGACTAAACACACTGTGGGTTGACTCTCCAGATAGCCTGCCTCTCTGCAGCATTTACTCAGGGAGGAGTCAGGAAACAGGACGATGGCGGTCTAGTTGCGACTCTGCCCCAGCTGCCCCAGGGAACTGAGCGGGATGTCACTACTATACTAGGTCTTCACTCCCAAGCATGGGAGAGGCTGGGCTCCATCTGCTCAGCCAATGGCTCTGGCAAGAGTAATGAGCTGCTCTGGGGGGGGGTTGGGTGAGAGCTTACTGATCAAGAAAGAGATAGGGATGTCACAGTGACAGATAGAGCCAAAGGTCCCTCCTCCCTACCCTACTCAGTCACATTCACTCTCCTGCCCAGGTCTGCCTGTCTCTTGACACAAATTTGAGGTGGCAAAGGGCTCAACGGGAGGAGAGGAGTCATCCAGTGGACGAAGAAAGGGGAAGCCATAGTGTTTGTGTTGTCTTTGGACTGTATATAGGGGTTGGTTTCCTGAATCGCACTGAAATCACCTTGAGCCCATGGCACCCTATATCATAAGCTTGCTCATGTAGAGGGATAGAAATGATAAATGCACACTTTATGAGATTCTTATAATCATTAAAGGAGTCAGTAGATAGGCTGAAAATCCAACAGAATAGCTGCTAGAAAAAGACAGGTGTCCTAGCCATATGGATCCAGTTGTGAGTTTTGAATAAAGCATTGCAGTGAATGAGCGAGTGTAACACTGAAAGGCACCAGGCAAAGTTTGTTCTTATCAGGGCATTAGGGAAGCATTGTTAGCAACGTTAGCAGGGTGACTTCTTGCAGGTATTGGTGTTATCTTTAAGGCAGTGGTTCTCAACCTGTGGGTCTCAACCCACCTTGGGGGTGGGGTTGAATGACCCTTTCAAAGGGGTTGCATATCAGATAAGTTACATTATGATTAATGACAGTAGCAAAATTACAGTTATGAAGCAGCAATGAAAATAATTTTTCATTATTTTCATTGGTTGGGGGTCATCACAACATGAGGAACTGTATTAAAGAGTGGCAGCTTCAGCTTGAAGGCATCCTCCAGATGCTCGTCTATTAGTGACCCCATTCCCCAAGCAACAGTACTGAGAGCGTTAGATACTGGGTATCGGTATCATCTTCATGAGCAGATTAAGGCCATCTTGGGAGTGGGTTCATTATAAAGGGAGAGAGGTCAATTCTTACCTGTCTTACACCCTCACTTGCATTTTCACCTCCCATTGCCCACCTAAAATGATTATAACAGGAGACTCCACCAAATACTGGCATTATATTCCTGGTCTTACTGGGCTCTCTAACTGTGAGCCAAATAGGATCCTGTTGTTTATATGTTACCAGTCCCAGGTCTTCTGTTATAGCCACTTGGAATGGACTAAGACACTGGAAGAAAGTGATATATAGTTGAATGAAAGGAGCAAATAAGGGAATCACACCCTTTCCCTTCTTCAAGGGAAGGTCCTCTGGATGACAGAAAATACGTTTAACCACTGAGGCATCTCTTCATGGTCTACAAGAGACAAGCCAACATCTGGCCTTACACAAACCCTGTAAAACAGTGTGGTCCCAGCTCTTGCCTTACCCCTACACAATCAAGCAAAATACCTCACGTTACACCTCTAGGTCTTTGCCATTAGGGTTCTTCAGGGGAGAAGGCTTTTCAGCTTTCTTGTCTCGAAACTTCCATGCACCCCCAACTATCACTACTTGGGAGGTCTTTGTCGAGTCAACAAAACTGGATTAGTTTCTGAAGCCCTCTCCAGCTAGATGGGGACCCTGTGTGCACCTGGGTGGTGCGTCTCACTATTTTGTTGCCGTCGGTTTCTTTCTCTGTCTGTGATAAACAGAGCTCGGTCTTGTTCATTGTGTACCTGGCTTTTGAACTGTGGCTCTCCTACCATTGTTCGTAGAATGACAGCTGGGAAAGAGAAGGCAAGTACTGAGAGAAAGGGAAGACAAGACAGAAATGAAGATGAGGAGAGGGGAGAAAGGAGAGTGAGGGAACAAAAGAAGGGAAGAAAAGATGTAAGGATAAGCAAAGAAGAATAAAAGGGAATTGATGGTGACAAACACTGTAGGAACACAGGAGATGCCCCTGGGAATCTCAGTACCCAGGACCATGCTCCAGGGCCTCCCACTTCTGATCTACCCAAGACCCCAGGGTTAGGCCCACACTGTGCCTACACATGTCAGAGCATCTGTTGGTCGGGGTGACCATAAAACTATGGGGCAGAGGATGTGTGTCTTCTTAACAGGTCCCACAGTACAGACCCAGCTGCTATTTCATATAGGTAGTTGTCACAAAGCAAGGGAACAGTCCCCTCCTTCTTTCCTGTTATTACCTCCCCCAGGGAGCTATGTCTGAGTCTGCTAGGAGAAACTGACGAGTATATTTGTAAGACAGACTCAAGCTGGATGCAGCTGGTGGTTTTCTATCTTCCCTGAACTTAACCCCATCAACTCTCCCAAAGTCCCCACCTCTCACCCAGTTTCATTCAGGCACCGTAGAGGTAATGGCCTGGCAATCCATGCATGCGTGTCCTCAGGTGGAGGAACACTATGCCTAGCTGCTCGGCACGTGCTCTCTAGGGACAGAAACCCCCCTGGGCTCTTGCTGTCGTGGGAAGGAGACTAATATGTCTTTCCCATGTCATTCTCAGTCTGCACAAAACAGCAGAGACTACACAGGTCTACAGGACTTGAGCTGAAAGCCCCTACCACTAGAGAAGGACAACTCCTGGTGGCTGGGGAAAAGGAAGTGGATGTTCAGTCATCCCAAAGGCCCACTTGATTTTTGTGGCTCTGGCTCCCAGAATCTCCTTTCCAATCCACTTTCAGCCCCACTTCCATCATCACACCAGCAGACTCCAATGCTGCTCTTCCTTCCTTTCAGTTTTCCAAGATAGAGCAAAAGGTCTGTATTCCTGAGGTAGGAGGACAAAGATGGCTCTCTTTGTGGCTGCGCTAAGATATTCCACGAGTCCAGACCTTAGCTGGAAGGGCTCTTGGAGTAGAGAGGGGTGAATAACATGTATGCAGGGAGAGTTCTACTGAGTTCTCCACCTTCCTGGAAGACAAACACAGACAATATTTCTGTTCCCAGGATATAATACAGGATCTACGGGGAGGAGACCAGAGAGCATCACTATCTAACCCAGTCTTTCCTTCAGTGGGGAGATAAAGAGCTGGCTGGAGCAACTCTTTTGCATCTGCTTCTGAGAATGTAAATGACCAAAGGCTAGATGTGAACAAGAGGAGGGAAATGTCTATAATAACTCCCAATTCAGACAGAGTCACGACTCCTCACAAATAGGGGAATTAACCGATCTGTTTCTTTTTATTAAGAGAAAAAAGTAAAATTCTGTGTACTTGTTTGTTTGTTGTGTAGACATGGCCTCACTGGGTGACCCTGACTCACCTAAAATTTACTATTTAGAACTATGGTGGTCTCAAATTTGCAGCAATCCTCTGCCTCTGCCTTTTCTGTTTGTTTGTTTTATTAAATTTTTTTCATTTATTTTACATACTTGTCACAGTTTCCCTTCTCTCCTCTTCTGTTGTTACAGGAAGAGAGAGAGAGAGAGAGAGAGAGAGAGAGAGAGAGAGAGAGAGAGAGCCTGCTTTTCATCCTGGCCGCCCAGATCCCAGCCGCCTGGCTAGCTTATACCCAAAATAACCACACAGAAGTTGTATTAATTAAATTACTGCCTGGCCCATTATATCTAGCCTCTTCTTGGCCAACTCTCACATCTTGATCTAACCCATTTCTATTAATCTGTGGTCACCACAAGGTTGTGGCTTACTGGGAAAGATTCAGCGTGTCTGACCTGGCAGCTTCATGGCAGCTCTCTCTGCCTGCCTTCTTTCTCGCAGCATTCAGTTCTCTTTTCCCCACCTATCTAAGTTCCACCCTATCAAAAGGCCAAGGCAGTTTCTTTATTCAACCAATGAAAGCAACCACAAATACAGAAGGACCTCCTACACCATTCTGTTCATCCAATCTTTTTCTTATTTAGTTGTTATTTGGTGACTCTAGATGGTTGGCTCTTTACTGATAGTTTTAAGGAAGAGAATGTGTTTATCCATGAAACATGGCTTTTCAAGTGAGGGAGAAGGGTTGTAGTGATTGCTTTGTCTTGAGATGCTCAAGTTCCCATTGAACCTACCCCATTTCTGCATCCCTCTCTTTGCCCATGGTTTTACCTAATGGTTGGCAGAGTTACTGGATATGAGGGGCAGCAGCTGGAAGCTGGGAACTATTTTTGGTGTTGCCAGTCTTTCTGAAACCTCAGAGTTCAGGGTGATGTGAATACAAATGATGCTGGCTTGCGAGTTTCGACTCTCTCTTACAGATGATGAGAAGTAAAAGACTGTCAAGCTGGAAGATGGTAGCCAGACTTGAAGAGTTGAAGGTCACTCTGAGATTAGTGGGGAAGACAGATCGGAAGGGTCCATAAGATGGTAGATAGATGAGCTGCCAAGAGACTGCAGGACTGGAGCAAAAAGGAGAAGGCAGCGGCCTGTAGGACAGAGACAGAACACAAAAAGGGTCAAGAGTCGTCGGCACTCAACTCATGCTTCCTTTAAGGGACCTGGTCAAGGGCTGAGAGACAGCTCAATCGGTCGTGTGCTTACCTTGCAAGCCTGAGAACCTGAGTCTGACCCCGAAGACCCACATAAACAAAACCAGGTGTGGTGTAGTCCCAGTTGGGGAGGCAGAGATGGGCGAATCTCTGGGGCTTTCTGGCTGGCAGTCTTGCCTATTTGATAAATTTCAGGCCAATGAGAGTTCCTATGTCATAATAAATGAATAAATAAATAATTGAAAAAAGTGGATGGGAGCCGGGCGGTGATGGCACACACCTTTAATCTCAGCAATCGGGAGTCAGAGGCAGGCAAATCTCTGTGGGTTTAGGGTCAGCCTCATCCATGAAGCAAGTTCCAGAACAACCAGAATTGTTACACAGAAAAACCCTGTTTTGAAAAACCAAAAACAAAACAAACAAACAAACAAACAAACAAAAAACCAACAACAAAAGAGTGCATGGTGCTTGAAGAACAATACCCACTGTCCTTTGGCCTCCTTATGCATGTACATACATGTATGCCCACACACATGTGTATGCGCGCACGCACGCGCACACACACACACACACACACACACATGCACAAAGCAACTGAACCCCAACAAAGCAACACATTCCTCCCTATCCACAAAGCTGTGTTTTATTCAGTAATCATTAATAACAGATTTGAGTCTAGCCATTTTGTTTTACAACCTCCTGTCTCCCACTAGTCTTTTGATCCTGGTAACCATTCTATTGGAGCATAAGAGGCACATTATAAATACATTTTATATCGCTCACTGTATTTTAAGCAAATTTGAGACATCTCTGATTAGGTGCCTTCCCAACGATAGCCTTGTTCAGACAGATAATTGCATGCTGATTTTTTTATTTTATTTTATTTTGTTATTCTTCCCCAGCTTCATTCTCTTCCCCTTTGGCAAAGCTACAATTTTGCATACACACGTCAGTGGATAAAAACCCTTGAAAGAAACTCTTCAGAAGAAATCTAATTTACTTTTTAATCTGGTTTGGAAAATTTGCCAGAAAAATTTCCACCGACAAGCACCACCATTTATTAGCACTTATCCCACACACAGGCTGTGCTCTGGCTGTGGAGGGGGCTAATGTAACAGGGGACGGATCTCCTGATACATTATTTATTTGATACAATCCCACCCAGATAAGATCTATGGGCAGCAGAGGACAAAGTTTGACCTTATCCTTCGGCTAAAGAAAAGTAAGGATTCTTCCCTTCTGCTTGTTCAAGGAACCTTCCTTCTCTCTCGGCTGCTCTTAGAGGCCAGGGGCTCTCAGCCCACAAAAACCTGGCTGCCATGTCACTTTTTTCCCCAAGGTCTCTACCACGCTCTTACCTGTGTGCTTGTGTCTGACCTTGGAATTATTTCCAAGGATTTTATGAGTGCTTTGCCCTGATCTCTTAAAGACGAAGACCAGAGTGGCCATCAATACAGATCAATCTGAGATTCATGTCAGGTGGCCCCACTTTTGGGACAAAAAATATGGATATGGGCCAGATGGTGTCCTTGTCTACTGACTGAATACCTCCAGCATCTTCCTCTTCTGTAGACTGAGGAGGGACATCCTGACGACCCTACCTGTGGAAGTTTCCGGCCTCAGGAAGAACTGAGATGGAAGTCCCGGTTCCGAGGTTCTGCCCTTGATGATATTCTTCTACTGGATAATTTCCGGGACAGTAATATGTCTGAGCTCCTGCTCCCCGGTGTGTCAACAGGGGGTGCTGACTCCTCCTTTGCCCACCTCAAGGAGTTATTACAAGGATAATGACTAGAGAAGCTATGAGAATGGGGAAGGACTATATAAATGCAGACTTAATTGTGAATTGATTGATTAATTAGTGGAAAGACACTGTGAGGTGTCTGCAGAACTTGGAGGGAGAACAGAGGCTCGGAACAGCCAGGGAAGCTTCTTTTCCAGTCTTGGCCGGTAGGTATCTAATGTGCGCAGCTACGTACACATTAAATCTTGAACCCACATGAGGTTGCTTAACTCAGTGTGGCAAGGGGGTCACTAAAATTCCACAGCAGTGAAAGGTCTCCGAGTGAACAATGACCAAAAATCAATGAAAAACCAAACCCATGGACTGGGTCTGAGAGTGGCAGCACCCACTCGGGTTACACCACACAACTTTATGGCAGCCCTGGTTCTGAACCAGCGCTTATCAATCTTCATAATGCTGACCCTTTAATACAGTTCTTCATGTTGTGGTGACCCCAACCATAAAATCGCTATTTCATGACTGTAATTTTACTACTGTTATGAATCATAATGTAAATACATGATATACAAGATATCTGACATGCAACCTCTGTGAAAGGGTCACTAGACCCCCCACAAAGGGATCACGACTCGCAGGCTGAGAACAGCTGTTCTAAGCACACAAGGCACACACTTTGAACCACTCATACCATCACCCCAAGTGGCACCTGAAATCCCTTCTATCAGATTCAAGACTATTTTATGTTAACACTAGAGAGTTTTGCTCTATGTGTTGTTTTGTGCTCTTACACATAATGTAATGGCTTAATTATAGAAAGCAAAGACTTTCCCCACCATTATCACTCAGCATGTTAATATCCAGTTAGTATATCCTGGGTTGTACTGGGTTAAAATGCTTGACTTTAAAAATTATCATTTGTGTTGATGAGTTAAGTTTTATAAAAATTCATTAAATGAAGTTGGCCTGGGATTAGTAAAGAATTTCTAACGATCTCTGAAATGACCCTGCACATAGTAGTCTATGCTATGTGTTTATGTAAAGTGGGATTCTCAGCATTGATGATCATAAAATCAAAATATTGATCAACTCTAAAAAGTTTCTGAGATAATCTATATTCTGCAATATCAAATAATCAACCAAGATTTTATTCTTTATGTAAAAATAACCACGCACACATATGGCACAGCAACAGCATGGAGATGCACTTTCAGTCTTACTAAATGGCAAAGTATCTTAAAAGATTGTCTTTATTTTTATTTTATGTGTGTGTGTACTTTTGCCTGCATGAAGATAAGTGTACCACATACATGCATGCATACAGTGCCCAAGGAGGCCAGAAGAGGGATCTTTTGGACCTAGAGATGCAGGCAGTTGTGAACATCCATGTGGATGCTGGAAACTGAAACTTGGTCCTCAGCAAGAACAGCAAATGCTAGCCATTGAGTCATCTCTCCATATCCCAAATTATTATCTTAAGATAATTTTATATGATTTATTATCATAAGTATTTGGTTTGTATCCCTATTTTATTATATTCAGGATGGCATAAAAATCTTTCCTGGAGAGAGGATTGTGAGTGGAAGGATAGAGAAGGTTCTTAAGTGGGCAGTAGTAAGAAAAAGGAGGCACCCTGATTTTAGTATTCAATATATTTTGATCGAGAGCTCTTGGAAGATATATTCAAAATCCCACAGAATTCTTGGGAACCACAAAACTGGAGTTTACCTCCTTCCCTCCCATGTTCCTTTAAAAACAAACAAACAAAACAAAGAAAGATGGTAAAATAGCTTCCAACATTGACCAGAACTGGGTGGAAGCCTTGGCACAGCCGTGCACACAGTGAACACCACAAGAAATTCCTGTTTCCCGAGCCTTGCCCTTCATCCATTATATATCTCAGGGGGTGGAGGCCAGCCGGTGGCACAGTGATGTTTCATGTAACAGACCCTACTTACCCACCATCAGTTAAATTCTCTTTCCATTTATCCTTCACCACTGGTCCCTGGCACAATGTCTGCAAGGCAGGAAGCATTCCATTACTTCCTGTTAAATGGATGAATGAATGAATTGATTCATTAATGCAACATACAGTGGTCATTGTCATGCTGAAGAAAATGTATTTAGGACAATCAAGATTGTTCTGAATACTATATCCACTTTGGAAACTTTATCCCTAACGTCATCTCTTCTTCTTCTGCCTCCAAGGCTACTCTCTGCTCATGTTCTCCTTTTCCATCTCCTTGTCTTCCATAATTTTACAGCCCTACTGGCCCTTGCCAATTTTCTTTCCTTTACCATGAATGTTCCCAGCTAGTGAGCTGGTGGTGAAGAACTTTCTCCCCATCTCCCTGCTTTTGGTGTTTCCTTCTCAGAGCTATGCCTCCTGTGGGAGGAGTAAATATAGAAAAATGACAACATGTGCATTAATGCTCGTTAGAATGTCATCATTATACCCTGCAAAGTGTCTGCCGAGGGGGTCCCTAAAGGACACTTAGAAACGGAGCAGCTGCTCCAGATTTGTTCCAGCTCACATCTTGAAGAAATGACATTGAGATAAATTCAGTTTTGCATTCTGGGAGTAAGTGGACAGCAGGACTTCTTTGGAGAAGGAGGAGATAGTGGAAACCCCCCACCCCCGCAAGTTCCCCAGGCATACAGAACAGCACATGCAAAGGGTGGTAGAACTGGAGATACACAGAGAGGAGCAACAGGCTCCATCATGGCACTCTCCGGCTCTAAGCAAGAGACTCTGTGTCTGCTTAAGGAGACCGTAAGCAAAGGAGCTCTTCCTTTCGTTTCAGCAAGACCAGCCTCTGAAAGAATGGCCTGCCTTGTCATCACAAGTGAGAAATGGGCCTGGGGGGCAGGGATGGCTGATCAGATAAATGCTTGATACACAACCATGGGGACATAAGTTTGGATCTGCACCCAGCCTGTAAAGAGCTGAGTTTGGGGTTGTTGCCTGTAGCCCCAAAACTAGGGAAGCAGAGACAAGCAGATCCCTGGAGCTCACTGGCCAGCCAGTGGCCAACCAGTCTAGCTGAATTAGGATTAACCTCTGTACACACACAATTCACACACACACACACACACACACACACACACACACACACACACAGAGAGAGAGAGAGAGAGAGAGAGAGAGAGAGAGAGAGAGGCAGAGAGGCAGAGAGGTAGAGAGACAGACAGGCAGAGACAAAGAGACAGAGATAGAAACAGGGACAGAAGAAGCGTTATTCCACTTTACCACTTGAAGTGACTACAGAGAGATTTTTGACACGGAAGCAAGGTGACATCAGAGTTCTGAGTCTACTTATAAAGCTATGAACAATGGATACCAACGGACATCTCTTTGTTATGCTTATCCACACAAGGTGTACTGAGTCTGCAAAGATCATAGGATACCACATATGCCTGCGGTTCACACTGCATGGCACACACTCTGGTCAACAGCCAGATAGTCTATTATGCTGGTCAAGTACATTGGCTCCCCTTATCCCACCACCATGAAAAAGCAAGTGACAAGTGTTGTGAGACCTTCTAGAGATAACTTTATTATTTATGTTGTACTCAAAATGATACTTTTGAGGTCAAGTTATAAAATCACTACTCTGGTTCCAACAGATTTATACTACCAAACCCAAGAAGTGTGGCCTGTCATACACTTTAAACCAACAGTACTTTCTATGTGCTGCCTCACATAATTCTCACCACTGTCCATTAAAATGATCAGGACAAGCATTGTGACTCCCATTTTACAAATGAGAAAAGTGAGGAAGAGGGTTTTCAATTACATTCACACACAAACATTTACTTGGAGTATTAATGCTGCATGTAACCTGGTAAGAATGCCTTCAAGACAGGAAAGTCACACAAAGAGACATCATAGTTCTCATGCAGGGCCCAAGACTCTACAAACTGTCAACCCACCGATTTAACCTGCCAGAAATCACTAGAACACATACCTTCTTTGGATCAGAGCTCTGCTCGCCTGGTTGGAACACAACAGTCTACTGACCAGCAAAGAACAGGGTGGCCTAAGCCCCTCCAGGAGCCTGCCATCTCCAGTCAGGCACCGATCTCTGTTTGACAGATCAGCCAAGCAAAAGTTCAAGACAAGACTGAAGTGTGCACAATACAGGTTCTAAACTTGGATACAAGATCTACATGACTTCCTGTGTTATCCCTCCTCACTGCGACCGGTCTCCAGCTCTCTGAAGTCTCTGCTTTCTCTTTGGTGAAGTGGGAGACAGAGTATTTCCTTCCACTCACCAGATTTTTGAGGACTGCCACTCCCCCTTCAGCCCAGGATTAAGCATGTGCAGCTTTCTCTTCTGCATGATGGCTTCTTTGACCTCACAGAGTTCATCAAAGTACTTATGATTGCTTTGTGGATGAACATCCTGAACCCTGAATACACACACACGCACACACACACACACACACACACACACACACACACACACACACACACACTTCCATCTCTTGTTTATCTGAGGACTGAGAAGGCTGGACTTACAGATTAATGATCTTCACACACCAGTGCCTTTTCCTACTATAGCCATGAAGAAGTTGGCTTACATGATCTTGTAGAAAGAAAATCTCCTAGTCTTGAACTCCCTGGCCTGAAGAACCAGAAGGAAAACCTTTTTCCTCAAAAACTTGTCTGCTCACAGGCATTCTGTCAAAGCAACAGAAAGGAAACTCAGGTAAGCCAGAGCTACCTACCTATCTTCTAAGTACTTCCTAACTAGAGAAAATCGGTGAAAGAAAGAGACACAGTGCACGATGGCTTGTCGCAGAGGAGGTGCTTCTCACTGGAGGTACCCAGAAGGGAGCAGGGGCTCTCTGACCACCATCAGCTCCTCAGGTGCTCATCACAAGTTGTTGTCCAGCAAAGAGAGAGCATCAGGACTTCGGTGTTTGCATCTTCTCCCTGGGGAAGACTGTGCGAGTAGAGAGGAGGAAGAGTAGCCCTTCGGTGCTGTTAGCTGCCTCCGAGCATGGTCATTTTGCAGAGATTTGCCAAACAGAAAGGGAGCGAAGGAAAAGTTGATTTGTGTATAGGGCTTCCCCCCAACCAAGTTCTGTTCATGATTGTGTAACCTTGGGGGATGGGAAAACGAAGATGATCCGATTTTCAATAAACCACAAACTGGCCCATTTTTGATGTGTTATGTCAGCAAGTCAATGAGCAATGAACAAGTTATGAAGACTCACGGAGGAGATGGATAGTGAGAAATAGGTTTTAAGTTGACAGTAGAAGAAACGGAAAACACAAGAAGACGGGACATGAAGCTCTTTCCACACACATCCTGTCTATTCCCACAATGCCTAAGTGCCAGCTCACTTCTCCCTTCACAGGTGCAACTGTGAGAGGGTGACCAGGCAAAGTCCTACCACAGACCAAGAGTAGAGGAGAGGACAGCTTTGTCCTGCTCTTCTCTTTGATCAATGTGCCCCATTAAATACAACTATGTAGAGAGTTTGGTGCTTAGCACTTATTTCTGTGACTACGGGATTAATGGTTACCTTAGCAATGTTCCTGCAGCCCCCTTTCTCCCCTCTAGTTCCTTTAGCTACTCATCTAGAGTAGTACAGGACAGAGAACAAAGGACCTTGACTGCTGACCAAGCATCTTGGATAGACAAAGATCTAAGATGAGCTTACAAGATGGAATACAGAAGTAGAGGTGGCGGAGTTGGGGAACAAGAGGACTGAGCTTGTTCAGTTGCTGCAAAAGCTTCGCTGTATCAGAGCCAAGGGGCAAGGGTGCAGATGGGCTTTGAATCCACAAATGCAGGCTTTAGATAACAAAGGAGAAATTTGGCATTGCAACTCAGCATCCTGGGGAAGAGGAGAGAGAAAGGAACAAGAGCCCCTTGTTTGACAACTCCTTGCTTTAGAGAGCTGTCCCCTGTTGGAGCCACTGTTTGCTAAGTACCACCACAGGCACCATGCAAAGATGAATAAAACATGACGGTTTCTGTCACAGTCAAATGAGGGGAATGGGAGTGTAAACAGAAAACAAACTCACTCTGGAAAAAGTCCTGTGTCAAAGGTATGTACGAAATGATAAGTAAGCCTGGGAGAATTAGGACAATTTGCTATGTAAGGAAATTCATGAAGTAATTAGCCATTAGTAGGAGTTTGGTAAAATACCAAGGTTGTCTGAGTCCCCTCCTGTAGTGCGAATTCTAATTGGTCTTAATATTTAAAAATCCAGAGTCAGATATTAGGGGATGAAAGCTGATAGATCAGAGAAGCAGAGCAGCCAGTCACTAGAGTTCTTACCTCTACCGAATCCTCTGACTGAATAGGGCAAGATCCTGTCTCTATGAATCCTCAGACTGAATGCCCCGAGCTCCTGTCTTCTCCAGCCTTATATTCCGCCCAGCCATATCCCTTTCTGTCTCTACCCTTCCAGGGCTAGGATTAAAGATGTGCGACTCCCAAGTACTGGGATTAAAGGTGTGAGCCATCACTGCTTGGCTCTGTTTTCCTTTCTGGATCAATCTCGCATAGCCCAGGGTGGCCTTGAACTCACAGAGATCCATCTGCCTCTGTCTCCCAAGTGCTAGGATTAAAGGTGTGTGCCACCACTGCCTGGCCTCTATGGCTAACTAGTGGCTAGCTCCACACTCTAATCTCCAGACAAGCTTTATTTCTTTCGAGCACACCTCTCTTTATTGTATTTGTAGGTTCACTGTCTTGTCAGGAGAAGTTCTATCAGGGTTTAAATTGTATGGATTTCCCTTCTCTTGAGACTTCTTCCATGCATTCATGAGGCAAAAGACCAAGGCACTGACTATAAAATGTCTTCCTTGCTTACTCCCCCAAGATCTGTTCATCTCAGTGGCAGAGGAATTCCCCTTTTTGTCATCTAAACACTTACTCTAATTTTCTGAATCCCTTATTAATGCCTCTCTTTTCTGTGCTCATTGGGAAATGGCTGTTTGAATCTATCCCTCTCTGGGAACCCTTGGAAGGGTCCTGTTCTCTCTCTGGTGCTAATTTTTCATGAACTGTACATGACATTTCTCAATCCTTCCTCATAGCCTACAGCTATCCATTCCCATTATTCTTTGTTTACTAAACAAACACTTGCTTAACAGCAAGCAACTGCATGTGTGGTCTGGAAGTTAAGAACTCAACAGTGAAAAAACAAACAAACAAACAACAAAAACCCAAATGTGATCCAGTCCAGAAGGGGAGACAGAAAATGAGCAATTAAACACATGAATGCCATTCTGCCAGGCAGTCATAAGTTCTTATTCTGAAGAGCAACACAGAGGGTCTATTTAGGGTGCTGGGCAGAGGGGCGTGATCTTGAGAGTACCGTGAGAGAGGAAAGAATATTAGAGCTAAGAAGAGACCTAAGTAAGAGGAGAAGGGAGGGTGATGGCTGGTAGAGCCGGAGTCTAGGTGACACAGATGAAAATGAGCTTCTACAGTTGATAAACACGTAGCAAGAGAGTAGGGTTGCACAGCAGTGTGTGAGAGAAGCTGTGGGCATTCTAAGATCACTGGGTGATAGAATTGAGGTGGTTAAAGTCTTTAAATGCATGAGGGCTTTGGGTCTTGTTTTATTGGAAGAAATGTCTTTGGAGAGTTTGGAGCCGAGGAGGTACAAGGAACAGTTTGTGTCTTTGCAATGTGCTGCTGAAAGTAGTCTCAGTGAAAAAGTCTATGTTCCAACAACTGGATGGGCTGGGCTCAGCCACTGTTCCAGTTCACCAGTTCAAAAGCTGATGTGGTGGAGGAGATGGTGCACGGGCAAAACACTCACTATACAAGCATGATCACCAGAGTTCAGATCCCCAGAACCCACCGAAAACCAGACACAGTAGCACACGACACAGTGGTGTGCCGCTATAACTCCTATAGTGAGGTAGGAGGCAGAGACAGGAGAACCCCAGAAGCTTGAGGACCAGTTTGCCTGACATCCATATCAATGAACAACAAAGATCCGTACCTACACAAGGTAGCAGGTGAGGACTGACACCTAAGGCTGACCTCTGACATCTAAACGCAGCCCAGGGCACATGTCTTGAAGATTTTTTTTTAAAAAAAGATGAGTAATGACAAAAAGTAGGAAAGGGATAATTAATTAAAATGACTGCATTGGGAAGAACAGATAAAGGGGTTTAAGAATCCCACGGCTGCCTCTGAAGTACTGACACAAGGAAGAGTTAGAACAAAGGGCAATGGGAAGGTCTAAGTAGGCAACTGGGGGAGGCAGGGTCTTTATGGACGAGCCAACAGGATTTATTCAAATGAATGGACATGGGAACATAGAGATGATAAGTCAAAAAAAAACCTGCAAGGTACTCAGAGAGCAACTGAGTCAGTGGCCACAGTATTTGCTGAAGTCAGTCTCAGTGGGAAAGCAGGTTGGACATGTGGACTTAATGAAAGCAATGTGTTTAGTTTTTAACATAATTTCTTTATTGAATCTTGAGGGATTTCACATCATGCAACCCAATTCCACTCACCCACCAGTTCCTTCATATCCTCCCCTCCTCCCTGCAGCTGCTCCCAAAGATTTAAAAACAAAACAAGCAAACAAATAAAAAGAAAGGCAAACGAAAGAACAAAACCAAACCAAAACAACACCAAAAGTTCTCTTCACTCCTCCATCTTTCCTGCCTCTTCAGCACCTCTTCCTTCGTCCTGGTGGCATTGGGGGCCTTGGTATTGATGTGCGGTTCCCCTCTGTATGCGGTGAATACGTTTTATTACCATTGGTTAATAAAGAAGCCATTTTGGCCAGTGGCTTAGCAGAATAGAGCAAGGTGGAAATTCCAAGCAGATAGAGGAGGAAAGTAGGTGGTGTCAGAGAGAAGCTATGTAGCCGCTGGAGGAGAAAGATGAGAGTGGCCAGCCGGAACCTTGCTGGTAAACCATGAGCCTCATGGTAATGCACAAAATAATAGAAATGGGCTAATTTGTGATATAAGAACTAGCTAGCAGTATGCCTAAGTGATTGGCCAAGCAGTGTTTGAATTTACAGTTTCTTGTGATTATTTTGGGCCTGGGCAACCGGGAACGAATGAGCAGCCTCCGAGTACATGGTGGGTCATACAGTATACCCTTTTTTTTGTTCGATCACTTTTATTTGCAAATATATTCATGGCAATGAGTCATTGGTCTGGTTCAAGTCCTCTGGTTTCTTGTACACCATCATCACTGGATCCTTATGGAAACTCCTCTCAGCTATCCTGTGGCTACCCAAGTCAAGGAGATCCTGCAGGTATCATTTCACAGGCCAGGTTTCTCCATGAGCTCCAGTAGGTCCTAGATGGGGAAGATGTTAGGGTCGGTCAACCCCAGACCCAGCTGTGGGCCTGGGAGATAGCTGAACTGGTCAGTCCAGGCCACTGGGACTGCTTTGTCTCCTCAGGGGAGAGACAGAATCAGCTCCCCTTTGCCCATACCATCAGGGTCAGCTCTCCCTCCCTGGTGGTGAAGGGTGGGGACATCTTTGCTGAGTGTGGTGAAGAGGGACATGGCCCTCAGCAGCAGCCTGATCTGGATATCACCATTGCCCCAGGTGGCAGTGCAGGCCACTTAGATCAGTATGGCCTCAGTGGCAGCACAGTCCTTGAACACTAACATGGCCCCAGATCTTGGTCATCCATGTGGTCTTTGATGACAACAGGGACCTCAGGTATCAACACAGACTCTGGCTACACTCAAGCCACGGGCCCAGACTTTGTCCGCAGCTGCAGCTCGCCCAGATGTCACCATGGCATTGGGTAGCAGTGCAGGGCACTCAGATATTCATGTCCCCAGCTGCAGCATGTCCCTTAGCCACCAACATGGACTAAGGTGGCTGACCTTACATTCACACAGCCCTCAGTGGCAACATGGACCAAGGACTTCAACACCGACCCCAGCTTCAGTAGGACCATAAATCCAGACATGATCCTTGGTAGCAGCCAGGGTCTGACTATCACCATGGCCCCAGGTCCCCAGCAGCAGTGCAGCCCTCAGAAGCCAACATGGTCCCAGGTGGCAGTCCAGACCCCAGGAATCCACATGGCCCTTGTGTAACAGGAGCTATGGACATCAACACAAACCCTGGTTGCTATAGAGCCATGTATCCATACATGGCCCTCGGCAGCAGCCTGGGCCCTGACAACACCATGGTCTGGGGTGGGAGTGCAGGCCACCCATGTATGTATGGTCTCTGCTGAAAGCTATGTTGGAACAGGAGATTTCCACCAGGCATCTAGTTGATGATATAATGGTCTGGGACGTACAGTCACATGACACTGAAGGGTTGAGGAGTTTTAGGGACAAGATGGAATCACTTTGGATGTGGCACTGGGGACTAAGAAAAGCACACTCCATAGCACAAAGTCTGGTGGGAAATAAGTCAGTACTTGGGTGGGCTGCAGAGGGAAGACAGGCCGTCAGAGAAGAGCTGGTGACAGCTAGGACAACAAGACAATAGAACTCTTGTAACATGACGCTGAAGATCAGGGAAACTGTCACAGACAGATCACAGTCCCACAGGACTCAGGGAAAGACTTACATGTCCACCATGAGAGAAAAGGAACTCTGTGACCACACAGGATCTTCAACACAAAAGGGCTAATGACTGTGGATTATTTATCCACTCTCTTATGCCCAGGCAATCTCTCCAGGGTATACTAGAATCTATGAACACTAGTTTCTCCAGAATTCATGGGTGATCCAGGGCAGAAAGGAAAAGAGTCTAAATAACAAAGATCTATGTTTTCTAAAACACATGCCCCTGGCTTCTCAAGGTCATGCCAACCAGCTAGATAGCTCAATCCCTGCTACCATCAGTTCTGCTTGCTTTCACCAGTGTTGCCTAAATGTTCCAAGGATATTAGTTAGTGGCCATCCCAACAAGCGTAAGGAAAGGAGCGCAGTTAGCTATTCTGGTGCTAGTCCGCAGACAGGGATTGGAAAAACCAACATCCAAACCCTAGAAGAATATTTGAAAAATATTCAAGCAGCAAAGAAAATTATTTCTCAAAGCAGTAAAAGATGGACCCTAATGCACAGGTGGAATGGACGAGCAGTTTTCAGGCTCTAGAGGAACAGGAAGCTTGGTAGCACTCTAGGTTGGTCAGAAAAGGCCATAGAAAAGTGGCTCTCCAAGGGGTCCCTTAGAATGAAGATCACTGACTTGACCACCTGTGGTGGTGGGAGAGGCACTGCCAGCCTGGATGGGAATCCATCAGTTCAATGAAATGCCTCTGGGTAAGAAAGACCCATTTACTCCTTATCATTATCCTTAATAATTCTGAACCGGGAAGTGATGGAAAACCAACCCAGTTCTCATTTCAGAGAGATGTGGAAAAGAGGAGAAAAATGCATCAGAAAACAAATTCATCTTCTTCACACAGAGACAAAGGAACGGGGCTTGGTCTGGAGCTGAAAAGAGCGATCCTTTCAAAGGCTAGGCTAGTTTTCAAGACATTCAAGTCAAGTACTGATAAAAATCCCACTATTCACTGTTATATTAATGGCTTCTCCACTGTATGCAGATAGGCAAAAGCATCGCATCTCTATTTGCATTTCCCTTTCTATTGCCTCCAGCTCACTGAATTTCTCCCTTATCTGCCAAGAAATGTCTACTTCTAAGGTATTCTCTCATTTCCTCATGCCATTGGCTGTCAAACGACTTAATAGCTTGCCCATCATGGAAGTCAAATATCGTTTATTAAAAATGCATGTCTCGCTCAATGGGATGCCCTTTGGCAGTCTTCAGACCTTGACGACTTTGTCTCAAAACTTGGGAGCACAGAATGGTCTTGTCTGGCCAGCTGCACAGTCTTGCTTTCTATCATACTGGCTGGTCCAAGCGTCCTGCAGTGAAAAGAGATGGAAGAAAGTGATAGGAACTCTTCAAAGGAGGTGAAACAGGGTGATGCTCTGAATGAGAAAGTGGGACCCAGGTCTGATCATCCCAAGTTCCTGCAAGTCACTGGGAAGCCAAGGGAGGAATGTGGTATTGAGGATGGACCTAGTACCTTGAGAAAAGGGAGAGGGGACATGGCATTGAGGCAGGAGTGGCTGTGTCAAGCAGGTGCCGGAATAACGAATCACATCTGCAATGGCTCACATAGCAGAGCTGCATTGCTATTTGCAGGGGCTAATGAGGCATCTGCAGTCCATGTGCAGAGTCAGAATGTGGCCGTGGTGAAGAGGAAGTCAGGAGCCTGTGTTGGTGGAGGCTACTTGTTCATTCTTGGCTGCTCAGACCAGAAATAAATACACAAAACTGAATTAATTAAACACTGCTTGGCCAATGACTTTAGCATATTCCTAGCAAGTTCTTACATGTTACATTAACCCATTCCTATTATTTTATACTTTACTACGAGGCTCGTGGCCTACCAGCAAGGTTCTGACTGGCAGCTCACATCTTCCTCCTTTGGCAGCTACATGGTTTCTCACTGACTCCACTTTCTTTCTCCCAGCATTCAGCTTAGTTTTTCCACCTAGCTCTATTCTGCACTATCACAGACCAAAGCAGCTTCTTTATTCATTAACCAATAAAAGGAACACATATACAGATGGATTTCCCACACCACCAAAGACCCCAGAAGGATATGATATTACCTAAGTTAACAGGAAGTGCATTGTAAGCAACTTCCAAAACTCTAGAATTAATAGAGATATCTTGCTGCCTGGACAGTCACCCAAAGTTCTTCTGTAACATTGGGGCACCCATCTTCAGTCTACAGGCCCATAGTGTCTGGCAGACTTTTCCATAAAGCAGGAAATTTCAAAGACAGTTCTGCCTATATTAGCAGTTTGTCAGTCACTTTCTTCTGTGTCCTGCAGAATGTCTGGCAGATTGACACCAACGTGGTCAACTAAATCCACTTAAAAATTGGAGAGAGCTTGAAAAGGAATTCTAGACACAAACAGAGTTTAACACAGCTTCTTGCTCTTTTTTGCTGGCAGAAAGCAGAGACATGGCTCCTCTAAGAGTTATCCTGACTCAGCTTTAGCACTCAAAACTGTGCGGCTTCCTTAAAAATGGTAGCTTCCTGGTTTACTGGTACAGATGGCTCTGACTCTTTTGGGAGGTCTGGCTATGAACATTTTAATGGGGTTTGTGAACAGACTTCTACAACTTGCTTAATGGCAACATAGACCCACTGTGTGACTGAAAATGGGGCAATGTGCATGGTTCTCAGAGCAGCAAACATGCCTCTGCCATCTTTGACTGGGTGGAGCCAACAGGCAGGACTGTGGATTTGGTCCTAGCCATGCCTGCTTAGCATGTTAAAAAAAAAGCACTCCTGGTCAAAAAATAATTACAGATATGCAATAAAGACAGATTCAGACAGAAAAAAACTCTGAATGGATCACAGTGTGTTTAAACAATGTATGTAGGCTTGAGAGAGAGAAGAAAAAGCATATAGACAGTTATAAAAGAAAATAAATAGTTTTTTAAAAATAAAGCAAAGTCTTTAAAGAGACAGAGTACAGACAGTCATAGAAAAGGAGTACAGAAAAATAATCCACGTAAAGATGGAATGTGCACAGAGAATCTGGATTATGTATATTGTGTTTTCTTTGAATTTTTTTGACTGTGAATGAGCTAAGTACAGAGAGACATTTCATTGTATGGACTGCTAAACTAAACCAACATATATATTTTAAAGGTATCTTTACTTCAAAATTTGGGTCTAAGGATCTGTTGCTTTGTAAAAGAGGTTCTACTTTTGTTTCCACAGAGGATGAGAACCTGTGGATTCCTTCCAGACTAATGTGGTTTGATCAAACAAGACCCCCTGAAACAATGGCCCAGATGGTCCAACATCCATAATGGCTTCAGAACTGCTGGCTGAGATGGACCTACTCACACAAGATACCCCATAACAGACCTGATTAATAGCACCCCCAATCAGCAGGAAGTAGTCTAAACAAAACACCCAGATTCCCTAAATGATCGTTTATAAATGTTTGTTTACATTTAAGGGGGGATATGCTATAGATATGAATACTTTGCATTGCTATGGATCTTGGTTTAGTGGTACAAATTTAAGGTAAATTTTGTTATGTGTATATTTCTGCTCTTGATTAAGGTATTGTGTTTGTGCAGTTCATTTTAAAATGTAATGTATAATTTAAAAGTGGAGGTTAATAGATAGTCATTTATAATGGTCAAACTTGTAGTCATGTTATTTAGGTTTTCTAGATGTACTGAGATATATTTCAGGTGGATAGTTGTTCTTCAAACCTTTCAAAGACTACAGAATATGGCATTTAAAATGCTTTAAAGACTTAGGACTTTTCATGACAATGAGACACATCTGCTCCTGGCAGTACCAATCCTCTTCAAGAGGAAGATGGGCATTGAAGAAGCTCCTTATGGAGTTGGTTAGCCATTTGGACAAGAAACTGCTCTTGCCTGGACTGCTTGATGCTATGCTGTATGAACTGGACATGCAGGACCCACAGAAGAATGAGACAGTCCTTTGGGGTTCCTGCTTCATGACAAAACTGCCAGAAACACAGAACACAGAAAAAAGCAACTGATAAATTTTGCCAGTACAGTACAAGGCATGAGAGATCTTGAAATTTCCTGCTTCATGGAAAAGTCTGACAGATACTATGGGCTGTAGGCTGAAGATGGGTGCCCCAATGTTACAGAAGAACTTTGGGTGAACATCCAGGCAGCAAGATGTCAATTCTAGAGTTTTGGATGTTGCTTACAATGCACTTCCTGTTAACTTAGGTAATATTATATTCTTCTGGGGTCTTTGTTGGAGATAAAGAATAGATAGCTATAATTATAGTTTTCCTTAGTTGTGATAAAAGATAAAGTAGATATAAATATTGTAACTATAATTCTTGCTTGAAACCTGTTTTGTTATATATAATTTTACTATGTTAAAGTTAAAACCTTTTCATTTAGACAGAAAAGGGGTAATGGTGTGGGAAGTCCTTCTGCTTTTATTGATTAATGAGTAAACCTGTTTTGGCCAGTGGCTTAGCAGAATAGAGCAAGGAGGGAATTCCAAGCAGATAGAGGAGGAAATAAGGCAGAGTCAGGAAGAAGCCATGTACCCACCACAGGAGACAGATGCCTCTGCAGAGCCCGCCGAAACTTTGCTGGTAGGCCATGACCTCATGGTGATGCACAGATTAATGGAGATGGGTTAATTTAAGATATGAATTAGCCAGAAATATGCTTAAGCTATTGGCCAAACATTATCGCAAATAATATAGTTTCTGTGTGATTATTTTGGGTCTTAGTGGCTGGGAACAAGCAAGCGGCCTCTACCAACAAGCCTGAGTTAAAGGGGAGGGGGCCTCATCATCTACCACAAGCAAAGGTAACAGCAAAAAAGTCATTCTGGTGAGATACGTGAACCTGTCTCCAAAACTACCTTAGAACAGCCCCACGGCCTCCTGGGTCCCTGTTTTTAATTGCTCTTGAATTTCCCGGTCAGGTACTTCTTCATATCTCCAGTTTAATATTTCATTCTTTGTTTTACACTCTATGGAAAAGATGGAAAATAGCTTTGTGTGCCGCATCCTCTTCAGTGCCTTTTGGTGCCTCTTCAGATTTGCAGACTTTATTGAGTTCCCTCTCAGTCTTCCCTCCTTGAGGCCAGTTAACTCCTGCATCTTCCTCAGGAATATTTTCTCATTGCTTCCCCTCACATTGCTCCTTCTGTTTTTTTACGAGTTTATTCTACCCTGGACCAGTCACACTAGCCCTCAGGTGTGTAACTTAGAAAGACAAGGTAGATGCTAAACCTCCAAGCAGATGGACAGTGCGGAGGAGGGGGTGGGAAGGAACAAGAAAGAAACTAAGACGCTAATGACAAGAGAGCATTTCTACTCCAGAAGAGGGGGAGTCCACAGGAGCAAGGGGAAAGTTGGCTGACCGAGGGCACAGATACAGGTGGCAGAAGCAAAGAATGTAGGCAACCAGGGAAGAGGGAGGGATCATGAGACAGGACAGAAGGAAAGAAAAGAGTGTGGGGAGGAAGAAATGAATGAGACAGACAGACAGAAGAAGGTCCAGAACCATATAAAGAAGAAAAAAATCCAAAGAGAAAGCAAGGAGAAAGACCAGAAGGGGAGCCTTCTGAAAGCTCAGCAAGCAAAAGAAGAAGCAGAGGCAGGTGCCTACAGACAGAAACATTGAGAAAAGGCAGGGGTTGGGGAGAGGGAGGGAGAGAGAGTGGGGGTGAGGGAGACAGAGGGGAGGGGGAAGGGAGGAAGTGTGTCAGGACAGCACCTTATAGGGATGGCAGATGGTCTGATAAAGAATTAAAAATGAGACACGAGTGTTAGGGAAACTGGAAGAGAAGTGGAGAGAGGTGCCATGGTATTGAGAGGACAGCGAGAGAGGACACGGGAGGAGAGGAAAGGGTGCTAGGGGAGGGGGAGGCCCAAGACTGCAATCAGGGCTGCAGGAAGCAGATTGGGTCCTCATTCTGAACTTTTGCCAACATCTGAGCTTGTTATTCTGTTATCCGTTCGTCAGCCGTCGGTAAGACAGGCTGAGAGCGCTGGGCTTTAGCTTTTCTTGATTATAAAATGTTCCATCCTGGTCTGTACCAAGGGTGACTCTGGGTTTCTAAGTCAGAACAAATCAGAGAAGGAGGCAGGGCCAGGAAGATGCACCATTGAGGATGAGAGATAGAGTGGGTTAGTGACACCCCGTAGAGCTGGAAGAGACACTTCTTTATATATATTACTGTCACTCCCTAGGTGGGGGCCTCAGTGCCACATGCCCATCTATTACCTGGGGGATTCCAGGACTAGGCTGTCAGCCCGTGGAACCTTCTGTTCCCCTCCTTTACCCTCTTAAATGCCTGGCCAGAGAGCTGCCTTCCCCATGACCCCACAAGGGGCTCCCTGCCTATGCAGACAAATCAACAACTGCAGAGTTCTCCAGAGAAGCTGGGGTCAAGCCTGGTGACTGGGGAGAGAGGCCAGGGTTCCTGGTCCCCGGACAGTGTGCTCCACAGGAGAGCTCAGCACTTGCCCTTGGACTTGGGGTGGCAGCACTCAGAAACAGGGACAGAGGGAGGGCGAGGACGTGGCGGCATGCTCCACTGCACCTCTCCCCAGAATGCAGTGTGACACGAGGCATCAGGAGATGGCAGCGAAAGTTCAAGGGAAAAACACACAGTTATTTATGGCTCCGGCATCTGTTGTCAGATCAGAAAACAGAGACCTAATCTAAGGCAAATCCAGCAGCCTGTACCAGAGCAGATGGGGAGGTGTGTGCGTTGCTCGGTCCTGTTCCACTCACGATTTATTATTATTCTTCATCTCCAGATCCCATCTCCAAAGCAGACATTTGTCCTGGCCATGATGCCAGCAACCCTGGGTGGGTGGACAGGCAACTGAGTGTCCTTCTGCTGATGGGCGCTTATTGCGTGGCTTGAAGACTTCTGTGCTAGAACAGAGGTTATGGGAAAACGTAAAAAGGAGATGAGAGAGAAGTGGGGGGGGCAGTCAAAGAAAGTCACAGACTGAAGAGCAACGGGGTTGGCCTAAAGTCCAGAGACTGAATGATCCACCCCTTTACTGCCCTACCCATGCAATGACCTTGAGCTTGCCGGTGTTTAACTGTCTGAAGGTTCCTACTGTTAAATGTTTGAGATGTTGTTGTTGTTCATTCTTAGTGTTTTACAAACACGCTCCCCCTTTGTCACAAGGGGATAAGTAAGCTTGCCAGATAATCTCCTACGACGACGACACCACAACACTATGGAAAGAAACCTGAAGCACATCCGATGCTATCATGAGACCAGCTTAGAGAATCAGATGAAGCCACAGCCCACATAAGGTACTGGGCCCGTCCTGACCTAGACGGGATGAGTAAGGCCTATTCCTCATGATGATTTCGGAACCTTTAGTATACTCTCAGGACTCAGGGAGACACTCACCTACTGTCACAGAAACCTCTCATGGTAGCATCTGCCTGGTCCTTGAAGGGAATTGGGGCAATGGCAGGAGGAAGGAGAAGGGTTGGAGATCACAAGGAAGGAGGCTGGTCCAGATTATGTTTAGTGGCCTTGGCCTGAATCTCTAGGCTTGGGGATTTTTTAAAAGTATTTTTAAGATATTTTATTTATTTTTATTTTATATATGTTTGAGTGTTTGTCTGCATTGTTAATCCTGAAATTCATCAGAAAAGCCAGTTCCACCATTTTGGCCAAATTTAAGCAAGCTTTTATTACAGTTTTAAATACTGAAGATGGAATCTGGTCAGGACCATCACCTAGAAATTTCCAGGTAAGTGGCATGGAGACAGCTGTTGGCAGGGCTTCTATGGCCAAAATCTATAGGCCACTGCTCTTTCCTATGAGATTTTGTTGTTATTTCCCAGGAAATACAACTCCTAGACTCCTAAAAAGTTACCTGGTCCTTAGGCAGGTGGTATCGCTCAAAGACTACAATTCCTAGAATTCTAGGAAATTACTTGGTCCTTGGGCAGGTGGGGCTTACAGGTTAATTTCAGGTCTAACAGTTTGTCTGTGCACTACATGTATGCAGTACTCAGGGATCCCAGAAGAGGGAGCTGGATCCCTGGAAACAGGCATTATAGACAGTTATGAGGTGCTATTTGGGTACTGGAAATTGAACCCAGCTTCTCTGGAACGCCAGCCAATTATCTTAACCACTGAGTCATCTTTCCAGCCTCCCAGAGAGCATTAGAATTTTTGTTTGTTTGTTTTTTGGTTTTTTTGAGACAGGGTTTCTCTGCAGCTTTGGAGCCAGTCCTGAAACTAGCTCTTATAGACCAGGCTGGTCTCAAACTTAGAGATCTGCCGGCCTCTGCCTCCTGAGTGCTGGGATTAAAGGCGTGCACCACCACCGCCCGGCCTAGAATTTTTTTTTTTTTTAAAGAAGGCACCTTAATCCCAAGAGACACCTTATTCTTCTCATCTGAAAGGAAACATCAGCAAATCCCATATGTTTCATTAAATTGCAGAATTCTATCCTCCAACCTGCCATTGACACTTTGGTCTGTGTGTCTCAGAGGCAGTGACTTGGTGAGATTCACAGCAGAGGTCAGGGGACTTAGTCACTCCTAGAGAGCAGGACAAATAGACTTTTCTTCATCTGACTGCACGCTTGTCGGAAGCTTCTGGCCCCAGGTGGGCTATCCACATCACGGAAACTAGTTGGTCTGATGTTGTAATAATGGTAAATAAGGACCTGGAGCGAAGCTTCAGGTAGACAGATGTTGTGATTGACTAGGCACAGGTGTCTGTCGCCAGAGTCTGAGTGGGGCTAGGTGATGGAGAATCCACCTCAGTTCAGCTCCCATTCCCAGGGGCTGTCAGCTGCTCCTCACCTGAGCTACTTCATTCCTTCTCACCGGGTAATCAGAAAGGACTGGAGGCTGCTGATGGCTAATTAGCAGTAGAGACTAGGCAAGACCTCACTTCTCCCCAGGTTTCTTCCTTCCCTGGGGTATCTCCCTGGAAAGGAAGGAAGGACAGGATTGGATGTCTCTAAGGAAGGCCTGCCAGGGAAGTCTCTAGGGTGCTTGTGTTGAAGCTAGAGATCTGCCCTGTGGCTGAGCCAGACCCCTGAGCAAGAAGCCAGTTCTCATCCCCCCTCCCAAGGCTACTAAGTAGAAGCCTCAGAGGAAGGTGGCAGATGCATCTGGCAAGATGATGAGGTGGCCCGTTTCCCCCAGCCCTGGCAGGCGCTCTCTGCAGCCCGAGTCCCAGCAGTTGATTTTGTCTCTGTGCTGGCACCTGTTTGCCGCTTACACCAACTAATGTCTGTCAGTGGACTCATTATCATCAAGGATCTGAAATTAAGAAATTATGAATGTGTAGACACTTCTGTTCTCATCCTAATGGTTTGTTTGTTGTTTAATGGTTTGTTTATTTTATCGATGGCATCTGTCCTCATTGGAATGTTACAAATTGGACTTGTGCTTGCCCTTATTTGAGGTCTGTCCATTTCTACCTTTGATTTTCTAACGGCTCCATTAGGATGTAGCAGTCGTTGTTTAAGCAGAAGATGACAGATGAAAGAAAGAGGGAGAAAGTTAAATAGAAATAGTAAGGCCCCCCCATATAGCACAGGCTTTGGGAATCATGGGTTTTTGAAGAAACCAATCATTTGTAGCATTGAAAAGAGAAGGTTTAACCATGTGTTGTGGGTCATGTTTATAATCACAGCCCTCCTGAGGGCAGCCTGACCTCCATCGAGAGACTGTGTCTCAAAAAAAAAAAAAGCAAAACAAAATGAATATTTAAGTGAACACTGTAGTTCGAAACACAGTATCTGTCAAGTTGTACTTCAAAACGCATTTTTAATTGTGAAGAACTCACATGCAGAAAATATGAAAACAAGTATATATTATGCCCAAACATGTAGAAAGAAAGCCATGCAGCCATCTCCCAAGTCAAGCTGTGTAACAGTGCCTCCTACACCACCCACTCCCTGTCTTTCCCATACCACACTCGGCATACTGCTCTCAGGTAGGACCACGAATTCCGTAGCTCTGTCTTCCATGGCAACATTTTAAAAACAGTCCTATAATCTCGATATGTAAGCTGAATGATATCATTTATTTGTGCCTGTTTTTTTTTAATTTCCCACAAATAGAGTACAGTATAGTGCTTTGCTTTTTTAAAGATTCATTCATAATTACAGTTTGCTCATTTTTATTAATGTATAGTTTTTCCTTGTATGAATATGCCCTAACTTGTTAATTCAATGTGATGTCAGTAAATATTGGAGCAGTTTTCAATTCAAGGCAATTAAACTGACAGGGATGCTCCGAGCCGCCTCCTCTGCACACCCTAGGGCGCCCACCCCGGAGAGGAGTCTGCACGTACAGGCTGACACTAAACAACTGCTTTTCACACCGATCACTCTGAGTAGCAAGGGTGAGGCTGAACTTCTCAACTCATCTTTTTCATGCCTGTCACTGTCAGACACCCCGGCTCCTGCCAGCGTGATGGGTATAGACCGGTATTCACCGGGGTTCTGATTTGCATGGACCTAGTGACTATTTGAGTTGTGTGCTCCTTCACATGTGCACTGGCTGCTGCATGGAACTAGTGACTATTGAGTTGTGTGCTCCTTCACATGTGCACTGGCCATTTAAAAATATCGCCTGCCCCTGATCACTTTTTCCTCAGTTTTCCCGCCGTATCATTGCTTGGAGAAATTGCTGACATACTGTGAATTGAAGTCCTTGGTCGCACATATGTATATCAAAAATCTTACCCTAAAATATATGTTATATTCATGTTTTAGCAGAGTCTTTGGACAGGGAGAATCATAATTTCTAGGCCACCACATGCACCTGTCTTTTCATCTGTGGTTGGTTCACTTTGTCATATTACATTTTTTTCTTTCTGCACTCTGAGTTCAAATTGAGGTTTGCCTATGCTCACATACACAGGGAGACTGTTTTATAGAATTGGGATTGATGCTTCTGGATGCTTCTGCTGCTAGAAAAGAGGCATATTTTCAATGCAATGATTTTTACAGTGTTTCAGAGTAGAGATACAAACCTTGATAATTGTGTTCTCTGGCACCCACATATTTTCAGAACATAGTTGATACAGTCCACCAAGGATGCTATAAGGGAGATGTAACTTCAGTAGGGTGTCTATGGTTTACTCAGCCCTTAAGAGTTCAAGACTCTAATTAGTGGTAAATCCCTCTAATATGAAATTATAATCCCCAGTAGGGACTTTAGACATGACAGAAGTCACAATACATTAAATCTTGTTTTTATGCATGGGTCATGTATACATATACCCATATACCTCTTGTCTCAGGCTGTGTCTTTAGCTCTTGTTACCCAGCTACAGGGGTTCTTTTGTTGTGTAACCCTCCCCTGGTTGGCCTTCTGCTCCTCAGCTGGTACACAGAGAGTACTTCACCAGATAATGTATAGTTGGTGAAAGAAAACCAAATTTGCATCAGGTTAGCTCAGTGTGGTGGTTCTTTGGTGAGCAAGGGCAAGGGATGAGAAGCAGCAGCTGTAGCCTGGCTGGGGCTGCCCCGAAAATGTCCGACATGCCCAGCTACTGATGGACCAGCCCAAGGGTGTGGGCCATACAGAGATTGAAGTTGGAGCTGCCCCAGCTCAGAGGCCAGTGTCTGGAGGTGGGCAGCACGGCCTGAACCTATGCTTAGAGAGCAGTGGAGGTCTAGCCCTAATCCCCAAACATAGCCCTTCATCGGTCTGTTTGTCTTCTCCTAATCCTCTAATATTTAAAGCCATTTCAATCCTGTTTGAAAAGACTTCCCAGTAGTTTGAGTCTGGGGCCTCTGGAGGGAGAAAAGAAGGGAGGGGAGAGGGAAGAGGAGGAGAAAGCTAGGAGGAGCAACTGTGAGAGTGAGCCTAGAGAGGAGGGAGGAGGACAGGGGAGAAGCAGGTAGCCACTGCTCACGGGATGGATGCTGGGTTGCTGGGTGGATGCTGGGTTGCTGGGTGGATGCTGGGTTGCTGGGTGGGTGATGGCTTGCTGGAATCCCCTCCAGAACATGGCTTCTTTATGGTTTCAGACAGCGAGGATGGAAAAGAAGAAAGAAAAACCTTAGGCTAAGATCTGGCCTTTGGATAATTTCCTTCATTTATTTATTTATTCATCTTTTCAATCAGTTGAAAAACAAGTCTCGAGCAACCCACACTACTAACCTTGAACAGATAACTCCTAGAATCACAACTGCAAAGGAGATGTGCAAGGCACCATTGGATCTTCTGTAGAGCTGTCCGTATGTGACCAGGTGCTAGGACCTGTATGCAGGAGCAGAGACTGGACCCATCTATTTGTAGGCTATTTGGGCACTATATAACTTCATGATCATTTGATTTTCTTGGGAAAAAATGCCAGCATGGTTCCTGTAAACATTTAATGGTGCTTTTTGGACTGATGGAGAAATACCTTGGAAGACTGCTTTGAAGGCTAGACAAGAGAGGAACCCTGAATGTCAGGCAAGGACACTTTGCCTCAGGCTTTAGAAAACAGACCCTGCCTCACTATCTGCTCTTCACCAGGGCACCTCACATCTTCCCGGAGATCCTGTGAGGTCGGTCTCCCTCACCTTTCTAGGGCCTGTATCCTGCTGTTGATTATTCCCTTCTCCCAGAGCCCTGCAGTCTGTCTCACTCTATCCTCTAAGGTAGGACCAGAATCTAGCTAACCGTATAATGTCTAGCAGAGTTTGAGACAAGAATATAGCCAGCTGTGTAATGCTTAGCAGAGTTTGGGGCAAGGACAAGTATTTACATTGCTCTAATATTAACACCCAAAACACAAAACTAGGAATTTGATTTTTTTATATTTATTTATTTTTTATGCACGTTGGGGTTTTGCCTGCATGTATGCCTGTATGATGATGCCAGACCCCCTGGAACTGGAACTGCAGACAGTTGTGAGCTGCCATATGGGTGCTGGGAATTAAACCCAGGTCCTTTGGGAGAGCAGTCAGTGTTCTTAACCACTGACCATCTCTCTAGCCCCCTTGAATCCTTTTTTAAAATTAGTTTTACTTCTGATTTTAAATTACGCATGTGTGTTTATGTGTGCGTGAGTGTCCACATGTGAATGCAGGTGACCCAAGAGGCCAAAGGTTTCAGATCCCATTTTGAGTCTTTTGACATAGATACTGGAAACCAGACAGGTCCTCTGTAAGAACAGTACACTCGACCACTGAGCCATCTCTCTAACCACGAGGATTTGCATGCTTAGGACTCCAAACAGCTCCACAGAGGACATATTCCTCCTGTCCCCATTGGTTCCGGCTTTCTACCCCATCATCCCATCCTGCCCTTCATCCTCTTCTCTCAAATGATTTTGACTCTCTTCCATACGCAAATTCCTATTTATTTCTCTTTTAAAAGAATTTTAGAATACTTTAATCAGAGCAGTGCATGAATATTACTTTTTTAAAAATCAAACAGTGCAGACATTCTCATAATTAAATCAACAGTCGCCTCTTCCATCCCTCTCCATCTCTAATTCCACTCCCCAGAGGAAACCACTTTAAGCCATGTCTGATTTGAGGGTTTCTGGTGGTTTCCTCCCACACTGAACAATATATTTATGCCTCCATTTCTTGATTTATTGACCACAGATATCATCTATTGATTACTCACTATGAAATATAAAGATTTATCTTGGTACCACACTTAATGTCTTTTCTTCTTTGCTACTTTCACGTTGTCGTCTAGTTAGACTAATTACTCCCACGTGTAAATGAGATGGTTCGTTTTCTCCACATTAGGCAGCTTATCTGGCCATCTCATTTCCATAAAATACCTGGGCCTGTCTGCTTTTCCTTCTTTTTCTACATCTACTTTTTTCTACATCTACTCTGTCAACTCTACCTCCCCTGCTTGTTATCCAGATACATTACACAGTGTGGCTTTGGGTCTTCCCTGTGTTATGTACAAGAACCATGAATGTTTTGGATGAGACTATCAGTGTCTCACAGTCACCTCAGACCCTGAGTCACAGAAAGGGGAGTACTAGAGACTTTAGGGCTCCCAAAACATTGTGCTCAACTTGAAGGCTTTCCAGTGAATGTATGTATATAAATATTAATAGATGTCAAATCTCCCAGGCTCATTTGCAGTTTGCATATGCTACAGGTCTAGAACCTCTCATGTAAGTTATGTGAAAAGTTAAATGCAACAGACAATGATAATGGGCAGTGGTAGTCACTAAACGCATCTCTTCACCATTGTCCTTACTGTTGGGTGGGGCAAGAATTATGACCACTGCTAGCTAGCGAAATATGCGCTATCTTGTGAGTCATTTTCAATCTGAACCTGTGAAAAGCTCACGAGGTTGGCTGATCTGTCTCTTCTTGCTGCTGTAGCTGAAGATGCCAAGGACTCTACTCTCCTCTGGTGCCGCCCAGAGGAGACAAGGCTTTCTACACCCGATCTCTTTGTGACTAACGAGAGGAGAGCCCTGTGAAGACCAGCCAGAACCAGGCGGAATGACTGAGAAGTAGACCTGTGCTTATAGTCTATGCGAATTGGGGCTAATTCATTAGAATCGACTCCTTTATTACTCATCTAGCAATTTAAATTAATATTTCCCCAGTCAAGAAGTAAGTTAGAATGGCATGGTTTCTTCAATAGAACCAACACTTGTAGGGCTTTACCACTTGGAAGACACTGTTCCTGTGATCTGGCTTGGATAACATTTCCTTTTCTACAGCCAAGCACTACACTTAAATGTGACCAGACGTATACTTCAAATATGGGCCATTTATTTCCTTATGTAAATCTTTGGTGCTTTCTAAAATTAACTTCTCTCTTTTTTGAGAAAGGAATAATACCTTCTTACATCATTAGGACAATAATTATTTATTACATAGAAACCATTTGTTCTATTGAGGGAAGAATATCAAGGAAATAGCTAGAAGGAAGAGGAGTGAAAGGAGCCTTGAAGCAGGTAGGCATGGCCATTTAGAGAGGGAAGAGCTAATAGTGCCCAAGAGAACAGCTGAACGGAGAGGGTGGTGGAGTCTAGTCACAGCTAGTAAGCAGCCAGAGATGAACTCATGCAGCCCCGTGCAGGAATGAAATGAAAGCAAGGTGTTCTGCACAGACCCAAGTGGACGGATGAGAATGGTGGCCCCTGTTGCTGCCTTCCTATTAGGGTATTGTGGGAAGCTGAGAAGAAAGGAGAGGGAATGGGGAGGCAAAAGGACAGGGAAAAATGGGAGCTCACTCAAGATGTCTGATGGATGTTGTAAAGAAAGAGCAGTTGGCATGGTGCCATGCTTTTCCTCTCCTGATCACTACTGGTCCCTGTTGCAAGGAGGGGCCTGCTTGTTTGTCCCGGCTGCCCAGCTAGCTTAGCCCTGAAATAACTCCACAGAAATTGTATTCATTAAAACACTGCTTGGCCCATTAGCTCTAGTTTCTTATTGGCTAATTCTTACATCTTAATTTAACCCATTTCTATTAATCTGTATAACGCCACATGGCAGTGGCTTACCGGGGAAAGATTCTAACCGGCGTCCGTCTCAGGCAGAGGATCCATGGCTTCTCCCTGACTCTGCTTTCTTCCTCCCAGCATTCGTTCTGTTTTCCACGCCTACCTAAGTTCCACCCTATCAAAAGGCCAAGGCGGTGTCTTTATTCATTAACCAATGAAAGCAACACACAAATAGTAGGACCTCCTACACCAGGTCCCCAAGGTCGTCATGCTATATCCAAGGAGGAATCACTTCCTTCTTCATGATAGAGTGTGGTCAGACCCCTTCAGCCTCATGATTTGCTTTGACTTTGGGAAATATTCTTGGGAACAACTTTGGTAACTTCTTTGTCTTCCTTATCCGCTGCCGCCTCTTCTTCTCTTATGCCCTCTTTCTCTTCTTCCTCAACCTCCATCTTTTCTTCCCTCTCTCATTTTTTCTTTCTTCTCTATACCCTGAGAAATATCTCTGACCTCATCCTACAGTTCTCTACTGAAATTTTTACTTTGTTAGTCATATATTTTTAATTTTCACAAGAACTTCTTGTTCTCTGGTTATTTCTATTTCATGAACTTTTTATCTTTTTAATTTTTAAATTTTTATTATTTTGTTTTATTTTTAATTAGAAAAAAGTTTAGTGTCATGGTTAAAAACAGAGACTGGGAAGTCAGACCAATTGAGTTTAACCTCAATCCTGCCTCTTGTTAGTTGTATGAGTGTGGGTGAGTCACTTAGGATCATTGTGACAATTTCCTCACCTGCAACACAAGTATGGTTGTATTGGGTACTACCCATGTTATGATAAAGAATAAATGAGCATATATATAAAATGTTATACATGTAGTTAATATATTTATGTATGTATGTATGTATGTATGTGTAAATACAGCCTAAAATTGTGCCTGTCCCAGAGAAGATGAAGAAATGCTGCTGCTGCTGCTGCTGCTGAACAGAGTGTAGATACTTTTCAACTTACAGCAAGGTAAGTTGGAAATACTGTAAGCTAGGCTGGTGAGGCAACTCAGCAGCTCAAAGCTTTGGCTCCACAAGCCAGACAACCTGAGTTCCATCCCTGGAACCTACAGTGGAAGGAAAGAACTGGCTCCTGAAAGATGTTCTCTGATGTCCACATGCATGCTGTGGTGCATGCTTACACATAACACACATATCAATAATAATAATAATAACAATAATAACAACAACAATAATAAAATAGTGATAGAACAAAAAAACACTGTAAGTCAACAATCCATTCATATAACTATTCCACAGAGCATCACAGCTTAGCATAGCTTGCTGTAATCAGGCTCCGAACACTTAACATGATCTACAATATGAGCAAAGTCATGTGACACAAAACTTATTTTATAATGAAGTGTTAGATATCACATGTCACTTATTAAATAATCTATGGAAAGGGAAAAATACAGTTATGAAAATGATTTTATATATACATAAAATATTTTGCAACTACACACACACACACATATATCATAGAGACATCAAACTCTGAGCTAGGAGTCAGCTATCTTCCTGGGGAGAGCCGGGGGGTCACTAGGGTTCAGAGCCCTCTCCTGCCCTAAGTTTGCCTGTTTCATCCCAGTCACTCACTCTGCTTGGTTCCCTTGGTCTACAGAAGTCACTAAGATGATTTTCCTGGAAGGGTCAGTCCACAGCTGTACATAAAGACCGAAAATAAGGACTCAGAGTTTCACATGTGAATTTCTCTCCACTATCAGTTTCTTTGAGTGGAGGGATGAACAGGGTAGGTTTTTCAGTCACCTGTAAACCTGGAGCCACAGTGAAGAATCTGTAGCTTGTCCATCATTCACACCAACAGCCTAAGTGGGTCACCTTTGGTGGGACAGAAGTCATGGACTGTGGGGAGACGGTGCTGGGGACCTCCGTGTCTTCTCTTCTTTCTCCTCCCACACTCTCACCCGTGGACTCTGAGCCTGGTTCACCTCTGCCTCTATTTTCAGCTAGTTTTCATTTTCCACGGGTTTGTTGAAATGTCTCTTCTGCTGATGGCTGTGACCACACTCTGGTTCCTTTTATTCATACTGGTTTGTTCACTTTGCACTCCTTTGCACTGTATTAATAGGGGCTCTAGAGAAACAGCGGGCTCATTTATATGCCTTGATCTGCCATTTTGAACCAGACACTTTTCAATTCTTATGCAGAGCCTCCGAAGACTCTTTGTTTCTGTGCCTCCTTCCAAACGATGTCCTCAAAACTCACCCTCTACATATGGAGGATTATTAGAGACTGCTTTTTTAAAGGCAGTTTCTAGGGTCTCAGCAGGCAAGGGGTTATCATGCAACCCCGAGAACCTGCGAGTGATGGCTGGATCCTACTGTGAAATGAGAGAACTGACTCCCCAAAGTTGTTCTCTGACTATATACATGCCAGGGCACATGCGCATCTGTCAACAATGACAATAAAAATAATAATATTATTTTTTATAAAGATGGCATCCTCCCTACAAAGAGTATTGTTTATATTTAAGTAATATTTTCCCAACTTGCTCCATCTGTAAAACGTTTAAGAAGGCACATCACTCATGGTAATTATTTAATTAATGGCCTTCTTACTACAGCTTTGTTACTTTCTTTCCTGTTAGTTATGTTTCCATCACTGCGATTAAAAACACCATGACCAGATTCAACTTGGGGAGGAAAGGGTTTATTGGGCTTACGCTTCCACGTCACAGTTCATCATCTAAGGAAGTCAGGGCAGGGACTTAAGGCAGAACCTGGAGGCAGGAACTGCTCCTCACAGCTTGCTCAGCTTGCTTTCTTAAACAGCTCCCTGCCCAGGGCCATGCCTGCCACAGTAAACCGGGCCCTTCCACACCCATCATCAGTTAAGAGAATTCCCACCGTCTTGTACACAGGCCAATCTGGTGAAGGCATTTGCTCAGTTGAGGTTTCTTCTTCTTCAATGACTCTAGCTATGTCAAGTTGACAAAAAATAACTAAGACAGACTTATACCAGCTTTATTTGTGGTCCTTTATTTGTGTTTCCCTGTGTTTGTCTGCAACATTTATTAGGAAAACGAGACCTAGACACACTCAATGACTCACTCTATAATACAAGTAAAAATGGAGAGGCAAGATTTAGCGCTGTTCTCCAGCACACAGATTACCGTGCTGGACCACACCATCGCCCAAGAATGCATAGGAGGTTAATGCCACCCTCCTCCCCGCCCACATACTCTTTCTCTGGAGTGTCTGGGATGGAGACCTCAGCTAAAATCTCCCTTAATTCCAAAGCTAGTGGCCCAGCTTCCGTAGCACCACTGCAGAGAAACTTCCAGGTGATGTGGGCACTTCAGCTTCAGAGTGGCTCCAAAATTCATGGTAGGAGCTAGGCTCGAAAGGACTTTTTTTTCCCTCCCAGAATTCTGGGAAATTTGAGGTGACTCATGTTTCAAGGCCACCATTAGGTTAAATGGGCATCTGCAAGCAAATGCAGAGCCTAGTCATAAATCACTCTTGATGGGACAATGTGTCTCCAAGTAACACACAGCCAAGTCACGAGTGAGCCACATGTCGTCTGTAGCTCAGCTTAGTCTCTGAGGCAGGCCTTTGGCAGGAGAAAAGAACAGAATTTCCATCCAGTGTCTTCCAGGATGCTCCCTACGTTGCACACTCTACCTTAAAGCTCTAGTTTGATTTTATTGGGGGAGTTCATAAAAAAAGGAAGGAGGGGAAAAGAGCATCATGGAATCTCTTGAGTCATGGTCCTCATGACAGAAGCTTAGGGGCTGGGCAGGTGGCTCGGCTGGCAAAGCACTCCTCACACGAGAATGAAGGCCGGAGTTCAGATCCCCACAAAAAGTCAGGCAGGCATGGCAAGTTATGGCCCTGTGAGGTGGTAACGAGGGGTCCCTGCAGGGAGATGGCAAGCTAGTCTCACCCAATCAGCAAGCTCCGAATTGGACCAGAGACCTCCCACCTCAGTAGATAAAGCAAAGAGTGACAGGGAAAGACAGCTACCTCCACAGACACACAACCACACACATGAAGCCACCATGTAAACCTGCACGTGAGCAGCTAAATGAAATGTCACACTACAAGAACTGCTGCATTACAGCCTTCAGCAATGTCAGGTCTGTCTTGGCCCCTCCTCATTGTGGGGGCGCCAATGAATGACCTCTGAAGGTCACCAGAATGCCACGATGTAACATGAGGGCCTGCTTGTAGCCTGTTTTTATTTCTGAAAGATCCTTCAGCCTTGACATGGAAGAGGCAGGCGTTCTGCCTAGCCAAAGGGAGTGGGAGGAGGTGGGCTAAGATATTTGGAAATTCTGTCTCTCAGTGTCCCTTTCCCCTCCCCACAGGGAGAAATCCTGGGACTTCGATGCCATCCCCAGGAGCATCACAACCTTCTGCATCTTCAGCTCCACAGGCAGCTTTTGCTGGGAAGCTGCTAGAGCAGAGGTGGGTGAGCAAATGAACTCTCCCACCCTCCCTGCCCACCCCCACCACTCACAGCCTAATTAAGAGTCTCTGGAGTGGCAGGGGACTCCTCACACTCAGAAGCAGTGGCAAAGGCCAAGAAGCCCCCGAAGGTTAAAGGAGGCGAGAATCAAAGCCCATTTTCTTCAAGAGACCAACAAAACAGAAAGTGCCTCTCGTGTTACCTTTGATTTGGGAAAACATTTTTTTATTATTACTATTTTGTTTTAAGAAATCAGTACAGAATGAAAGGAACAGGAGGTGGTTACCTGAGGGCAGGGGAGCGAGTCAGAGGAAGAAGGAGAACATGAAAGCAAAAGGCCGTCACAGGACACGAGGCACCGTGCCTGACATGGGAGAGGGGAGAAATGGGTGGGTGGAGGACTTGTTGTCTCAAATGCTTCTTAAGATGTCCTGCTCCTAAGGTGAGAGTGGACTGATTCAGCGGGTGGTGTGCCTCAACAGAGAAACCCACTTCTTCTCTCTTTCAAATCAGAACCATACGAGATCCAGAAGGAGGATCATGCTGACTCGTGGGGTCAGGAAGGTCCACGTGTGTTCTTAGTTTCCTCACCCTCATTGAGGAAAAATTTCAGAGGTCTGGAGGAAGATTTCTAGGCATGAAGCTATAGTGGATGGGGGCTCAGAGCCTTGGGAAAGGCCATGGGAGACCTAAAGTGTTAGACGATCACCTAACCAGGTTTTCTCCAGCCCCAAAGTCTGTGCTTCCTACTACTGAGTCCAGAATCATGATCTCTACTGAGAGTCCCTTCCTGGCCTCTGTGGGATGAGCACCTATAAATAAGACAGTCTTGCCAAGGCCAAGACCAACAGAAGAGAACAGCGTGGGGCCTGGTGCTTGAGCTGGTAGGACTGAGAAATGACATGTGATGGTTAATTGTGATCCTTAACCTGATCCCGTTGATACAGGCTGAGGACCTTAGTTAAGCACACCCTGGAGAGTGTCTGGGTTAGCTTCAGGAGAAGACTAGACATGTTGCATTACACGTGGGTTCTGACCTGATAAATGTATCCATGCCTTCATTATTGGAAGGAGGGGCAAGATAAAAGATGGAGCCTCATTTGAGGAACTAAGTCACCAGAGGGACTTCACCTTATCCTATCCTCTTCTTGTGTCCCCTTTCCTCTTCTTTCTGGCCTCCATAATGTGAACTTCTTTGCTCCAGAATGCCTTCCACCCCTGCACTGTGACAAACTGCCACCTTTGAAATAATATGCCAAAATAATTATTTTCTCATTGAGTTATTTTTTTCTTGGGTATTTGGTTACAGCAATGTCTAAGCCTGGAAGTCACAAAACCTTTCCGTGCAGTGACTCACACCCACGGGAGACAACACACCAAGCTAGTGACAGAGAAGAAAATAGTGGATTCGGGAAGGGGCGAGTTAACACATGCAATTCAAGATGCAAGAAAAAAGAGACCAAGGTTTACTCACACCTAACACTGAACCTTTATCACAGTCTCAGATATAGATTTTATTACTACTCTCTTGTTAGAGATTAGGGAATTGGGCCGAGGTGATGGCTTGGCAGGTAAAGTGCTGGCTGCACGAAGATGGGGACTTGAGTTTGAACTGTAAAATCCCACATAAAATTTGAGGCTTGGTGGTCCACACCTGTAATCCCAGTGCTAGAGTGTAGGGAGGAGAAGAGGATCTTGGGAGCTTGCTGCCAGCCGGTCTAGATGAATCAGGGGGCTCCAGGTTCATTAACAGACCCTGCCCCATAAAAAAAAAACTAGGTGGAGGGGCTGGAGAGATAGCTTAACACTTAAGAGTATGGCTTCTTTTCCAGGGAACCTGGGTTTAATACCCAGCACCCACATGGAGGTTCACAACTATATGTAACTCCAGTCCTAGGGAAATCGATCTCCAAGGACATCAGGAACACATGTGATGCATAGGTACATATGTGCAGTCAAAACATTCATACACATAAATAAAAATTTAAAAATAAAATGGAGAGTGATTGAGAAAGACACCCAAAATTGACCTCTGGCCTCCACATACACACATGTACACACATGCCTATATGCATTCTTATGCACATATACATGCATATACACAGAGAGACACAGAAGAACTGTTCTGTGTTGATTCAAAGCAGTCCTTAGCAGCCCCCAGGATTCTTCAATTCATCGTCAAGTCTTCCAAATGTGACTTACACCACACTATGTGACGAAATATCACATAGTTTGGCCATTTTCTGTATTCAGTGACTAGTCACATTGTGACACGAAATTTGGGTCCTGGGAGATGGACGATCCATTCATCCATCTAACCCTGAATATCCTTGTACATATACATCATTGACATAGCCATCCCATCCCTACCTTGAGTCCCACCCTTAGCTTCAGGAGGCTTTCACAATATTTCCCAGGCTCCTGCTTCCTTCCCTGATCGGCACTGGGCTATAAAATGTTCTCTTCAATTATTTCCCTACTCCTTGTTTCAGAACAGCCAAACCAATAGCACAGCTCCCTGGCTTATGTACCATTATGTCACTGTGCTATGAAATATTAAGCCTTCACAATAGGTCCGAAGTCAGCGACGCACAAGCCTTTAATGGCTTAGCTCACTCGGGCTATTTGAAAGTGGCATAATATTGCTATTTTTAAATAAATGGGATCGGTATTAATGAGAGCTGACCTCTCTCAGCCATGCCGAGCTGCTCCCTGCATCGAGCCCACATTGGGGATTGGGCATGAAAGGGAGGGGGGAAATAGCTTTTCAAAATAGGAACCATGCAGTACTTTAAATAATTCTCACAGATGCTAATCAACTTTGGGGAGGGGTGGTGGTGGGATGATTATTTGAGAGGATAATAGATCTCATTTTTAAAAGAAAACTTAGCATCAAGAGGAATCGGGGTGGGGGGAGATGGAGAGAAAGAGAGAGAGGATGAGAGAGAGGCAGAGAGAAATGAGAGAGAGGAAGTGTGTGTGTGTATGTGTGTGTGTGTGTGTGTGTGTGTGTGCGCACAATTTGGGAAAGCAAGAATAAGTGAACACAGACCGAGACTGCAGGGACAAAGCATATTGAGACCATGAGAATCACTGTGCCTTTCCAGGCTGGTTGGGGAAACCTAGGAGGGCTTGGCAGGAAGCCATCTTGACCAACTATGGGAATGATGATAACCTGGGAAAAGATTCCCTTACATTGGCAACACTCTGAGAGCACAAGCGGCTGGCTCTGGAACTCTAAAATTCTGTACCCAAGTAAGGAATGACAAGAACAGTGAGGGCCCTCTTCTAGGCTCTTGGCATGTAGCAAGCTTACAGCTTCAGCTAGGCCACAGGTATACAGTGCTGTGGAGACACAGCGCATGAGTTGTGTTGGCAGATGTGCTAGACGTAACCAAGACAAGAGCACCCTGACCTCACAGTATCTGATGTCTAAGACCCATTTGGCTCCTTGGGGGTCCTGATGGAATTACTTCTGAGGTGAGGTGGGGCAAGAGAACCTCAGGCATAGGAAGGGGGACACAAAGAAAAGAGCTCAGGAAGACAGTGAGGACAAAGGACACAGTGCCCAACCCGGAGAGCCCTGGCCAGCGGGGTTTACCAGAATCAGCCTGTGCTCTGCCACCTGCTTGCCTGAGAGTTCTGGTAAAAATCCACACCCCCCGACAGCTCTTTGAGATCAGATATTGTGCTCTGTAAAGATGTGGAGCCAGGCATAGTAGCTCATGCCTGCAATAGCAATATGCAGGGGTAAGGAAGGATTGCAAGTTTGAGGCCAGCCTACATAGTGAGACCCAGTGTCACACAGAAAACAACACAATAGAATGTGTATGACAGTTACTCCTCCTCCACCTGTCCTGAATCAGTTGTCCATCGCTGTGTAACAAATGGCCCCAAAATTTAGTGGGTTAAATCAAGCTTTGTTATCTTATAGTCTCTATGGGTCAAGAATCTGTACCCAGATAATATTGATACTTCGTAGGAGTCTCTCAAAACACTTCCACCACAGTGTCTCCTGGGACTGATGTCTCAAACTGAGGCTTCACACGGGAAGGATTTATTTCTAAGTTCACTCATGTGGGTATGGGCAAGAGTCCACTCACCACCAGCTGTTGAACCGATGACTTCAGGGCCTTGCTGACCTTTGACTGGACATGTCCCTAGACTCCGGCAGGTACAGCTCAGAACCTTCCAGGTGGCTTCCCCCAGGGTCACACTCTACTGGTAGCTTAACATCTGCCATGATAGCCAATCGGTTTGTCACGTGCATGTGTGTATGTGTGCATATGCTTGTGTATGTGCAAGCGTGTGATATGTGTGATGCATGTACATGTTCCTGAGGATGTGTGCATAAGTGCAGGCAAGTGTGCATACAGATATATATATGTGGATAGAGAGGCCAGAGGTCAACCCTGGCTGTCTTCCTTAATCTCTCATCTCTGCACCTTTTGGGAGTTTCTCACCAAACCTGGAACTCATTGATTTGGCTATACTAGCTGGCTAATGAGCTCCAGGGATCCATCTGTCTCTAATGTACACGCCCCCGGTGCTGGGGTTAGATGTGCACACCAGACTCTTCACACTGGTACTGGGGATTTGAGCTCATGTCCTTATGCCTGTATAGCAGCCACTCTCCCCAGACCCACTTTCCCATATTCTCAGTAGAAAGTGGTCCTCAGAGCCAACTTCAGTCAAGTGGAGGCACTTATACAAATATATTAGTATCTGAAGTCAGGGACCAGTGAAGGCCATCTCAAAAGGTCCTACTATCCCTCCTTTGTCTTCAACAAGACAATGAGAATGGAGCACAGTAAATATCCCATGACAAGGATGGGGCCGCATTCCCTTCTGTACCCCCAGATTCCAGTGTGGGCCTCAGCTCTTGTCCTGGATGCTTTCTTCAAGAAACTTCTCTCTTAAAAATGGGAAAATGGCAAGGGAATAGTCTAAGTCTCATGGTGCAGAGGGTGTTCCAGGTTAGCAGGGTACATTAAGGTGAAGGGTCGTCCTTAAGGTGGGGTGGAGCCATGCCTGACTGTATCTACTCCTTTCATTACCCTGTACTCCCTCTTCTTTTCCTCCTCCCAGTAGCTTCTTGGTGAAAGGGAAAGAAAAAGTTCATGCAAGGCATGTGATATCTGGGGAGTGAGAAGACAGAGCGAGACCAGCAGCTGCCCAGCTTAAGACATGACTGTCTGAACTGGATGAACTGGACACTGTTCTTTATTAGCTGCTTAACTTTCACAGCAAGCCTGCAAGGTAACAATATTTTGTTCACGTTCTGTATCTCAGAAAGCTGAGATTTGCTGAAGTCAAATGACATCCTTAAGTTCCCGTATCTGACAAATAACCAGAAGTCAAACCCAGACTCTTGGTGCTCTGTCCCTGTTAACAGATTGGAAATAATGGCGAAGAGGGAATGCCAGCTACTGCACCAAGAGTCAATGTCACGAGGCATGGTGGCTAATCAATTGTCCTCTTGATTGACCGAGAGGTGTTAAGGAGTAAGCCACACACCTGGGTGTGTCTGTGGGGGAATGTCCAAAGACAATTGGATCTTGAGGGGTTTAATCAGCTGATTGACTCAACATCTGAACAGCATTCTGGCAGGTGTTGAATTGTGGAAGGCGGAGTCTAACTGAATGAAGTGGGCACTGGAGGCTTGCTTTTGAAGGGTCTACCTGTCCTAGCCCCTTCCTTTTATTCCTGGATGCTTTCTGGCTGTGGCAAGTTGAGTATCCTCTACTAAACACGTCTGCCACCGTGGTATTCTGTCTCACCACAGTGTTGGTGCTGAGCTTGAACTGAAAACACGAGGTAACAGAACTACACCCTCCTTTCACTGTGCTATTCTTAGGTGTTTATCGCAGCAGATACAACTAGACAAAGAATGATTCTGGTACCAAAGATGGGCTGACGAAGACTAAACACGGTTACAGGGTCACACTGGCTTGTGATCAATCCAATGTTATTGTTTGCTGACCATCCTTTTTGAACTCACTCTTGGTTCTGCACAAGCAGGAGTGAATGCCAATAACACAAATGAAGATTCACACATAAGGGAGACCTTGAAGGCCCACTCAGGCAAAGACAGACCCCTTTATTGGACAGAAGGTGTACCAGATCTCTCAGGAGAACAACTGAAAACAGGGAATTGCCTTTAGTATTTGAAAGTTCTTAAGTGTTCACTTTTTTCTGTTTGGTTTTTCGAGACAGGGTTTCACTGTGTAGTCCTGGCTGTCCCGGAACTTATTATGTAGACCAGGCTGGCCTCAAACTCACAGAGCTCTGGCTGCCTCTGCTTCCCAAGTGCTGGATTAAAGGTGTGCGCCACCACCGATCGGTGTGAAGTGGTCACTTTAAAACACTCAATTTCATTACTACAGAGTTGACCTCTAAGCTCAGGAAGTGGGGCACAGAAGAGGGGCCTCTGAATTCTCTTTAGAAGGCATTAAGAGGAGAAGGAGGCTGGTAGGAAAGGGGAGGAGACAGCTTGGAACAAAATCCACTCTCCTCTCCGCACCACTCTGCAGCTTGCACACACACACACACACACACACACCTCACAACGGGACTTTTCAAAGTAAGCATCAAGGCTTACTTTCTACTTTCCCTTGATGCCCAATAACCCTGGTAACCCATGGTTGGTTAACACTCCCACCTTGGATGGGCAGTGGCTCATGCTCCGCATGGCCTCATCCTAGGACAGAAAGAGACCTCTAGTGGCCAACACCCCTGTCCTGTTTTGCTTCCACATGGCTTCCTCTAAGCTCAATGGCAGCCAAGGTTCATCCAGCTCTTGCTGCCTGCCCCTGGTACCGAGTTGCTGTGTCTCTGTTATTTTCTTTAATCTCCAGCTGCAATGTAAATTCATATATGCTGAGGCAAGGGAGGAAAAAAACTATACGCTGCTCTGAGTAACTGGTACCAATAAATGGAATGCATGACTAAGAATTCACTTTAGAAAATGTAGCAGAAACCAGAAGTATGCTAGTTTTGAAACAGTTGGTGCCTAGTTATTAAAAGCCTGGTGAATATGCTCCATTTTGTTGGCAAGGATTAGTTTCTCCTATGGTGATACGTGACGATAAAGGACAAAAGACATAATAGTGACCGGGAATTCTGGGCTCAAGCCCTGACAATCTCACTTCCCTGTGCAGGCGCAGAATGAAGATTTTGGACAGGGTGTTGTGTAAATTCCCACACAACTCTGTGTTTCCACACATGATATGTATACACTGCTGTGGCAAGGGGCTGAGGTGCAGTTGTTCAGTTATGCCATTCCCGTCAAGAGGAAATGCCTCGGCCTCCTCTTGCAGGCTGCTGCTACCATGGTGGTTCAGAACGTGGAGGGGATTTTACAATTGGCAGGTGCCGTAGTGTAACTCACAGCTCCTGGGAGCTGGCTGTCAGGGGAGAGCACAAACTTGCTACCAGCCCCTTCTGAATTGCTAATACAGGGTAGCTGCAGAGTCTGTGCTGGAGGTTCCCATACTACTGACCTCCTCAGCAGTGGGTGAAGGCTGCTGCCACTTGGCTGGTATAGCAGCCTTTCAAACCACGTGGTCCTTCCCTGGTGCTAATGGCATTCAACACAAAAACATTGCCCTGACAAATGGAGTTCAGCCCTTCTAGACTCCCAGGCTCAGGGCACCAGTCAAATCCATCTCCAACACCTCCTGCTTACAAAGCAGCCTCAGGCCTCTTGTTCTAAAATGCTTAGGGCTTTTGGCTTTTGGAGAGAGGTGCCCATCTCTGGCTCTATAAGCAGATAATATACTCCCATCAGTGACTGCCACCGTATCAGACAGCAGGAGGTAGATAGATGGCCAGGAACAGAATGTTGAAGGCCAAAATGTGTGTGGGGGGGGTAGGGAAGGAGGCGCTGTCCTTCTGGACGGATTTCTTGGGCTAGAGAGAAAACTGTCTACCTCTGTGCTTACCAGGCTTCTGGATCTGTGTAGTGTGTGTAAGCCAGAGGACTGTATTTGATCATGTGTATTGCTCTAATAGAATATCCAAGACTAGGCAATTTATGAAGAATAAACTTTTGCTTCTGGAGGCTGCAAACCAACATCAAGGTTGTGACAGATATAATGTCTGTCCAGGACTGCCCTCTGTTTCCAAGATGGTGCCTGTTGCTACAGCCCCCAAAATGGAAATGTCATGTCCCTCCCACCCCAGTAGAAGAGATGGAAGGGATGAACATACTCTCTCAAGTCTTTTTCTGTGGTTCCTGATTCTGTTCTCGAGTGCTCCACCCTCGTAACAATAACATCCTTAAACATCTCACCTTTTAACCTTGGCACGTTGATGACTGAGTCCAGTGCATAAAAGGAAGTACACATTCAGAGCAGGGACCAAGGGACACATTGTGGAGCCATAGGTACAATATAAAGATCATGGGGCTGGAGAGATGGCTCAGTGGTTAAGAGCACTGGCTGCTCTTCCAGAGGTCCTGAGTTCAATTCCCAGCAACCACATGGTGGCTCACAACCATCTGTAATGAGATCTGGCGCCCTACTCTGGCGCGTGGGCAAACATGGAGGCAGAATGTTGTATACATAATAATTAAATCCCGAGTGCTGGGATTAATAATAAATAAATCTTTAAAAAATATAAAAATCAAAGCAACCATAATGAAGAGATTACAGTGAGGGCAAAAGAAATTTCTCACAGGAGTGCAGGATCTGTGTCCACAGAGTGAAGGACCGTAACAAACCTCCCACTCTGAGAACCCAGACTCACCGTTCTGCCTCCAGTACTGTGATAGCCACCTGTCTCATCACTCTTTGACTTCCTAGAACATGTCCTAGCATGCTTCCCCCTTCCTAGTTAACTACTGCCTCTGTGAATCTGCTTACGACAAGTGAATTCATTCAACATACACTTGCCTGTCAATTAATCCACACAAGGCTTGAAGCTCTGCTCTAGAAAAGCTAGCCACCCCCTTTGGGGGCCATCACCCCATCCTTATAGACCCTAATAATTGACACAACACACCCTTTTGTTTATCTTCACCACCCGTCCACATTTCGCTGGGCACAAGAGTTATGTATGCATCCTACGTCCCTTACTAGAGCATATGAGACATAATTCACATAAGCATCCATACTATTTATAAATAAATGATGAATGGAGAGTAAATGCTTGGCACTTTTCACACAGGCCCTCATGTCTGAGTTACAGTCTCAACCATGTAATAACGCTATGGCATGATGTGAATCCCATGACGTGCACCGGGTAAGGTGAAGAGGAAGGCCCAACAATGCTGGAGAGACAGCATAAAGGAAGACTGTGGAACCTTGTGTACGACAATAACACAAGCATCTAGGACTGCCCAGGACAGGAACAACTGGAGAACCACCATGGACGGGCTGCCTGTGCATGCTTAAGCATTGCCTGGCCATAGAGGATGATGATGAGGAGGAGGATGAGGATGAGGAGGAGGAGGATGATGATGAGGAGGAGGAGGAGGAGGATGTGAGTCCAGCTTCTTACCTGCTTCTTACCGTGCATGATGAGGAACAGTGTGCATCCATCGTTAGTGCTTTTACTGTCAACAGTCAGACAATCTGGTCGCCTGTCCTGAGCAGTTACCTGACGTGCGAAACTCCTACAGCCATCTGTCAGGACTAATCTGGAACCTATAAGAAGAAACATGTCTATCGTGACCGTACTGAGTCTCGGCAACTACCCTGTTGTTCAAATAAGAAATCTTATTGCCCAACATACCCATGAGATGATGTGGTTCCTTTCTCTGCCTCCCTCTCTTTCCCTTTCCCTGGTCACATGCGAGGAGGTGGTTCATGGTGTTCCCTTTCACATATCGTAGCCAGGTAGCTCTTTTTCCCAATCAGATGAGGAGGGTGTGTGGGTGAGAGCAGGGAGGTGGGACGATGTCCCTGACTCAGCAAGCTGTATTCAGCATGCTGGAGGGGTTCTCTTCTGCAACTAACACACAGCTCAGGAAAAACACCCACATCAGCCATTTCTCATAACAAGATAGAGACCAATTTCCAAGATGCGGGCTGATTTCCATGTGCCCCCTCCCCCCTTCCTGAAGCACGATGTAATCGCTCCCCTGAAATATAATAAATATTTCACTTTCAAATCCCGATTCATTAAAAGAAGCCCAGGAGGGAGAAATAATAAGGTGTCGCTTTACAGCCCAAATAAAACAGTGAAAGATATATTCTATAATTTATACTTCTGACTTTGGGTTGAGATAATTCATATATCATTTTCAGTTAGGGACCCAAAATGGTGCTGCATCAGCAGATTGGCTGAAAAATAACTTTTTGTATTATGTTATGCCTTTCAGTAACATGCCCTGGTTATCATACATCAACACTGGGTTGACTTCAAGTGTCTCGGCAGCTCCTCCTGAGTCATTCCCTTTCCTAGACAGTGTGACTTGCTCTCCTCGGTACAGATGGAGGCCCTTGGCTGAATGCATATACATTCTCCACGGCCCAGAAGCAGAGCTCCAACTGAAATCGGCTGGACAGGAGACATTTTTCTTGCCATTATTACTACAGCCTCCCCATTCTTCACCTCCAAGGATCAGAGAGCTAAATTGACCTCAGTGGGAGAGATGCTACCTGGCGTTTTTCCAATCGAGGTGTAGCGCTTCACAGCCGGGCTTTTCTAGAAGATGGAAACAAAACAACTCTAACGAGGCAGGTATTTTTGAGCAAGTTATTAATTTCCCTGAGCTTGGGATTTGGAAATTTAAAAAAAAAATGGAGATGGTAAGAATCGTAAGAGCGAGTGGAAAAGACTTCAGAGCATTACCTGAGGTGGAAGCCGTAAATTGCGGGGAGCACTTAACGCCCATTTATGACAAACATGCACCAAGCATGGGGCTGCATGGAAGGTGGTTATCTCATTAACTCTCCTGCACCTGACTTCCATGGGTGTCCCTGGAAGTGAGGCTACAAAAGCTAAGAAATTTGCCTGTGATGGTGAGGAATGCATAATAGGTACTGAGAATTACACTTTTACTTGGTTTCCGTGACAAAGCATTTCCCTAAACTCCTCATTTGACCCTTATAGTAATATTAGAAAGGAAGTGGGGCGCGAGAACAGTTATGAGAAAATGGGCCCCCAAGCCCATCGTCCAATGCTGCTCACTCCCGTGGTTTCGCCTGCATACTTGATTACTCCAATGGCCCTTCAGTTCGGCTATCTGGTGAGTGCTTGCAGTCTTTGGGATCCTTCAGGTCAAGCAGGAAAGCATCAAGCCATCTCTGCCGATCACCTGTCTGCTCAGAAGACCCTAGACTCCGTATGTTAGACTTCCCATCCCTGTGGCAAATGCCTGAGAGAAGCGGCTGAAGAGAGGAGAGCTCTTTCTTTTCAGTTCATCATTTCAGAGCTTCAATCCATCATGTTGGAGAAGCTGTGGTAGACCAGAGAAGCTGAAGCCATGATAGCCCAGAGGCTGAGAAAGAACACAAGAAAGAGCCAGGGAAGAATATCTCCCCCAGTGATCTACTTCCTTCAGCTGGGTTACACCACCTGAGGTTTCCAGGAATTTGCTAGGTTTCAACACACAGGCCTATGAGGTAAAGTAACATGGGTCTGTACAACTTGGTATTCTCCCGGCAATTTTTTTTATTGAGGTTTGAATATAAATATTTCACATATAGACAATAACACTTTGCTTGTCCTGGAAGGTCCCTATTGAGACCAATCTTTTTCCACCTGACAACCAGACCCTCGACAGAATTAGCCCCTCTGTAGCAGGAGCAGTTCAAGCACACCAGGCTGTGGGATTTCAATAGCAGGAGAGATGTTGGGCTGGCACGGTCCAGCCAAAGGTCTCCTAGGGGACACTCATACTTGACCTCAATTACACTTTCCTTTTCTGGATTGTTGAGTGGAGACCCAGAGAAAAATGTGACCTAGGTCTGCACAGGTGATGTTATCCCCAGGTCCTGAGCCCAGAGCTCCTGGTCTCACATTCTGTCCACTGTAGTATGAAAACTCCCCAGTCCATTCCAGAATAATGTTGGAAAGCATCCCAGAATTGCCGGAGTCAGTGTGCAAGAAGACAGCAGGGGGAGCAGCAACAATGAGAGGCTGGGGATGGAGGTCCTGGGTGCTTAGTGGTTTGTGGAATGTAGCAGTTGTTGATCCCTACAAAAACCTTACAATTGGTTAGCAACCCCATTATCCCCATTTCACAGTATAAAAACTTTAAAAGCAAATAAACAAAAGCAAACTTTTTGGTGGGACATCTACAGAATGAGATATTATTTGCCAACTAAAGCCAATGAGCGGGGCTTTGCAGATGGCTCCATCAGTAAAGAGCTAACTGTCCAAACATGAGGAACTGAGTTTGACTATCCAAGGTCCACATGAAAGCCAATGGTTCATGTACCTATAATCCCAGCTTTGGGAACGTAGAACGAGAAAGATTCCTGTTTAGCTTGCTAGTCTGGCTAAATCGGTGACCTCTGGGTTCAATTGGAAATTTCATCTTGATAAAAATGATGGAGGGGGATTGGTTGAGGAAGATGCCCATCATTGACCTTTGGTTTCGTAACACACACACACACACACACACACACACACACACACACACACACACACACACAGAGAGAGAGAGAGAGGGGGGGGGGTTGATGAGCTATCAAGACATGAACAGACACAGAGAAACTCCAATGGCATATTACTAAATAAAGAGAGTCAGTGTGGCAAGGCTACAGGCTATCTGATCCCAACTCTATGATGTCCTATAAACTGTGGAGGTGGTAAAAACCTCAGTGGTTGTGAGGGTGTGTGTGTGTATGGGTGTGTGTATGTGTGTGTGTGTGTGTGTGTGTGTGTGTGTGTAGAAGCACCACACAGAAGACTTCCAGGGAGTGAAATTATCCTACATGATACAGTAACCGTGGACACATCACACATTTGCTGACCGCACACCCCAAGAGTGAGCCTTAAGATTAGCTATGGCTTTAAGTGATAATGACATGTCAGAGCTGTCTCATCAGTTAAATCAAATGCCCCATTCTGTTAATAGCGTAAGGGAGTCCTTGAACATAGGGCGCAGAAGGTACGTCAGAAACTGTCCCTGTCTGTGGTTCCAGTTCTCCCGTTGCTAAGAGGACTATGAGACCTTGCTCAAATGTCACTGGGAAGAATGGGTAACATCTTCGTGAACTGTAAGCGTCCCCCACACATCCAAGAAATGCCCAGGAGCATGCTGAATTCCTAACCACTGGTTCGTGAAGCGGGCCAGGAACTCTGGGAGTTCACCAAGTGTGCCTGGAAGAAGCAGTGAGGTGGTCATGAGGTCGCTGCTGTCCTGGAGCAGCCTCCTACCACTCAGTCTCCTATGACAAATAAGCTGTGGCTCTGAAAAGCTCTTGGAGCATGTACAGTTTGGGTGGATGAGTGGGTAGACACACACACACACACATACACACACGCACAGAGAGAGAGAGAGAGAGAGAGAGAGAGATTTGAGCTCTTATTTATTTGTAAGAGCAATTTCATTGTTTATAAAATGACCTTGGGAGAACAGCTAAATTCCTCTCAGTTCTCTCGTCCTTAGGGCAGGGACAACCACTGATCAATCACAGCCACACAGGCTGCTGAGTCAGGGTGAGCTGCCACCATCGAAAGGACAAAAGAATTATATATGACTGAGCACAGGCCCTGGATCAGACATTAGTGAAGGGAGGATCCCCAAACCAACTCTTTTGAGGATAAAGCAGAGAACTTGATCATAAGCCAAAGTGGACCAGGTCCCCTCAGAGACCCCTGACACAATGCTGGAGTGTGGCCCCAAGTACCTGCTGTATCCTCAGACCTAAAAGGGGCCTGGACAAGTGGCCTTGTCCACCTCCCCAGAAACAGCTCTACTGTAGGCAGCCCCTTGCCGTAGGTCTGTAAGCTGAAAACACCATCAAGTGAAACACCGTCACTGAGCCTCTCCAGCTCTTCTGGGAACTTGATCTTACCCTGCTATGTTCTGCACATCCGCACTTCAGGATTTCTGGGATGGGGTCTCCATCCTGCTTCCCTGTGCCATCCAAGCCAGGGAAAGGAAAGAACTTGTCCATTTCTCAACTCTAAGATGAGAAGACTGGAGGAAGCCTGGCGCCCCCTTAGTGGTCCCCAGGGCTGGAGCTGGGTGACAAGGCAGTCTACCGGTACCTATCCCTACACAAACTTGGGTAGTAAGGGACATTGGCTTCCCCTCTCCGAAGTGGGTTGTGGGGTGTAAAGCTGCCCATCTGCAAATGTGCCATCTGGTTCTAAGAGTCCCAGTTATGTGTGGGACTCCTCTTAATTAAACACACAGATATTAAAGCAATTTCTTAACTAACAGGGCGAGCAGCTGGAGTGGAAAATCACCTCCCATTCATGCAGCGCCACCGCCTTGCCTGGCCATTGTTCTCTGCCCCCCAAACCTGACGCTTCCTATACCATTTTCTAGTGTTGAAATTTTACAAAAAGATCTTATTTTCTTCAAAGACAAAAGCTATCTTTTAAACCTCCTCCCGCCCCCGCTTTTCACGTTCTCTGAGGTCTGGAGTCCTGGGAGAGAGAAGCCTCTCCCTTCTAGACCAAAAGGGAGAAATTATAGGAGAGAATAAACCCGCCATCACCCCGATTCCCTCCCAGTAGAAGCATCCTTCCGATTGCCAGCCAGTGCTCTAAGGCCTGGAATTAACCCCATTATGCTGCATATCAGCCAGCCACAGATACACACAATGCAAGAAGAGAGCCTTTTGATTCGCTGATACAATTTAGTGAACAGAGCAAAAAAAAATTTTTTTTCCCCTTTTCATCAGAATTGCTCTTAGCTTTTGTTCCATTTCTTTAAGGGCCACTGCTCTCAGCCGGGCCATCATTGACTTCTTACTGAGGTGGTAGTTTTCAAAAGGCTCAAGTCTCTTCCCCTACCTACCTCACGACTATCTGCATTTTAACAGAGAACTCTGAAAGGTTACAAAAAGGCTTCAGTGACAAAGAATGAATGAATCCCTAATGGTTTCAGACATCAGGAGGGAGTTCTTTCATGGCTGGGGACACCTCTCTGCCCGAATCTACCTTCTCCATGCCTACCTCACACAGGCCCCGCCTTCAAGGCCCACCCATGGGACTTTGGAAGGACACACACTCCCTCTCCCAATAAAAAAAGAGGTTCGCTGAGTACCATTCCATAGTATCTTATGCCACAACAAGAAGGACCTGGGTCACACCTGAAGCGGGTCCTCTGGGGAAATACTAACTTCTAGAGCCAATAAGCAGCCTCTTCTCACGAGCCTCTGCCAGCTCATTTAGATGGAGATGGGCTTTAGGGCCAACAACTCCAGAGGAATGTATTCTTATAAATAAGAATAAAGGAAGTCGCATATATTCTTCAACCAGTATCAAGAGAGGCTGGATCATTTCAGAGCACCATGTGGGAAGCCAGACAAGGAGCTTCGATGGAGAAGATAGCTCTGCTTTTAGCCCTATTTGCAGCTGACATGATTCTATACTTGTAAGACCCTATAGCATCTACTAAAAACTCTTAGATCTAATAAACACCATAATATTGCAAGATACAAAAATTGATTTTTAAAAAACCAGTAGCTTTTATATATACCAATAATGTGCTTTGAAGGAAAGAAATTAGGACAAATATCCCATTCATAGTCGCTTTAAAAAAATTAAACATCTAAGAATACACCTAACCAAAGGGTGGGGGGAAGACCTCAGCAATAAAAATGTCAAGACATTGGAAAAGGAAGTTAAAATGATGTTAGGAGCTAGAAAGGTCTTCTATGCTTTTGGGTTGGCAGAATTAATATTGTGAAGATGGCTATACTAAAAAGACAGTCTTTAAAACCAAGTTAGCTAGGACTGTCACCTCAACAGCTTCTATCTAATGGTAGAGATAACCAGATGCTCAGAAATATCTGCTGCTCAAGTTAAATCTTATGTGTCTAAACACTCTGGGAGCCGAGAAAGGTGGACAGTCATTTGGAAGGCTGTCCCGAGAAGACTAAAGGACAATGGAACTGCGTCCCGAAGAATGTGCCAAAAGGACCAAGGGGGCAGTTAATCTAGAGCCAGCCAGCATCAAGGACAAAATACACAGAGCGGAATCTACCCCAGGGAATCCCAGGAAAGATGAAGGATTCCCTTAGCTAGAGGGATCATCTGTGGGTGGGCCTCTTCTCTCTCCAGGGAGATGTTGTGACAGTCACAGAGCTGGTCCAAGAAACCAGCTTCATGCTAGCCAGCCTCCGGCCCTGGACTAGGGATGGACGTGGAAGACCTCACATTCTGGGCTGAGTCTCAGGGTTTAAATTTCTATTCCTTGACTGAGGTCACCAGCCTGCGGCAAACGGTGCAGCAGTCTAAGAAAGCATTGCTGCGAGAGAATGTTCCAGAAGCCTTGGTTTTATCTTTTAAATCCATATCAATTTTATGGCATATGTTATCTATGTTTCTTTTTCTATAAAATTACCATTTGCAACCACTTCCTATTGTCACCCTAGAATTCCCGGTGTCCTCCTGTGGCTTCTCTAATTCCCAGCATACCTCCAAGCCTCCTGTGATGCACTCCTCCGTGTTGAGAGGTGTGAGGGCTAAGGGGGGAGGGTACATGGTTGTGCTCTGAGCCCCAGCAAGGAGGCAGTGGGAAGTGTGTGATGGGGAGGGGCAAGTACAGGTGCAGAAGGTCCAGGGAGAAGGTGACATTGGCTAAGAACATCCGTGTTAAGCTCAGAGCCTGTGAGTTAGGAACCTAGAAAGACAGACCAGGGGTACTTCATCTCTGCTCTGTGATGTCTCAGCCCAGCAGGAAGGACCTGAAGGTTAGAGGATTCGATGAAACCACGGCTGGGGCAGGAATCACCTGGAGGCCTACACATTGGTATAGCCAGTGCTGGCTGTCTGCCTGGACCTCGGGTGAGCAGGGGTCTGCAGCCATATGGCCCACGCAGGCTTCAGCTTCATAGAGCTCATGGTTGGCTTCCAGAAACAAGCATTTTGAGGGATTGAGGCACACGGAATTTCCCCGCAGCCTTACAAGTCACTCTGCATCACTTCCGCTATGCACTCTTTACTAGTGTGGTCACCAAAGTCTGCCTGGGTCCACTACATGGGAGAAGGGTCAAGATGACGGGATAAAAAGAATCTGTAGAACGAGGCTTTTGTTGTTGGGGCCATACCTAGAAAAGATAATCTGCCACAGTTCTCTTCTGAGAACCTTCATCAAGGTGCTGGTTTATTTATTTTTACTATAAAAGCCCATCGCGTCACTGTGCCATCTGAGAGCTCTTGTCTTCACCTTTGCCTTCTCCAGAAATGTATTAGCATCCTATCTTATTTCTAAATGGTTTCTTATGAATCTGCGGAGTGAATAGATAGGCAAATGAATAAATAGATGAGTGATGAGTTGCTGAGATGTCTCCTTAGCTAGGGACCCAGACACCTGCTTAGAGAAATGGGAGCCTCTTGAAGGAAGGGACCACTTAAGGAGAGTTCGTTTTATTGCTCTCACGTCCCTCCTGTATGTTCTTGGCTAATCTGGCAATCCATTATTTATGTGTAGCCTAATTAAGGTTGTGAGTGGCTTGATCCTTGTTTACTTACGCCTCTCCCGGAAGATTGCCAAGATTCAATAAAATTACCAGCAGGCAGGCGAGTCTTCCAGGAGCTGGGCTAGAAGAGCGAGTTGGAGAGGCTGAGGCAATGCCCGTTGGCCTTTTGTGAGAGCTTATACTCTGAAAACCATCTGCTGTCAATCTTACGCATGTGCCCCATCTACCTACCAGAGACTCGATGGAGCACACAGCACAAGCATGGGTGAACACATGTGTCTTGGTGTTCACAGGGCTGTCGCCGTGTAAATGCATCCCTCACCTGTTCCTAGAGCTGTTGCTGCCAAAGCCAGTTCACTTAATAAAGATTCAGATAATCTACACCAAACAAAACTCAGTGAAGTCTGAAACTAACTAATCGAAAACGATTAGCTCCCTTCAGCCTCTGAATCCACCTTTTCCTTGTAAAACCAAAGACCGGTTCTTATTTGGATGCTGGCCTTGTACATTTAATGAAGAGAGAAGTGGATTGGCTCGAGTGGCAGGGACAGGCTAATATTTTGAATGATTAGTAGCAAATTAGAAAACCTTTTAAAGGACCATTTATATTTCTTCTACCCCGTAACAGGTTCTTCCTCTAAACTGTGATTAACCCGTTCACGCCCAGCATGCTGTGGGCTAGGAGGACACGAATCATGGCAAAACTTTCAGATTTCTGCGCTCACAGCCAAGAGGCTATAGAGGACTCCACTGTCTTAGAAAAAGAAAGGAAGCCTTCACTGCCATTCTTCAGCCTCCATCTGAGACAAAAGGAAGGCCATTGGTTGGCAGTTGGTTACCTAGAATTGAGGCTGGAGGGACAGTGAAGGAGATGAGAGTTCTATCAAGAGAGAGTGAATAAGGTAAAACAGAACACTCCTTCTCCATGTTGAGGTGGAGCAGAACACTCCTCCATGTTGAGGTGGAGCAGAACACTCCTTCTCCGTATTGAGGAAGTGTGGACACACTGGCAATGTCTCACTCGTCCCTCACACAGCGGCACTTTGCTGTAGGTATCCTTATACAAGGAACCAGGCTGGTCTTCTTCCCCTGGTGATCTCCAGCTCATAAGATGACATAAAGTGGCAGCTGACCATTGGATGATAATGCTACAGGAAAACTTTAGGGCACAGAGCTCTGGGAATGTGCAGAAAGGCCTTGCCCCAACTGTGGGCTTTGAAGCAAGCTTCTGAGGCTGGTGGGGTATAAGTCTGAGTGAATCGGTTATGTGATGGAGACAAGACAAGTTAGGGTAGAGGACTCTAGTGATATGTTGGAAAAATAATGGCGTGGATAAATGCATAAGGGCAGCAGCAGTAAAGGCAGTAGTAATAACACCATTATATGCACCTCTGATGTAGCATATAGAGATTTGGATTGTTACACTCAATTCTAACAAATATAAATTGTTTCCTTTATATACAAAATGTAAGGACGCCATACTAAGATTCAAGAACGTGCCTCAAGTCATGAGTGATGAAGCTGCAATTTAAATACAAGAAGAGATTCATGTTCTATCCTTCATAGTCTCAGCCTCTCCACACTCTTGCCAGCTACAAAGAGACTGGAGGGAGGCTCCTTAAGGCTCAGCAAGTTCTAAATTAAAATATTCCTTTCAGGCATGAGGGGAAGACTCATGATTTTCAGGAAATAAACAACTTACAAGTCACAAGAAGTTCCTAAAACTGACAAGATTACCCAGGGCTACCCCCAAGCTTATTGAAGCAGCAAATGACTCGGGGACAGGGACTTTAGCAGGCTGCCAAGAGGAGGTTCTGACATGTTGAGCTGCCTGTAAGTCATGGCAGAGAGCTCCAGGGTTGCAGTTGTCATCAGTTGTCACCCATGCTTGAGTGGGTCTTTCAAGGATGCAGCTGCCTTTGAGTCATCCCTGCTCCTGTAAGCAACCCCTCACCTACACTCCTATAAGTAACCACAATAAATTTATTGGTCGGCAAGGCTGGAATATGATAGAATTGTTCCTTTGGTCTGCCATGGGTTCCCTGAGTAATCTATCTTCTGTGTTTGTCCAAAAAAAGTCTCTTAGAAGCACAAGGGTTTGGGAGCAGAATGGATTGTGAGACAGTTGAACACACCTAGGTCACTGGTCACCCAAACCTTGTAGCCACAATACATAGTAGAGAAAATAAATATTTAATAGATGTGTATTGAGGCTGACTACTGTTGGCTGTGTATTTTCTCCTTCTAAAATTAGAAATAGAGGTGCATCCTAACATTCTAAAAGAGGAGTCCAAACCCAGAAGCCTTCCCAAACCCTGGGAATGGCTGTAAAATGCCCAGAAAGTCCATTAAATAACGCAGTGGAATCCTGGACGGAGTTAAGAACAGGACAGATTCCTCCACGTTGGAGTAGACTTACAGCACTCTTTCTTGAACCAATCACCAAGTGGGTTGTTTCTTCCCTGAACAGACCAAGCAGAGACATCCCATGACACTGAATGCAGCCTATTAACAATGGTGGTGCAGTGTGCTGTCTTGAGAACATTCCAGAAGGGAAGCAAATTTGTAATATTTGCTGGTATTGTTTGAAAGGGAACTGGCCCCAGAGACTCACGTGTTTGAGCACTTGTCCCAGCTGGTCTTGCTGTTTGAGAGGGTTGTGAGGCCTCTAAGAAGTGGAACCTTACTTAGGAAAGTGGCTCATTAGGGGCCAGGGTTTGAGGTTTGGTAGCTCGCTTGCTCTCTGCTTCCTGGCTGTGATGAAGTGTGACCAGCTAGCCTCCTGCTCTTGATTCCATGCCTTCCCTGCCACTGTTATAGAGACTTTCACTTTGGAGGCACGCCCATCTTCCTCAATCCGGTCTCAGCCCCCACTCCTCTGCAGAGGAGAACCTAAAACCAATGTCCCCATGAGCTCTCAACTCACGAACAGGAGCCAGTTTTTCCAACTTGCAATCCTGGGTTCTGCTCAGGAATCTGTGCTGCCATTTTTTTTCCCTGAGGACTCAATAATTCAGACACTGCACTGAGGTTTGGGGGGTGCCTGACAATTGCAGAGAGGACCAAGGAGCTGTGTACTTATGAATCGAGGCCCTGTTTTCACATTTGGGCCTGGGGAAGTCATCATTTAGGATAAATAAGCCAGAGCATAATCCAGAGACCCTGGGTGAAAACCAAGTGCTAAGATAGCCAACTCCCGCTGTGAAACAGGAAGTGTACAGTTTAAGCCTATTTGAAGCATGCACAGGCCTCAGGGCCTACACACGACACCGGTGGCTTGAAGGAGAAGGCTGTTGGAGTTGGAAGGATGTTGTTTTGCACCAAATGCTTATCGGGCACCCAGGGTGGTAGGCCAATTATAAAATTAGCACTGCTCATATCTGCTTGGCCAAGTAGAAAGTAACTACTCTACAAGGGGGCTAGGCATCTAAAATTAAACAGGGGAAGGAAACCTGCTAATTCATTCTCTCTCTCTCTCTCTCTCTCTTTCCCCTTCCTCCCTCCCAGCAGTATGCATGCTGGTCTCAGAATCTCCCAAGCAGATGGAAGGAAAGCAGTGGGAGGGGCAGAAACAGGGAAATAAGCTCACATCATCAAACATCTCCTAGTCCTCAGTTTCTTCTCTCCCTTCCTCCTTCCCTCCTTCAGATGTGCACACCTGGGCCTGTGTGTGTATGTGTGCGTGAGTGTGTGTGCAGGCGTGTGAACGTGTGAGTCCAGAGGTCAACACTGAGTATATTCTGTAGTCTCTCTCCACTTTAATTTTTTTTCAAGATAGCATCTCTCATAGAGCCTAGAACAAGCTGATTAATCCAGATCGGCTGTCCGGTGAGCCCCCTGGCTTTACTTCTATCTACACCTCCCAGTGCTGGGATGTTAGGTGTGTGCTGCCATGCCCAGGTATTTTTCCGAGGACTCATGCTTGCCTGGTAAGCACTTTATAGACTGAGCTGTCTCCCCGGGTCTTCTCCTCCCACTTCTGTTAATGATTCCAGTCTTTCCACCATCACCCACCTCCAAGTACTGTGTACAAGTGAGATGTGACTGTGAAATAAAAGGAGTATTGGGGTCTGAGAGATCTGAGTTTGAATTGCCCTTTCATTAATACCAGCTATGTGACATCAGACAAGCTAGCTTGCCTCTCTGAGGCTCACACTTCCCATCTAAAAATATGGGCAAATATATAACATTTACCTGTTAGTGACATCCTGAACAGTGTGTAAAATGACATCTAGTTAAGGTTGAGTGCTGTGTCTCACAGAGTATGCATAAAACCTCATGTCACTTGGTGGTTTTAAGATTCAAATAAAATTGGCCCACAACCCCAACCTGACTTGTAGAAGGGGCATCAATGCTTCTCCAGATTGCCTCTGAATACGTTCAGTTTGGGACTCACTTTGTTATTCAGTGATAATCACCCACTTCCTCTCTACACTCACACTGAGTTCAGGAACTTACACTGGAATGGAGGTGCCAGAGAGCTGCAATACCGGGCACATTGACAATACCATTCTCCCAGGAAGATGTTCATTCAAAGAGCATGATTCTCTCCCAGCCTCTCTGCCCTTCCAACCTTCCTACCACCTACCCCTCCCGACACCTTCCTTCCCTCTCCACACCTTCCTTCCCCCTCC
>PVIU01001202.1:0-230444 GCA_004026605.1 Ondatra zibethicus | reverse complement strand
ACACTGCCCGCTTCCTAGGCTGTCTGTCTCCAGCACCCCGACCACATGACACTGCCCGCTTCCTAGGCTGTCTGTCTCCAGTACCCCGACCACATGACACTGCCCGCTTCCTAGGCTGTCTGTCTCCAGCACCCCGACCACATGACACTGCCCGCTTCCTAGGCTGTCTGTCTCCAGCACCCCGACCACATGACACTGCCCGCTTCCTAGGCTGTCTGTCTCTAGCACCCTGACCACATGACACTGCCCACTTCCTAGGCTGTCTGTCTCTAGTACCCCAACCACATGACACTGCCTGCTTCCTAGGCTATCTCTAGCACCACCTCCATGTACTATGGGGACTCAAACTCAGGTTGCCAAGCTTAGCGATAGGTGCTTTTTTATTTTTACTTTTTTGAGACTTTGTTTTCCTATGTAGACCAGGCTGACCTGGGATTCACAGATTCACCTGCCCAGGCCTTCAGAGTCATGGGATAATGCCAGGCTTTTGTTGTTGTTTGGTTGGTTTTTTTTTTTCTTTGAGACAAGATTTCTCTATGTAACAGCCCTGGCTGTCCTGGAACTCATTCTTTTTTTTTTTTCCTTTAAAGTTGAACATTTATTAGGTGGGTTATTGAGGGGAAGGAAAAAGGGGAGAAGAGGGGAGAGAGAGTGAAAGAGACAGAGACAGAGAAGGGGAGAAATGGGGAGAGGCAGAAGCTGCCTCTTCGAGAGGAAGACGGAAAAGAGAGCCTGGAACTCATTCTGTAGACTAGACTGACCTCAAGCTCGGAGATCTGCCTGCCTCTGCCTCCCAAGGGCTGGGATTAAGGTGTGTACCACTGCCTGGCATTTGGCTGTTTTTTGTTTGTTTGTTTTTTTCTTTTGAATCAGTCTGGTCTCAAACTTGAGCTGTGTAGTAAGTAGAGCATGACTTTGAACTTCTGATCCTGCTACCTCTATTTCCCTTGTGCTGGAATTGCATGTCTACATCACCACGCCTAGTTTTTGTCTATGGTTTGATTCGTTTGCTTTTCCCTTTGAGACAGGAGCTCGCCAGGCAGTGGTGGCACATGCCTTTAATTTCAGCACTCGGAAGGCAGAGGCAGGCGGATCTCTGTGAGTTTAAGGCCAGCCTGGTCTACAAGAGCTAATTCCAGGACAGGCTCCAAAGCAACAGAGAAACCCTGTCTCGAAAAACCAAAAGAGAGAGAGAGAGCTCTATGAAGCTGATTTGTGTGTAGCTGAGGATGACATCAGAAGATCGCCTGCCTTTACATCCCGAGGGCTGAGATTAAAGGTGTGTGCCTCGTCTGCTCTTTCGGCAGTGCTGTGGATAGGATGGTCGGCAGTGCTGCGGATAGGATGGATTTTCTTTTCAAGACAGGGTTTCTCTGTAACTTTGGAGCCTGTCCTGGAACTAGCTCTTGTAGAACAGGTTGGCCTCGAACTCACAGAGATCCGCCTGCCTCTGCTTCCCGAGTGCTGGGATTAAAGGCATGCAACACCACCACCAGGTTTAGGATGGATTTTTATCACTGCCTTCCAAGATCTCCTCGTTGCAGTTCCGCCCTTCCAGTCCATAGCGAAGGGGGGAGGGAAGGGTGAGATGAGCGGCACTCTATCCAGCCAATAAGCTGAAAGGGGCTGGGATAGAGGCGGGACTTCCACCAACCAATCAATATGCGCGCTCTCCTTGCCGCTCTATGTCGCTCCGCCCTGAGCTCGCTGGTCCCAGAAGGCGCCGGGTTTCCCAAGATGGCGGCCGATGTGTCCGTTACTCACCGGCCGCCGCTCAGCCCGGAGGCGGAGGCCGAAGCGGAAACTTCCGAGACCGCCGATCGCCGAGCGCCTGAACAAGAGCTGCCGCCGCTCGATCCGGAAGAGATCCGGAAACGCCTGGGACATACTGAGCGCCAGTTCCGTAACCGCCGCAAGATACTGATCCGAGGCCTCCCGGGGGACGTGACCAACCAGGTATGGGGGGGGGAGCTGAGAGCGTGGCGGGAAATACCACGGTGCGCGTGCGCAGGGGGATACCAGGCAGTACCAAAGCTGCTGTGTCCCCAGGCTTTGCCCCGAACTGTATCCTCTCCCGGGTTCGGGAGACATTAAGAACGAGGTGGAAAGGGCATGGTCAGGAAGTGCAAAAAACCAACTACGGGCCAACGTTGCTAGGGGCGACTACCGGGCTTGGGCGAGACCAAGTGTTTGAAGGGGGCAAGGTAGTTTCAGGGGGCGGGCAGCTGTGGCCTTATTGAATTATGTTCGGGGGACTGAATGGATTGATTGAAATAGAGAATCCAGCTGGCCCACGCATACTTAGAGGGGGTACTTTCCCTCTTCTGCCATCGGGTGGCAGGAGCTCAGATCTGGATTTCAGGATTAGAATATGGCCTTTCTTATCAAGGATGGTTTTACACCTTTAAGAGGTAGACCCGGAAGTTGGAGCTGCATCCCTCAAAAGGCCTACTAGAATTGATTTGATAGTACTTCTTTTTCAAGACAGGATTCTTGTTCTCTTTGTAGCAGCCCTAGCTGTCCTGGAACTAGCTCTGTAGACCACGCTGGCCATGAACTCAAAGAGATCCATCTGTTTCTGCCTCCCGAGTGCTGGGATTAAAGGCGTGCGCCACCACCGCCCGGCTATAATTGATTTGAAAAAATGAAATCTCCCTTCAATGGGAACAGGCTCGGGGTGGGGTGGCGGTGGAATTGTGTATGCTGTGGCACTTCCCTGTGGCTAATCTTGTCTGCCGGGAGTGCCCTTCTCATGGGGACCTTCATGGAGCAGGGCGTGCAATGCTCTTTGGACCCAAGAAAGTGGTATCTATGTTGCCCTGCCTGGTGGTGGTGGGATAGGCCCTTTCTCCTTGCTGCTAAGAATCTGCTCACTGGCTCACCCTAGTACCTACTACTGTGTGGGCACATGACTATTGCAGCTCCAGAGGTATAGGGAACATGATATGGGGACAGACCTGGAGTAGGCAGGCACCAGTGTGCATGGTCTGGTGCATGTCTGGAACTGCTGGCCCTATCTCATTGGGCTCATACATAGTTCATCAGGTGCAAGCAGGCTGGGCAACTTGCCCAGGAAGCTAGCATTTGTTAACAGCAGCCCTGTCAACATGAGGGAGTTTGGGTGGCCCATGCAACCAACCACACGGTGTATGGTCATTAAGTGCATGGAGTCCCCGTTCAGATATCCCAGGTAACATGCCTCCTGTTGGCCTGATGGCTTGTGTGGTTAGCCTCTTACAGCCTCAGTTTCCTTGTGGACAAAATGGATAAGTGATTAGCTGTAAAATTGTAAAATTCCATAGGGAATCAGACAAGTTGGGTAACTTCCCTGAAGGCACTTGTTTGAGTTGTTGGTGTTCTTAGCATGTAATCTTCAGCCTTGCCTTGCACAGCCTTGGGTAGAAGATAGTTGTTACAGTAAAATGGAGATGTTCGTTTATCTACATGTATGGCGAGTCCACCTACAGTCAGGCCTGGCTAGTGACTCCTCGCTTCTGATTGTGTTTCTGCAGGAAGTACACGATCTTCTGAGCGACTACGAACTCAAGTACTGTTTCGTGGACAAATACAAAGGGACAGGTTTGTGGGCCATGGGTGGACCAGGGCAAGGATGAAAGTCCCCAGTGGTGACAGGAGGGACCTGGCTCAGCATTTGTTCTCCTCATCTGTGGGTCCCATATTGTCCTAGAGGATGCACTCAACAGGAACTCCTACCTGATCCTTGTCCTGTCTATTTAATTTTTTGAGACAGGGCCTCACTATATAGCCCTGGCTGACCTGAAACTCACTACGTAGATCAGGTTCACTTTGAACTATAGAGATCCACCTTCCGCATTTTGTTTTCTGAATGCTGGGATTAGAGGCGTGCATCACCATTGCAGCTTATTTATTTATTTATTCAGTGTGTGTGGTGTGAACATGAGGAACAAATGTGGAAGTTAGAGACAACTGTCTAGAGTCAGTTCTTTCCACATTGCTGAGGCAGCATCTCTTGTTTCTGTCTTGCTGTATACTCGTAGACTAGGAAGCCAAGGATTATAGGTGCATATGAGAGTATGCATAAACTCACATGAGTCTGGGGATAGAACTCAGGTGGTTGTTTAGGCATGGCAGCAGGCTCCTTTACCCAGCCTTATTTTTCTTTCTTTTTTTTTTTTTTTCTTTTTTTTTAAGGCATAGACTTACTCTGTAGCCCAGGTTGTCCTGGAGTTCTTGATGTAGCCCCAACTAACATGAAGCGTGTAGTAGTAATCCTTCTTAGCTACTATTGCTGCTTTGGGTTTTGTGGGTTTTTTTTTTTATCTTTATTTAACATGTATAGGTATTTTGCCTGCACTCCATTTGCATGCCTGGTGCCCATGGAGGCCAAAAGAGGACACCAGATTCTGTGGAAACAAAGTTGTAGAAGGTTGTGAGCTGCCATGTAGATGTTGGGAACCAAATCCAGGTCCTTGAGAGAGCAATAAGTGCTCTTAACAGCTGAGTCATAGTTGCAGCTCCAGTTTTGAGTTTTGGTTTTATTTAAATCAGGTCTCATAAATCAGACTAGAGTGTCATGTATCACTGTGCTCGGCTCCAGCACTGTTCTTTTTGTCCCTTCATAACCCAGGCCCACTGGCCACTCTCCTCTGTCACTGTAGGTGAGGCTGGTACATTTGCACACACATGGAATGGTCAGCCCTAGGTCCATGGGGTAAGACTTGGCAGTGCTGGTTTCCTGTGTGAGGCCATCAGTGAATGTCTGTGCTTCCCAGTGTTGTACCAGGTGTGAAGAACATCTAGAACCTTCTCTTGACAGTGTAATGTGGAGAAGAACTAACGTGAGAGTTGGGCTAGAGGATCAGAAGTTCAGTTTCCTTGGCTATGGAGTGCTGCTTGTTTGCTTTTCTTTTTCTTTTTTTTTTAAATATTTATTTATTATGTATACAATATTCTGTCTGTGTGTATGCCTACGGGCCAGAAGAGGGCACCAGACCCCATTAAAGATGGTTGTGAGCCACCATGTGGTTGCCGGGATTTGAATTCAGGACCTATGGAAGAGCAGGTAATGCTCTTTTTTTTTTTTTTATTTTTTTTCCCATGATATTTATTGAGCTCTACATTTTCTCTGCTCCCCTCCCTGCCACTCCCCTCCCTCCTTCAACCCTTCCCCAAGGTCCCCATGCTCCCAATTTATTCAGGAGATCTTGTCTTTTTATACTTTGTACTTCCCACGTAGGTTAGATCTATATAAGTCTCTCTTAGTGTCTGTATTGTTGTCTAAATTCTCTGGGATTGTGGTTTGTAAGCTGGTTTTCTTTGCCTTATGTTTAAAAACCACCTATGAGTTAGTACATGTGATAGTTGTCTTTCTGTCTCTGGGTTACCTCACTCAAAATAATGCTTTCTAATTCCATCCATTTTCCTGCAAAATTCAGGCTGTCGTTATTTTTTTCTGCTGTGTAGTACTCCATTGTATAAATGTACCACATTTTTTTATCCATTCTTTGATCAAGGGGCATTTAGGTTGTTTCCAGTTTTTTGGCTATGACAAATAAAGCTGCTATGAACATAGTTGAGCACATGTCCTTGTGGCACGATTGGGCATCCTTTGGATATATACCCAAAAGTGGTATTACTGGGTCTTGAGGAAGGTTGTTTCCTAATTTTCTGAGAAATCGCCACACTGACATCCATAGGGGTTGTACCAGCTTGCATTCCCACCAGCAATGCAGAAGTGTCCCCTTTTCTCTACAGCCTCTCCAGCATAAGTTGTCATCAGTGTTTTTGATCTTGGCCATTCTTACAGGTGTAAGATGGAATCTCAGAGTTGTTTTGATTTGCATTTCTCTGATGACTAAGCATGTTGAACATTTCCTGAAGTGTCTTTCAGCCATTTTAGATTCCTCTGTTGAGAGGTCTGTGCTCCATTTTTTTTTTATTGGATTATGTGTTCTTTTGGTGTCCAATTTCTTGAGTTCCTTGTATATCTTGGAGATCAGACCTCTGTCTGATGTGGGATTAGTGAAGATCTTTTCCCATTCTGTAGGCTGTCGTTTTATCTTGTTGACCGTGTCCTTTGCTTTACAGAAGCTTTTCAGTTTCAGGAGGTCCCATTTATTAATTGTTTCTCTCAGTGTCTGTGCTGCTGGGGTTCTATTTAGGAAGTGGTTCCCTGTGCCAGTGCATTCACACATACGTCCCACTGTCTCTTCTATAAGGTTCAGTGTGGCTGGGTTTATATTGAGGTCTTTGATCCATTTGGACTTGAGTTTTGTACATGGTGATAGATATGTGTCTACTTTCATTTTTCTACATGTTGATATCCAGTTATACCAGCACCACTTGTTGAATATGCTTTCTTTTTTCCATTTGATGTTTTTTGCTTCTTTATCAAATATCAGCTGTTCAAAGATGTGTGGATTGATATCCGGGTCTTCTGTTCGATTCCACTGGTCCTCCTGTCTGTTCTTATGCCAGTACCAGGCTGTTTTCAGTACAGTTTGAAGTCAGGGATTGTGATGCCTCCAGAAGTTCTTTTGTTGCCCAGGATTGTTTTGGCTATCCTGGGTTTTTTGCTTTTCCAAATGAAGTTGAGTACCGTTCTTTCAAGGTCTTTGAAGAATTTTGTTGGGATTTTGATGGGCATTGTGTTGAATCTGTAGATTGCTTTCGGGAGGATTGCCATTTTTACTATATTAATTCTGCCTACCCAAGAGCATGGGAGGTCTTTCCACTTTCAGGTGACTTCTTCAATTTCTTTCTTCAAAGATTTAAAGTTCTTGTCCCCAGTCTTGCAAATGCTGGGATCACAGACATGTGCTACTATTCCCCACCCACAGCCTGGCTCTTGGGCTGTTAATCTGGGCCTGTTTATTCTACCAAAATTGGTAGATGTGAGGGTTAACCTGTTCTCATTTGACAGATGAGAAAGTTTTAAGGGCTTGGGGCTGGAGTGATGGTTCAATGGTTAAGAGCACTGATTGCTCTTCCAGAGGACCCAGGTCAGTGCCCAGCACCCACAGTGTGGGTCACAAGCATCTTAACTTCAGTTACAGGGGATCTGGCACCCTCATCTGACCTCCACAGGCACCAGTCATACATGCAGGCAAGCATTCATATAAAATACATCTTAAAAAAGAGCCAGGCAGTGGTGGCGCACACCCTCAATCCCATCACTCTAGAGGCAGAGGTGAGCAGATCTCTGTGAGTTCTACAAAGAGAACTGCAGGACAGCTAAGGTAACCATTAACTTGGATGTCACCTGAGTGACACACTGGCAGAGCCATGTGCACAGTGAATAACTGCTCAGGGTTATGAACTGCTGTGGGGAGATGTCAGGGAGAGGAGCTGGTGGAAATGCAAGGCTCCAGCTGGCCAGTTTGTGCTTGCCAGTGGCAGTTGATGTGTTACTGGTTAGAGGGCCTCGGCTAGGGAATCAGAAGTCCACTCTGACCTCATGTCCTCTTGTGCCTTGCAGCTTTCGTGACCCTGCTGAATGGGGAGCAGGCTGAAGCTGCCATCAACGCCTTCCACCAGAGCCGCCTTCGAGAACGGGAGCTGTCAGTTCAGTTGCAGCCTACCGATGCTCTGTTGTGTGTGGCCAACCTGCCACCCAGCCTGACCCAGGCACAGTTTGAGGAGCTGGTGCGGCCCTTTGGCAGCCTGGAGCGCTGCTTCCTAGTGTATAGTGAGCGGACAGGCCACTCTAAGGGCTATGGCTTTGCAGAGTACATGAAGAAAGACTCGGCTGCCAGGGCCAAGTCTGATCTGCTGGGCAAGCCACTGGGCCCCCGCACACTGTATGTGCATTGGACAGATGCTGGGCAGCTGACCCCTGCCTTGTTGCATTCCCGGTGCCTCTGTGTGGACCACCTGCCACCTGGCTTCAATGATGTGGATGCCCTGCGCCAGGCACTGTCAGCGGTCTATACCCCCACCTTCTGTCAGGTAGGTCCTGAGCCCTTTGATGGAGCCGTCACAGTTTTGAATGCGGCTCTTGGGAGAGGGTCTGGGGTATGGTGGTTGAGAGCCCAAATGTGGTCCAAAGGCCTGAATGCAATAATCCTCTGCTCATCCATTGTAAGTTGGGTGGGAGTCCTGCTCCTCTCATCATTCACACACTCAGTACTTATGCCATGTAGCCAAGACTAGCCTAAAAACACCATCCTCTTGCCTAAATCTCATGATTGCCAAAATTATGGGTAGTGTGGCACACCGCCTGGCTTATGTTTGTTCTTATTTTGTTTTTTGAGACAGCATCTCATGTAGCCCATACTGACCTGAACTTGGTATTTAGTGATGATGAGCTTGAATTCCAGATCCTTCTGGCTCTACTTAAAAAGTAGGGCATGCTAAGTTTATGTGGTGTAGGGGTTGTAATTCCCTAGGGTGTCCTGCATTCTAGACAAGTATTCTACCTGCTCAGCCCCAGCCTTCATGATCCTCTGTGGGCTCCCAGCAGCAAGCCAGGGCTCAGACAGATTCTGGCCCTCTGTGTTCTCAGCAAGTCCCTCTGCACCTTGGTCGCTCTCTTTCTCTCCCTCCCTCCCTTTATCCTCCCCCCCCCCCCCCCCCCCCCCCCCCCCTTTTTTAAACAGGCCCCCCCCCCCCCCCCCCCCTTTTTTTTTTTTTTTTTTTTGGTTTTTCGAGACAGGGTTTTGCTGTAGTTTTAGAGCCTGTCCTGGAACTTGCTTTTGTAGACCAGGCTGGCTGCCTCGAACTCAGAGATCTGCCTGCCTCTGCCTCCCAAGTGCTGGGACTAAGGCATATTGCCACCACTGCCCGGTGACAGTTCTCATTTTGTAGTCCTGACTCACCTGGAACTTAGAGATCTACCTGCGTTTGCCTCCTAAGTGCTGGGATTAAAGACATGCATCACAGTACTTTGACTGGAGAAGCTAAATATTAAAAGTGTCTTAGCCGGGCACGCCTTTAATCCCAGCACTCGGGAGGCGGAGGCAGGAGGATCTCTGTGAGTTTGAGGCCAGTCTGGTCTACAAAAGCTAGTTCTAGGACAGGCTACAAAGCTACAGAGAAACCCTGTCTCGAAAAACCAAAAAAAAAGGGGTGGTATCTGTCTTAGTTAGGGTTCCTGTTGCTATGAAGAGACACCATGACCATGGCAACTCTTATAAAGGAAACCATGTACTTGAGGTGGTAAGTTTCTGTTTCAGAGGTTTTAGTCCATTGTCATCATGGTGAGGCATGGTACTGGCTACGTCTTGATCAGAAGGCAACAGGAAGTGAACTGTGACACTGGGAGTAGCTTGAGCATACGAGGACTCAAAGCCCACTCCCACAGTGACACACTTCTTCCAACAAGGTCTTTCTACATAACTCTGACTGACCAGGAACTCACAGTGTAGACTAGGCTGGCCCTGAACTCACAGAGAGCCACCTGACTCTGCCTCCTGAGTACTGGAATTAAAGGTGTGAGCCACCAAGCCAGGCTGTGATATGGCTTTAAATCCTAGCACTGCAGAAGTAGAGGCAGAAAGTTCTCTGTGTTCAGGGTCAGCTTGGGCTACATAGTGAGACCCCTGTCTTTTAAAAAAGGTAAGAAAACTGGGTGAGGGCTTCACCTGCCTAGGCACACAGGCAGGAGAGTTGCTGTGGAAACACACTCAGGAACAGTCTTTCTCAGCTGAGAACAGCTTGGGGACATGTCACATGTTTACTGTGCCCAATTCTATACTTAGATTCTCATTGTTTTTCTTGCCTGGCTTCTCCGTGGGAGCTGGGAACTAGACTTGGGTCTTGGGGGACTGGTGCTTACCTGCTGAGTCATCTCTCCAGCTCTATTGACTTAAGTTGTTTTTTGTTTGTTTGTTTTGGGGTTTCACTATGTAACAGCCTTGGCTATTCTAGAACTAGTGTTGTGTTACCAGGCTGGCCTTAAAATCAGAGATCCTCCTGCCTCTGCCTCCTGAATGCTGGGTTTATTTAAGGTGTGCGCCACCACCACCTAGTGACTTCTTTTTCCTTTTTGGCAGAGCAAGGGCTGATATTTTACTTCTTTTGAGAGAAGTTATCATGATGTAGCAAAAACTATTTTGAAGTTTGCTATGTAGTCCAGGCCAGCTTTGAACTCTTGACTCTTTTGCCTTTATGTTTACAGAGTGCTATGGTTACAGGGGAATGACAGCATATGTAGCCTTTTCCTCCCTTTCAAAAAGTGTCTCACTGTATAAACCCAGCCAGCACTGAAGGTAAAGACAGGAAGGTTCTTTGCTGATTTCTAGCTTAGCCCAGAGAATGTGAACCCCAGGTTCAGAGAGAGCCTGTCTCAAAGGGTTGAAAACTGGATAGAGAACACTTGTCCTTCTCTGTACACGAGAGAGATAAACACACAACACCAAAAACCTATTTTCTTGAAGGACTGGGTGTGGTGGCATAAGCCTTTAATCCAAAACTCAGGAGACAGAGGCAAGCAGGTACCTGTGCGTTCAAGGCCATGCTGGTTTATGAGTTTCAGACTAGCCAGCAATACAGTGAGGTCCTGTCTAATAGAAATTTTAAAATACAGTATGGGCAGCAGTGGACCAGTCTAGCTTCTATCCAGTCTCACTGCTAGAACACACCCAGTATGAGCTTCTAGATGGGGGATATGAACCCAACCAATGACAGGGCTGCTATGGAGGAAGCTGGGATAATGATACAGCTCCACCTGTGATTAGAATCTCTCTGCATAGCACCATGACCTCCACATCCACCTGGCAATAGCCTTGAATAGCCAGCCTGTGGGCCCTGGCTATCTGGCAGGCCTGAGTGCCTGCCTCTTCCCAAGTCAGTCCCCTGCCATGGTATCTATGGCCCAAGGTATGTGTTCAGGGCACACTCTGCAACCATCCTTACTTCCTGATGTTCCTGTCAGAATTGGTTCCCAGCATGTCAACACAAATACCTGCACAGTGACTTCAGTTGAGGTGGGTCCTATCTCTGCCCTGTGGCCTTAGGCAAGCTGACCTGCTCGGGCCTCCTATAGCCACTGCACAGATTTAGTGACCAGATAATGGGCACAAGGCTGGGAACAGTGAGTAGCAAGTAGTCACCCTTTCCAAGGGCTCACTATCAATTCTTGGGGTCAGTGACTGGTCTTTATGGTTACTTGCCTGGTGCTAATAAGTGCATCTCCCACAGCTGGCATGTGGCCAGGATGGGCAGCTGAAGGGCTTTGCAGTACTGGAGTATGAGACAGCAGAGATGGCAGAGGCTGCACAACAGCGGGCAGATGGCCTGGCCCTGGGTGGCAGTCACCTTCGTGTGTCCTTCTGTGCTCCAGGTCCTCCTGGCCGCAGCATGCTGGCAGCACTCATTGCTGCCCAGGCCACGGTGAGTAGGGGTACCCCCTGGACGCCAATGTCTCCCATTTGTGGCCTCTGCTCTGAACCTTCCTCTGATCCCCTCCTCAGGCTCTCAATCGTGGCAAGGGACTCCTTCCTGAGCCAAACATCCTGCAGCTGTTGAACAACCTGGGCCCATCTGCCTCTCTCCAGCTGCTGCTCAATCCTCTGCTGCATGGAGGAGCCAGTGGCAAGCAGGGTAAGATGGGCCACACATGGTTGTAGGGGTATCATGTAGAGACCACTCCTCCTATGTTGGTATCTGTGACATGAGCATGGAAGTCACTAAAGGGAGCGGAGCTTGCGTCAGAAAAAGACCCACCCTTCTCTGCCTGGATCCTTCAGGCCCATCCATCACTTCTGAAAATTCGGGGTTATGCTGGATGGTGCATTATCACAAGGCATCCATGTTTCGTTCCAGGCCTTTTGGGTGCGCCCCCTGCCATGCCACTGCTCAATGGACCTGCTCTGTCCACTGCACTGCTCCAGTTAGCCCTGCAAACCCAGAGCCAAAAGGTAACAGCCTCACAGTGAAGGCTACCCCACCAGGCGCCTTTTCTAGACCACCCCTTATGCCAGAAGTTACATTTCCCTCTGCTCTGGAGAGATGTCTGCTCTGGTGGCCAGGACATCCATATCTGTTTCCAAAATGAATGTGGCTAAGAAAGTCTGACCTTGTGCATTTGGGGTATAGTTACCCTTGGTCAGCTTTGTTCTGTGATGAACAAGGGCCTGGGTGCTAAGGACTGTCATTGTGTATGTGTGACCGTGGTAGAAAGTGGAGTGACAGCCCTGACATGCTCAGTATTTCCCATATAATCCCCAGTGCATAGAGCAGGGACTGGCATTCAGGAGCCTATAGACCACATGAGTAGGTAATGGTTGGGGGGTTACAGATGCTGGAGGGCTCCGTGTATGTCTGCCTGTGCTTAACTTGGAAGTTGGTGGTGCTGGGCATTATGACTGCCAGGACTGTGGATGGCCTGTGTCTGCTGTCCAGACCACATTGTTCCCACCTCCAGCTGACTGTACTCTGTTTTAGAAGCCTGGGATCCTGGGAGACTCACCTCTGGGTACCCTCCAGGCCGGGGCCCAACCTGCCAATTCCCTCCTTGGGGAGCTGTCTGCAGGTAAAGTTGGACCCTGCCACCCACCTCTCTAGAGATGCTTCCCCAGTGAGTTCTGTGTAGCCTTGGACAGGTGACCTAGTTTGTCTGCGTCGTTCTCCTGCTCCTTTGTGCCCCCCTCATGGGGCAGCTGGGAGTGCCTTAGAATGCTGATGCCCAAAAGACCTTGAGTCACTAACTGCCTGTAGGGCACAGGGTTGGTCCTTGTCCCAGGACCATGGGTAGAGTGTCTCTTCAGGTCTGGACCCTTAGCTGACACCTTCCTTCTCTCTTTAGGGGGGGGCCTGGCCCCGGAACTGCCACCCCGCCGAGGGAAGCCACAACCCTTACTACCACCACTGCTGGGCCCTTCTGGGGGTGACCGGGAGCCCATGAGTCTGGGTCCCCCAGCATCCCAGCTCACTCCACCCCCAGCCCCTGTGGGGCTCCGAGGCTCCAGTCTTAGAGGCCTCCCGAAGGACAGTGGGCCCCTGCCAACGCCCCCTGGGGTAAGGTAACCACCCTGTTTCCAGCCTCCCTTCCCTTTGAGGTCCCTTCTGCCCAGGGCCCTAACAAAACCAACCCTCCTGTTACAGGTGTCGCTGTTGGGGGAGCCCCCAAAGGACTACCGCATCCCCCTGAACCCCTACCTGAATCTACATAGCCTGCTTCCATCCAGCAACCTGGCAGGCAAGGAAACCCGGGGCTGGGGAGGCTCTGGGAGAGGCCGTCGCCCGGCTGAGCCCCCTTTGCCCAGCCCTGCCGTTCCTGGTGGAGGCAGTGGTAACAACAATGGCAGCAAAGCTTTCCAGATGAAGTCCCGCCTGCTCAGCCCCACTGCCAGCAACCGCCTGCCCCCTGAGCCAGGACTGCCTGACAGCTATGGCTTTGATTACCCCTCGGTGAGTACCAGGCTGCCCTGTATTCTGCCTGTCTCGGGGGTGGCCCTTTTTACCTGAAGAGCATGTCCATCTACAAACCATGCAGGGTGAGCTTTCCTGGTCCAAACATCCAAAACATGACAGGCAGAAGGACCTGAGTCTCATTCTAAGAGGCCACATAAAAAGATCCAGGAGAACTAGCAGTTTTGAAGAGGGCTAGTCCAGTAGGTAAACTCCAGGCCAGTGGAGAGACCCTGTCTCAACTGGGTTTGCTCATGAGGCAGGTAGATTGCTCTGAGTTTAAGGTCAGCCTGGTTTACACAGCAAATTGCAGATGAACCATAGCTACAAAATGATACCTTGTCTCCAAAAGGGGGACAGGGCTTGGCCAATCAGTGGTTCAGTATATAGTGTGTGTAAGGGCTGGAATTTGGATCCTCAGAACCAGTGTAAAAGCTAGGCAGGCGTGGCAATTTACCTCTAGTCCAGTGAGTATGAGGTGGAAACAGCATTTCTGGAGGGAGCTGGCTAGCTAGATGAATGGATATCAGTGGGAATCCTTACTTCAGTGAACAAAGTGGAGAAAGATCCTGAATGTCATCCTCTGTCCTCCATACATATGTGTGCAAACACATGAGCAGACAGGCCAAAACTAGGAAATAAGGTGGGACATTCTACATCTGACCTTGTGTGGTGTGGGTCACAGGACAAAGCAGGCCATATTCTATCAGTTGGGCTCTGTGCCAGCACTGGGAGGTGGAGGCAGGATGATCAGGAGTTCAAAGCTAGCCCCAGTTACATGAGACTGTGAAAAACAAAATTAAAACGAAGGTATGAACTGGTGAGATTCCCAGCTGGCAAAGGTGCTCATCTCCAAGCCTGCAGCCCCGAGCTCTGTTCCTGGTCCCACACAGTAGGGGAACTGCTCTCACCTACACATGGCTACACATAGGCACAGAGAGTAGAATTCACATTTTTTGCCAGGTAGTGGTGGTGCATGCCTTTAATCCCAGCACTTGGGAGGCAGAGGCAGGTTGATCTCTGAGTTCAGGGCCAGCTTAGTCTACAAAGCGAGTTCTAGGACAGCTAGGGCTATATGGAGAAACCTTGACTCAAAAAAAAAAAATTTTTTTTTTAACAGTATAAAATGTGTGTGAATTGCACCTGAGATACTGGTGAATTTCTCTCACTGGACTTAGGGTACCCTCCCCGTTTCTTCCTTTATGTGGTATTTCAAAATCCAAGGCAACTCGAGTCAGAAAGACTTCTGTTTACAGACACTTCTGTCAAGGGGTAGTATCAGGTGGGCAGTCAGGAGCTTGTGGCTAGCACATTCCCTTTTCTTAAGTCTCCTGTCCATGTCTGTCATTTAGACTTTAGACCTTGGTGGCTTTTACTGGGTTTTTTTGTTTGTTTGGTTTTGTTTTGTTTTGTTTTTGAGACAGGGCTTATGTAGCCCAGGCTGGCCTCAACTCACTGTATAGCTGAGATGGCTCTGAATGTCTTTTTTTTTTTTTTTATCAAACTATACATTTTTCTCTGTCTCCCCCTCCCCCCTATGACTTATCTCTTATCTCTACCACCTGAGTACTGGGATCTCGGGCATTCACCGTCACACCCAGTTTATATGGTACTGAGGATGGAAAACCAGCCTTCATACATGCTAGCTGGGCAGGTACTTAAGTGTAGCCTAAGTCCCAGGGCATGCTTTCTCCCTAGAGAAAGGGCTTAGCATGTTGTCCGTCCCATTTTGAGCACAATACATAGTCATTTCACTACACCCATCCCGGAGCTCACGTACACACTTACCTGCTTTGGTGTGCTATCCCCTATCCCACTGAAGCCCATGCAGGCCCAACTGTGGGTCATGGATCCCTAGTGTTAGATTGTGAGGAATTGACTCAGGGTAAGGATGGCAAACACCAACACCTGCGCCCTCCGCCATGCTTTTGCCCCTTTAACTTAGGATGTGGGACCTCGACGGCTCTTCTCTCACCCTCGGGAGCCAGCCCTAGGGCCTCATGGATCCAGCCGACACAAGGTAAGAGTCAAGACACTGGCCATGTTCTGCAGCCTAAATACTGGCTGTGTACCATAGTGAATATGCTAGTCAGCACTAGCTGTGTAACTGAAGTTACTGAACGTAACTGAACTCCTTTTCCTTTGTTTTGTTTTGTTTTTTCTTTTTTTTTCCCTTTTTTTTTTTGAGTTGGGGTCTCTGTGTAACTGTGGCTATCCAGGAACTTGCTCTGTAGACCAGGCTGTCCTCAAACTCAGAGATCCACGTGCCTCTGCCTCTTGAGTGCTGGGATTAAAGGCATATGCCACCTTTGCCTGACTTTACAAACTTTTGGGGCAGTCTTGCTGTTGCCCAACTCAAATTTCTAGGCTCAAGAATTTATTTTTCACCTTGGGGCAGTAGGTGGTTCCATAGGTCCCCGAAGATGGTCTTGATCAAGCTAAGTCATGGTGGGGTTTCCACTGCTATCTTCCTCACTAGGCTGAACTTTTCTCTGCAGATGTCCCCACCACCCAGCAGCTTCAATGAGCCTCGGAGTGGTGGAGGCACTGGGGGATCCCTCTCTCATTTTTATTCTGGTTCACCCACCTCCTATTTCACCAGTGGCCTACAGGCTGGCCTCAAGCAGAGCCACCTCAACAAGGTAAGAAGCCAGCCCCACTGAGGACTGGGTCCTGTGTATCTATGTCTGTTTCTAGGGTTTTGTCATCCAAGGTGTCTTCAGGTATGGCTCCATTGGTGGCAGGGCTCAGTCTTGCTTGCTGAAGTGGCAATGGTCTGCTCTGACTCCCTGCTATGTGTGGAGCTCAACCCTGATCAAGTTCACCTAAGATGTGGGTGGTCTTATCCCCAAAGGACAGAGGAGAAACAGTTTAATTGCCACCAGGTCTTGTAGCTCTGGGTGGCAGACACAAGGCTAGAATTGGACTCTCAAGATTTCCCCCAGGGGTGACTTGCCCCACCTCTTTGATTTCCCCAGGCAATTGGTTCCTCCCCAATGGGCTCCAGTGAAGGGCTTCTGGGCCTTGGCCCTGGGCCCAACGGTCACAGTCACCTGCTAAAGGTACGGGCAAGGGGAGGGGAGGCTCAGGGCTGGGGAGCCCTGGCCCCTAGAAGGCCCCTGACCCAGCCTCCCCTGCCATCTGTCTCCAGACCCCATTGGGCGGCCAGAAACGCAGTTTTTCCCACCTGCTGCCCTCGCCTGAGCCCAGCCCAGAGGGCAGCTACGTGGGTCAGCACTCCCAGGGCCTCGGTGGCCACTACGCGGACTCCTACCTGAAGCGGAAGAGGATTTTCTAAGGGGTCGGCGCCAGAGATGCTCCAAGGGCCTGCACCAAATTGCTTTTGGGTTTTTTCTGGTGTTTGTGTTTTGTGGGATTTTATTTTTTATTATTATTTTTTATGTCCTTTATGGGTAATAGAGAAATCTCTGAAAAAGACTTTGCTGACCAACCAGCAGGAGCTCAAGGAATGTGGGGTGTCTGGGGGCCCACACCATTACCTGTGGGCCTGCTCCTGGAGTCAAAACCCTGCAGCCTTAAGAGAGAGGGGCCCGGCCTGCTCTCTTTCCCTCCCCAACTCCTGGTCTCCTGTGCCCGACTCTCCAGGCTTCCTTGCCTGCCTCGCCACTCCTGTGTTCTGGCCTTTCGAGTGCCTTTGGAGGTGTCCTTGACCTGGGAGGATCAGGGACAGTCCCCTTTTTAAACTTAGACAATTGAATTTGATTTCCTTTTCTAATTTTTATTTTTTAAGACAACCAGGATGATGACCACATCCACCCCCACCCCAGGAAAACCCCAACTTTGATTCCTTCAGTATCTGGCCTACCTGGGCCTCCATTCCACACTTTGGGTTTCTAACAGCTTAACTCTATTCTCTTTTCCCAATCATCTGCTGCAGGTATAGCTGTCTCATGCCCCTGCCTGCCTACTCTGGCCAGTACCCCAGTCCCAGAATCTCCACCCCCCTGCCATACTCTTCTTGCCTTCTGATGCCTTAAAGTTGGGCCACAGGTCCTACTAGGTCAGAGCTTCTCAGATGCCAGGCTCTGGAAGCTTGACTCAGGACCAAAGAGCTCTGACCTAGGGATCGTCCTTTCTCCAGGGTGTCTGCCCTGTGGACAGAAGGCCAAAGCCTTGGTCTTGGCAAACCACCCCTTTAGTACAGAAACCAGTGTTTTCTGCTGGCTTCAACAGTCCCTGCTGCTGTCTGCGAAAGTTGATCATTGTACCCAGGTCACTGGGCCTCTGCCATGTCCCTTCAAACCCAGATCACCACCACCATCCCCAGGCTGGATCACTGGAGCTGGCCTCCTCTCTACCCATACATACAAGTTCTACTTCAGCCTGCCCACCTGAGGAGACCCAGGGACTCGTGCCCCTGGCCAGCTGAGCCACCAGCCTCCCTCCCCAAATCTGATGGCCCAAACCCACTCCAGGGGGTATCCCCTCCCCCCTTCCTCCCACACAGACCTTTGCTGAATTAAAGTTTGTAAGTAAACGGTTTTAAAAAATCAGAGCTGGCTGGTTCTTGAGATAAACTGTGGGCCCAGCAAGATAGCTCAGTGTTACAGGAACAACACCTACCACCAACTCTGACAACCTGAGTTTTACCCCTGGGGCCCAAATGACTCCCATAAGTCGTTCTCTGACCTACACATGTAACACAGATGGGCAAGCATGTGCCCACACACAATCTCTAAAATTTAAGTTTGGCGTTGGTGGCACTAGCTTTTAATCCCAGCACTTGGGAGGCAGAGGCAAGAATGAATTCCAGGTCAGCTTGGTCTACATAGCTGTTATGAGCTGGTAGCAAATTCTAGAACAGTTTAGTATATAGAAAGAATCTGTCCCCCAAAAAGTTATTTTCTTTAAAGCCTGGGCATGGTGACACATAACAATGCCAGCAGAGGCAAGTCGCTCTCTTTGAGAGACTTAATTCCAGCCTCGTCTACAGAGTGAGACCCTGTCTCAAGAAGGGCTCAGAGTTTGGTCCCAATTGTTGCTCTGGCAGAGGACCGGACTTTAGTGCCTGACACCCAAAGAGCCCGCTGTTTCTGGGCTATGCACACGCCAGGCACCTACTCCTCGGTGCTCGTATATACAAGCAGAACACAATAAGGCTCACGGCGGGGGTGAGGGAGCTTGGGAATCCAACCAAAGGGCCAGGCCGGAAGTCAGACTGAATTCTGGTACATCACCTCTGACCTGTGGCAGCGGTTAAAGTTGCAGCATAGTCACTAAGCATGCTCGGTGTTCCGGTCACGTGGCCTATCATGGCCGCCTCCATGGCCCGCGGCGTGAGTGCCCGGGTCCTGTTGCGGGCCGCCGGGGGATCTTGGGGTAACTGGACTGGGCACGGGGCAGCGACATCCAGGAATCTCCGGAGTACAGGTACCTAGGGCCGGGCCGGGCCGCGGCTGGCAGCGAGGCCGCAGCCGCTCACCCACTCGTGTTTTCCAGGAGAGCGGCGCGCAGGCGAGGACGAGGTGGACGGCCCGGAGCTGCCCCGGGACGCGTGAGTGCCCGCCACGCCTTGCCCCGCCTTGCCACTCAGCCGCAGGGCCGGCCTCGGCTCAGCGCCTGCACCCTGTCTGTCCCCAGGGTCAACGTGGTCTTCGTGGACCGCTCTGGTCGGCGGATCCCCGTGAGGGGCAGAATTGGGGACAATGTTCTTCACCTGGCCCAGCGCCACGGGGTGGACCTGGAAGGTAGGTCATAGGGAATTACTTGGAGACCCTTGCCATTCTTTCAAATCCTTTTTGCATTTCTGAGACGGTTTCATAATAGCTCAGGCTTGCCTCGAATTACTATCAGAGGGTGGCATGGAACTTCTGACCCTCCTGCCTCCACCTCCCGAGTGCGGTGTGACAGTGCACCACAGTAACACCTTACCCAGTATTTTTGTTTTGGTGTGGATTAGTGGGTCGGTAATCAGGGCCTCACGCTCTAACTCAGGCTATCCAGCAGCTTGAATGTGTAATCCAAGCTAGCCTGCACCTTATTACAGTGTTGCTCCTGCCTCCACTTTCTGAGTACTGAGACTACAAGCATGTGCTACCACACCTCCATATGTGGTGGGGGGGGGGTGGGAAGAGCTGAGATAGACTCCGTGTAACTCAGGCTGTTCCAAGAGTAACTATATAACCAAGCTAGGTTCGAACCCACGGGAGTGACCCTCCTGCCTCTGCCTCTTGGGTGCTGAGGTTAAGACAGTCTCTGTGCCTTTGACTTAAACCCACTGGATGATCCTCCTGCCTCAGCTTTCTCAGTTCTGGGTTACAGGCTGTCTCCACTGTTTAGCCACCTCTGAGTTTGAGCTGATGGGATGGCTCCTACACAAGCCTACCAACCTGAGTTCAATTCCCTGAGATCACGTAAAGGCAGGAAAGAAGCTGGCTGCGGCAGGCACACACACATCGTGTACACAGTAATAATACATTCAAATTAGAAAAATCATAGAACTGAAGAGCGCATATGGTCTTTGCAAAAGACCTTGCTCTGTTCCTCCCATTCGCTCTGTGCCAGGCAGTTCACAGCCTTCTATAACAATAGCTCCATGGCTCAGACCCCGACCTGACCTCCGTGGCCACTGCACTCTCATGGACAGCACACACAGACATACAAATAATGCTTAAAATTAAAAACTTAACACTGAACTAAAACTTGGTCATGGAGCAGCTCTTACTGAGTGTTTTCTAGAGGCTACTAGAATATGCCTTCTCTTGTAGCTTGTGGATTCTTGCCCTCCAGTGCTGGGATCATATGTGTGTGACTCTGCCCCTCTACTCTGTCCCTTCTTCAGGCCGCAGAGCTCAGTACTATTTGTGCTTACTGTTGTCTGTGTCTGAGTGTTTTCCCAGCACATTGCTGGCCAGGCTCCTCTGTCTCCAGACCTGGCTGTCTGGCACCCTTTCACTCCAGCTTAAGCCTGTGCCATGTCTGTCCGTGTAGCTCGTGGTCTCAGAGTTTGTGTTTCATTTGCTCTCTGCCATCTGCCTCATTCCTGTCACCTGTGGCCTCTCCTGTCCTCTGCGTGTTGAGTGCAGTTCCTTGTGCAGCTTTGTGAATAGAGCAGGCGGTGATTCCCCCTTGCAGAAAGGGAGACTGCACCATGTGATGGTAGGTGGGTTCAGAAGCAAGAGAAGCATGGCAAAACATGATTCAAACATGGGACATTTAGTCCTCCCATGCTGCTCTTTGCGAACATCAGTGGGTATTTCCTTTATTGAATTTATTTATGTGCATACATGTGCCTCTGTAGAGGTTAAAGGACAGCTTAAGACACTCAGTTCACTCCTTCCATACTGTTTTGCTAGGGACTGAACTCAGGTCTCTAGGCTTGGCAGCAATCCCTTTACTCAATGAGTGCATTCCAGACAAGGCAGGGATTTTTGGTGAGACCCTGTCTTTAAAAAAAAGAAAAAAAAAAATGAAGCCTGATGTAGTTGCACACGCCTTTAATCCCAGCACTCAGGAGGCAGAGGCAGGCGGATCTCTGAGTCAAAGCCAGCCTGGTCTACATAGCGAGTGCCAGGCCAGCCAGAGCTATATAGTGAAACCCTGTCTCAAACAAAAACAAAAATGGCAATGTCTGCTTAGATTCATACCCAGCCTGGATAACTTAGCAAGAGTCCCTGTCTCAAAAATAATGAAATTATGAAAACACAAATTATGAAAATTACGTCTCAAAAAATGACGAGAGTCCTTGTGTGAGTACTATCTGAGTGTGCCGTAGTGACAGGTCCTCTGTCACAGCATGCCAGCCCGAGCCTAACAGGAACTAGGAGCCAAGTAATAAAGAAACTGTCAGGGTTTCATTGGCAGATCAATTGGAAGGGTCTGCGCTGGGTTAATGGAATGGAGGACTAAGCGCTGGGTTAATGGAATGGAGGACTAAGCGCTGGGTTAATGGAATGGAGGACTAAGCGCTGGGTTAATGGAATGGAGGACTAAGCGCTGGGTTAATGGAATGGAGGACTAAGCGCTGGGTTAATGGAATGGGGGACTGACTAAAGCTGACAGGTGTGGCTGAGCATGGTGCACACCTCTGATACCAGCACTTGGTAGAGAGGCAGGTGGATCTCTGTGATTTGAGGCCAGCCTGTTCTACATAGCAAGTTCTAGGACAGCCAGGGCTACACAGTGAGACTTTTTCTCAGAACAAACCAAAAATCCAGTGAAAATGGATAGAGATGTTGGGAGGTGGCTGGTGAGTCTAGCATCTGCTGTACAGAGCAGTGTTTGGAACAGGGTTTCGAAGCAAGTAGGCCTTGTCTGGTTTCTCACCAGTGTGTGAGCTCAAGCTCGGTGTCTGAGCCTTCTGTTGCTTTATGAAAGGGTGATTTAGCATTGCTCTCAACAGCTTGCTGTGGGAATGGACATATTTAATACTTGGCAGAGAGAAATGCGAATCAGCAGACAGCAAGCCAACTCCAGGATAGAAAGGTGGCCATAGATTACCTGGGCAATGGTGGGCATTCCTGTGGCCCTTGCTGCATCAGAAGCTGAACATCAGGACTACCTGGGTCTAAGAGTTCAAGACCAACCAGTGCAATAAAAACCCATTGTAATCCAAACAAGTGAGACCTGCTGGCTCAGGCCAATAACCTTATCTGCTTGGGAAGCTGAACCAGAGAGTGGAAAGTTCAGGATCTGGGCTGGCACGATGACTCATTGGTTAAAGGGTACTTGCCGCCAAGCCTTATTACCTGAATTCAATCCCTAGAACTGACTTGGAAGAAGCAACTCAAGATGTCCTCTGACCTTTACATGTGTACTGTGGTATGCACATTTCCACACAAAATCACACATCCATAGATAAATGCAAATGTTTAAAAAGCATTTAAGGGTTGGGGCTAATGGCACACGCCTTTAGTCCCAGGCCCAGATTCAGACCTAGCCTGGATAACTTACCAAGAGTCTCTGTCTCAAAAATTACAGATTTGACTAGCCAGGCGGTAGTGGCTCAGGCCTTTAATCCCAGCACTTGGGAGGCAGAAGCAGGTGGATCTCTGAGTTTTGAGGCCAGCCTGATCTACAGAGTGAGTTCCAAACAGCTAGAGCTGTTACACAGAGAAATTTTGTCTCAAAAAAGAAAAAAAATTACAGATTTGGGAGAATTCAGTGGTTCAGGGGGTCAAGGCACTTGAAGCAGAAGTCTGAGGACTGATTTCAATCCTCTGGGCAGAGAGCAACAGCTCTACAGAGCCGCCGTCTGACTTCCATAGGGATTCTGTGGCAAGCCGCATCCCCCATCCCAGCTTGCGTACGCAATAACAAAATGTGTAACTGTGTGGACCACTGTTGCTTGTTCAGGACCCTAGAATCAATCCCTAATACCCATTTTTTAAAGTTACATGGTGATAAACGCCATTTAAAAAGTGAAGAAAGGAAAGTGAGTGATTGAGAAACACCTGAGTTGAATGAAGCCTTGAATGAATGAAGCTAAGCAAAGTAGAGAACATTCTAGGCCATGGGTACAGGAGTGCAAAGGCCCTGAGGTGGGAGTAAAGTTAGTGTAGGGCTAGGCATAGTGGCTTACGTTTGTCATCATACCACTTGGGAGGTGGCAGGAGAGTCGGTTCCAGGCCGTCCTTGGCTACATAGTGAGTTTAAGGCTAGCCTGGGCTGCATAAGACTGTCTCAAACAACAAAAAGCCTACAGACAACTTAGAAACCTCAGCTCTGAGAAGGATGGGGCTAGGAAGCTGAGGTGGAGCGTGTTCCTCACTAAGGATGCCTCTTTCCTCCTGTCCCCAGGGGCCTGCGAAGCCTCCCTGGCATGTTCCACCTGCCATGTGTATGTGAGTGAGACCCACCTGGATCTCCTGCCCCCTCCTGAGGAGAGGTGAGTGGGCAGCCCCCAGCTGTACTGCCGGCACCTGCCTCCCTGTGCCCAGGGCTCTTCCCCCACCTCCAGCTGCCTTAAGTCCCACACCACCCTGACCACTGCCCTTTGTCCCAGGGAGGAGGATATGTTGGACATGGCCCCGCTGCTCCAGGAGAACTCAAGACTGGGCTGCCAGATTGTGCTGACCCCTGAGCTGGAAGGAGTTGAGTTTGCTCTTCCCAAGGTCACCAGGAACTTCTACGTGGATGGCCACATCCCCAAGCCCCATTGAGAGAAGGTTACTGGACCAACCAAGGCCACTGAACTGAAAAGACATGCTTCTGGCCACAGTGAATGGACTGGCCGGGAAAGAGAAGCTGAAAGCACAGTGTGAGACCAGAGCCGCTGCTGGGTACAGCCGTGTCTGGGCACTGAGGGGGGTGGGTCTCCATCTTGGGTGTGTCAGTCTACCAGGGAGAATCGAACTATAAATTAGGGATGGACTCAAACCAGAGCTGCAATAAAAAGTAATACACATCTGCGGCTTGTTTCGTGTCCTTGGGGGGCCGGTCTGTCCAGCTCCTAGTACAGGGGCCCTGGCTATGCCCACACCCCCACCCCAGCAGCACCTGCGACTTCGTTCTTCCTGGGGACGCTCCTGCGTGACTAGGCCCCGCCCTAGCCACAGAGAAGGTATCCACAGCGCCCCTTGACCTTCAAGGCTGTGCTAAGTGATCGGAAGATAGCTAGCAAAGAGGGGGTGACCCAGGGGGACCTTCCTGATCACGAGCCACACAGCTGAGGCTCCTGGCAGCCACTGCAAAAAGTGCTCCCAGGTGCAAACAGCGCCCCCACGTGACCTGCGCCGGCCGGCTCCGCCCAGGTGGCGCCCATCGTCATCACCCTCACCCTTCGGGTTTATCTCTAGGGGGAGCAGGGCAGAGACATTTTGCTGCGGGGCCTGGAGTGGGCATGGAAGCGGCATCAGCCCATGACTTGGAGCGCCGCCGGCAGGAACTTCTGGCGCCACCTTGTCTGGACACCGAGTCGCTCCGTAAGAGCCGACCCCCCGCACGGGAGCCTGGAGCCCTGAGATGCCTCACTCCCAATGGCAGGTGCGTGGGGCAAGACTCCTCCACCGCCCATCCTAGCCAATGTCTCACCAGTCCCGGAGATTGCGGGGTCACGATCCCCAGCTTCCCAGTCTTCCCCCTCTTAGTTACCGGCACGGATGACGTTTTAGCCCCTACATACAGGAAGGACAGGTGATTTCCATCCTACTCACCCTTCTGTGGCAGTGTGACCCAAAAAGGTGCCAATGAATGGTTATCCGTGGAGTGCTGAGGGTAACCCACTAACAAACAACAGTCGATGGGGTGATTGACTAATGGTTGCTACCGACAGAAGTCTGAATTGGGCAGATTGCCTAGGGTGGGTCATTGCTTTGTTAGTGGTGGTGGGGGTGGCTGATGGGAACTGATAGCCAGCCACGGGGGTATTCAGTCTCCGCTAACAATTATTTTGCAACTTTTAAACCTAATAACCCAGGATTCTGGCCCCAGGTGGAGCACAGGGTTACCAAAGCAGAGGCACCAGCTGGGTGGCGCTCCACCACCCCCTCCATACCTATCAAATCCAAGCCCCCAGGAAAGGGGTGGCCACGCCTTACTGCTTCTCATCCCCCAGGTCCCTGTGGCCTGCGTGCCAGGACTCTGTCCGCACAGCATTGCCTTTCCTCCAAGAGAAAGAAAACGGGTCACCGGGGTCCCCTTCGCTGGCCTCCCAGGCCCTGGGGCCGTGCTGGGAGCTGATGGTCATAGGGATGTCAGACCCCCTAAGTATGGCCAGGAATCCTAAGAGCACACAATACCCCAACCCGGAACCGTCTAGTGCTGCTCCCCCAACTTCACTCCAGAGAAGACCACGGAAGCAGCTGAACCCCCGAAAGGGCATTGAGAAGGGGGACCCCACGTTCAAGGGGGTGACTCTGAAGTTTCAGATACAGCTGGATTCTGGCCTCCAGATTGTACCCACCTACAGGTAGGGACTCTCAGCCATGATAATATATGCCTGCGAATAATAACAGTACACTTACAGGACAGGGCTGGTATTAGAGGCCGGTCATCCAAACTATTCGGGAGACAGGGAAAGACAGGGAAAGGTCAAAGCCAGCCTGAGCTACAGAGTGAGTTCAAGGCCAGCCTGTGCAACTTAACAAGATTGCCTCAAGATGGAAATGAAAAAGTCTGGGAGCCACGTATACAGGGGGCATGTTGGGAAAGAACCGAAGCCAGCCTGGCTACATAGCTAGACCCTAGCTCAAAAAAAAATTAAAAAAAAAAAAAAAAAAAAACAACTAAACACCTTGGGCCTGGAGAGATGGCTCAGCAATTAAGAGTGTGCTGACTGCTCTTGCAGAGATAGTGCAACTTGGTTCCATTTCTACCATCCCCTTTATGGATGACAACTGCCTACATCTCCTGTTCTAGTGGACCCTGCGTCCCTAGGCTCCTGCACAAAGTAGGTGCACATAAACTCATGCAAGCAAGCAAACATAATGTAAATAAATAAAAACAACTTTTAAAATACCCTTTAGTCCCAGCACTCGGGAGGCAGACAGATCTCTGAGACTGAGGCCAACCTGGTCTACAAAGAGAGCCCCAGGGGGCTGGAGAGATGGCTCAGCAGTTAAGAACACTGGCTGCTCTTCCAGAGGACTTGGGTTCAATTCCCAGCACCCACACAACTATCTGTAACTCTAGACCCAGGGGATCTGACACCACATAGAGTATATACAGGCAAAACACCAATACAAATCAAATAAATAATCTTTAAAAAAGAGAGAGAGAGAGAGTGTTCCAGGACAACCCAGATGCCACAGAAAAACCCTGTCTGGAAAAAAAGCAAGCAAGCAAACAAACAAAAACCACTTTAAAAATAAAAACACACCCCAAAGAGAAAAACTTGTAATCCTTGCACCCGGGATGCTGAAGTCGAGGACCTTGAGTTGGAAGCTGGCTAGCCTGGGCTGAAGATCCAGCTCAAAAAAATACACAGATTGCTGGGCACTTTTAATTCCAACATTCGATAAGCAGAGGGGCAGGCGGAGCTCTGAGTTCCAGGCCTGGTCTACAGAGCTGGCCTGGTGGGTAAAGGAGCTTGCAGCAAGCCTGATGGCCTTAGTTCCATCCCTAGGACCAATGTTGTAGAAGAAGAGACCTGACTCCCCAAGAGTTGTCTTCTGACCTCCATTCACACACACACACACACACACACGACGTAATAAATACAAAAAAGGTTTATTGTTTGTGCTTGCTTAGAACCTACACACATCCTCATGCAAAAATTTTATTTTTATTTATTTATTTGGGGTACACATGTGCCATGGCGTGTGTGTGTGTGTGTGTGTAGGTCAGAAGATAACTTGCAGGAGATGGTTCTCTCCATTGTGTGTATTCCAAGGTTCAAACAGGTTATTGGATGTAGCAGCAAGTCCCTTTATCTACTGAGCTATTTCAAAGGCCCTGAATTGGATTCTGTTAATGCTGTTTTTTGAAACAGGATTTCATATAACCCAGGATAGCCTTGAACGTCTAATCCTGCCACCTCTACCTCCCTAGTGCTGGGATTACCTGTGGGTACCACCGCATCCAGCTTTTTTTGTTTTGTTTTGTTTTTTGAGACAGGGTTTCTCTGTGTAACAGCCCTAGCTATCCTGGAACTCGCTCTATAAACCAACCAGACTGGCCTCAAACTCACAGAGATCCCCCTGCTTCTGCCTCCTGAGTGCTGGGATTAAAGGTGTGCACCACCACTGCTGAGTTGCATCCAACTTATTTTTATTCAAGTACTTGGTTTGGTTGTTGGGTTTTTTTTCTATTTTCTTTAATTTTTGAGACAAGGTCTCATTATGTAGACTAGACTGACCCAGAATTTCACCATTCTGCAGCCTCAGCGCCTTAAGACTGGAATTACAGGAATATAACATACCTGACTTAAATGCAATATTAATTATTTTATTGCTGCTAGTGGAATATAAAACCAGGTCTTTGACATCAGATGCCCCTGAGGGATGCCTGTTAACCTTGATAATGAATCTTAGTTTGGGGCTGTGACTCAGTGGGTAGAGTGCTTGCCTAGCATGCACAAAGCCCTGGGATCCATGAGAGACCATTATCTCCAGCCAGGCATGATACCACACACCTGCAATCCCAGCACTTAGGCGGCTGAGCACGTTCAGGCCAACCTCGGCTACACAGAGAGACCCTGTCTTAACAGCAAGAAAAACAAGAGACAGTAACCTGCCCTGCTTCAGCCTGCACTAAGACCTTGTTTCAAAAGTACAGAGAGGCCGGGTGGTTGTGCTGCATGCCTTTAATCTCAGCACTCGGGAGGCAGAGGCAGGTAGATCTCTGTGATCTATAAATGTGCCCCAGGATAGCCAGGACTGTTACAGAGAAACCTTGTCTTGGAAAAATAAAAGTAGAAAGAATTTGTTAATTTTTATTTTTTCTATAACAATGTTACTTTACTTTTAAATTTATTTTATTATGACTTAATATATCTAAAATTAGTGTATAAAATTCTTTGATTTTTTTTAAAAAGAAAGTAGAGAGGACTGGAAACAGGCAATGATGACATTTGCTTGGGCTTGTGTGGCCCTGGGAAGTATTCATGCACCTTACAGATCCACTCAATGCTACTATGTCTTGTTCTTTTTGTAGCTTGCCTGGCAGAAGTTGCTTACAAAAGCTCCCTGCGAGCCCTTCCAAAGCCCTTGTCAACCCGGGAGGCAACGAGGCCCTTGGTGAGAGGCAAAGATTATGTGAGCTAGAAATATCTCGAGGGTGCCATTTTCACATCCTCTGTCCTTCTCCATGCCCCCTTCTTCATCCCAATTCCTCATTTAGACCTGCTCAGAGGCCCCCCCCAACACTGAGTCACCCCACCCCCAGCTTCCTCCTCGGTAGAGACTCGCCATCTGACTCACCATCTGTCCCATTGCCCAGCTCTCCCTGTTCTCTCTGCCAACACCCAAGGCAGACCCAGAGCTACTGAAGCCTTAACAGAGACCACCCCTGGAATTCTCCACCCCACACAGGCCTCTGAAATTGACTTCTTACCTTTGACCCTGTGCCTTTTGACTTCTGACACTCCAGAGCCCAGGCGCTGTGCTTCTTGTAGGACCCAGAGGACTCCACTCTGGAGAGATGCCGAAGATGGGACTCCTCTCTGCAATGCCTGTGGCATCAGGTCCTCAACCCAGAGGTGTTGGGGGTAGGGAAGTCAGACTGGACTCAGCTGGTGTGGGAACTAGGGAAAGAAAAACAGCCACCTATTGAGGAAAATGGTTTCCTCTTGGTGGTTTCTAGTTCCCCACTGCATCCTAAATGGTGGTTTCTTACACCCTACTCCCTCACTCTCACCTCCAGGTACAAGAAATATGGCACCCGTTGTTCCAGTTGCTGGCTGGTCCCAAGGAAAAGCGTCCAGCCCAAGAGGTTGTGTGGCAGATGTGGGGTATCCCAGGACTCCCACCTAAACCCAGCTCAGGAACTGTAAGCCCTTCTTTATCTAGCCAAGTCAGTTTCGCTTCAGCTTCTCCAGGGGAGAATAGGTGGAATAGAGCCCTGGAAGTGCCCAGCCTGTCTCGCTCCCAGTTGGAGAGTGAGCCTTACGTCCAGAGTCCCCCTTTTCCACTTAGTCTTGGATTAACCCCAAATAAAAGGAAATCATTGCAGAAATGACTATTTTTAATTATGTTTTACTTTAGATTTTCTTTTACATTTATTTGTGTGTATGTGTGTGTATTCAGGCACGGTGTGGTTTCAGTGGTTTCAGAAAACAGAGAATGACTTTCAGGAGTTGGTTCTCACCTCCCACAAGCTGTGTGTGTATTCTGGGAATTGAACTCAGGTCATCGGGTTTGGCTGCGAACATCCTTACCTGCTGGGTTTTCCGACAAACCTGAGGAAATTCTCACTAACACTGCTAACACTATGCCGACCCGAGGCTGAGCCACCCACAGTACCTCTGCATCCCTCGCAGAGCCTGGGAAGGTAAGAGGTATTTCCTCTTTGGGGTGGTAAAAAAAACATGGATTGTAGGCAGGCAGAGGTGGCGCATGCCTCTAATCCCAGCAGTCAGGAGGCAGAGGCAGGCGGATCTCTGTGAGTTCGAGGCCAGCTTGGTCTACAGATTGAATTCCAGGACAGCTAGGACTGTTAAAAAAGAGAAACCTTGTCTCAATAAAACAAACAAACAAAACCAACATGGATTGTATATAGAGTCAGTCTGCAGCAAGAATGAACCACATTTTAGAAGGGGAGAAGGGTGGATGGAAAGATGGCTCAGGAGTGAAGAGCTCTGGCTCTGTTCTTCCAGAAAACCCAGGTTCAATTCCCAGCACTTACATGGCCGCTCACAACCATCACTAACTCCAGTTCTAGGGGATCGTATGCCTTCTTCTGACTTCTAAGGACACCAGGCATACATACGATACACACACACACAGGCAAAACACCCATATACATACACATACAAAAATTTTTCAGCTTGCCGGGTGGTGGTGGCGCACGCCTTTAATTCCAGCACTCGGGAGGCAGAGGCAGGCGGATCTCTGTGAGTTTGAGGCTAGCCTGGTCTACAGAGCTAGTTCCAGGACAGGCTCCAAAGCTACAGAGAAACCCTGTCTTGAAAAACCAAAAAAAAAAAAAAATTTTTTTTTCAGCTTAACTTTAGAAAAGCAAGTAATTTTTTTCACCAAGCCAGCCAGCTAGATGTCTCATCTAGGAAAGGTGCATACACACGGCCTGGCCATCTGAGTTTTCCCCTAGGTAACTTGTAGTGTGACCCACACACCTGCATACTCACACGAGGCACAAATGCCCAAGGCATCTACAGACACAGAACTGTGAAGGTTAAGGGAGAAGGATTACAAGTTAGAGACTGGCCTGGGCTGCACAGCATGGCTCTGTCTGGATACTTGGTTTTCTTTTATTTTGTAAGACAGGTTTTCTGTGTGGCTGCCTTACCTCCCCAGTGCTAAAATTGCAGATACTCACACCTCGCCTAGCTGTTTTGATATTTTAATTGTGTGTGTGCAGGTGCACACAACAGCATGCCTGTGGAGGTCAGAGGACACACAGCTTTGGGGATCAGCACTCTCCTTCTACTGTGTGGGTTCCAGGAATGGAGTCAGGTCATTAGGCTTGGCAGTAAGGGCCTTTCTTCCCAGAACCATCTTGTTGGCCCTCCACCTTACTTTTTGAGATGGGTCTCTCCCTGAACACAGAGCTGCTTGAGCTAAACTGACCTTGACCATCCAGGAAGCACAAGGATCCACCTATCTTTGCCTTCCCTGGGCTGGCGCCACAGACAAGTGGCCCCCTACACCCATTTTTTTTTTTTTTTTTTTTTTTTTTTTTTTTTTTTTTTTTTTTTTTTTTTTTTTTTTTTTTTTTTTTTTTTTTTTTTTTTTTTTTTTTTTTTTTTTTTTTTAGTTTTTGAGTCTTAAACTGGGAGTGTTGGCATAGATAGTTCCCCAGCAGAAACAACAGACTCCCAAAAATTGTGTCTGACCTCCACATGAATGCACTTTGGCATTGGTTCCACTCCCCCTGCCCAACACAAAATAAATAAATAAGAAGACTGAGCCACTGGGGAAGACACCCAGCTTGACCTCTAGCTCCCATGCATGCATACATGTGAAGGCAGGGCAGGTGATGCACGCCTTGAATCCCAGCACTCAGGAGGCAGAGGCAGGTGCATCTCTGTGAGTTTGAGGCCAGCCTGCTCTACACAGTAAGTTCCAGGCCAAGCAGTAATGTTTGAAAACGAAAATACAAATCTGCATATTTATGAGAAGTTAGCCCTAGGGTGCACAGGCCACTTACCTCTGGTGGAGGGGTGGAGGTGCATGCATGCAATCCCAGTTCTTGGAGGCTGAGGCAGGATGGTTTAAGTCCAGGAGTTTGAGACCAACTTGTTCAACACAGCAAGATTATGTTAAGAAGGGAAAGAAAGTGGGGAGGTGGTGGTGAACGCTTTTAATTCCAGCACTGAGGAGGCAGAGGCAGGCGGTTCTCTATGACTTGGAGGCCAGTCTGGTCTATAGAGCAAGTTCCAGGACAGCCAAGGCTACAAAGAGAAATATTTCTGTCTCAGAAAAAAAAAAAAAATTCAAAGTCTCTTCTGAGACTCATGGCAATCTCTTAACTGTAATCCCATTAAAAAACAAAAACAAAAAATCAGATCACATACTTTCAACATAGAATGGCACAGGATATACATAACCATTCCAAAAGGGTGGAAAGGGAACATAGTGAGGAAATACTGGACAGGAAACCAGCTGGGCCAACGCCAAACTCTGCATCTCCAACTCCTTTCAGCTTTGTTAACTGCAACACACTTCTTTCTCTTGGGCTGGTTCCACTCCCTGTTAGCATCTTTCCTTGGCAGGTATCCCACAACTCCAGAATCTCCTACATTTTGGGGTCTTCAAGGCAATTCAGGCTTCATCTTCACAGCTTCATGCAATGACTTCTCTAGGTCTCCATGCAGGGACCCGCTGACATATGCCTGACTTCAGGTGGTTTTCCTTAGTCATGGAGGAAGGGAGACAGGGTGTTTCCATAAAACTCCTTTCTTGTCTCCTTGACTCTTCAGCCAGAACCACATAGCCAAGGCTGCTAAATTCTCCTGACTTTTGGGGCTGGAACATGGTCTCCTCTTTGAAAGACATTTTCACCAACTCTCTGTTTTCAATGTTTTCCTTCACTACCTAAGCTTGGCTGTCCTGGAACTCACTCTGTAGACCAGGCTGGCCTCAAACTCAGAGATCCACCTGCCTCTGCCTCCTGAGGGCTGGGTTTAAAGGTGTGCACCACCACACCTGGCCGGAAGCCCTTCATTACTTCCTGTTCACAAACTGGAGACTCAGCTGGGTGGGAGCTCACCTTGAGGTCACCACTCCCTTTCCTCCACTTAGCCTCAGCTTTTTCTTAATCTAATTACGCTTCCTGGTGCCTCTTTCCTGCTCAAACTGTACATTTTCTATTTTCCCTTGTTCAGATTGCTCCTTTTCATTATAGATCTGCATAAAACTGGCCACAAATAATCACACAACACAGTCAATACTGGGCTGTTTTGAAATCTCCTCTTCCAAAGCAACTAATCCTAAGACTTTTCAGACAAGGATTTTCTTCAAAACAACCAGTCTTCACCAAAATATCACAAGAACTGTCTCTAGGCCACATACAAATATTCTTCTCCTTTAAAACCTCTTGAACTTGACCCTCACAGTTCAAAGTATCCTCAGTACCACTGTCTTCTGTGTTCCTACTAGGATGGCTCATTAAGCCATGCTTAAAATGTCCTATCACTTTTCTAGTCCAGAGTCCCAAAGTGTTCCACATTCCCCCAAACAAAATCATGCCCCAGCCCACTCTTGGTACCAACCCAGCCTATCACAGGAACACCCACTCCTGGTACCAACTTCTGCCTCAGGATTTTACTGCTGTGAGAGGCACCATGGCCACAGAAGCTCTATAAGGTAAACTTTTAACTAGGACTGGCTTATGCTCAAGGATTTACTCCATTATTGTCATGGCAGAAAGCATGGCAGCATATAGGCAGACATGATACTAGATAAGGAGTCAAGAGTTCTTTATCTGTATCAGCAGGCAGCAGAAGAAAGAGACACTGGGCCTGGCTTAAGCATCTGAAACCTCAAAACCCACCGCCAGGGATACGCTTACTCCACATGTATATGCGGCGCAGGTGCACTCATACACACGTGTAATAAAAATTGCATTTAAACTTTGGGGCCAGATAGACATCTCCGCAGTTAAAGAGCATTTGCTGCGGTGTTCAAGTGGCTCACAACTGCCTATAACTCCAGTTACAGGGAAATCTTATACCCCCTTCTGACCTCCACACTTACTGGCTGGTCTTATGTCAACTTGACACAAGCTAGAGTCATCTGAAAAGGGGGAGCATCTGAGAAAATGCAGCTGTAATGAATTTTCTTAATTAGTGATTGATTGGATAGGGCCCAGCCCATTGAGGGTGGTGCCATCCCTGGGCTGGTGACCCTGGGTTCTATAAGAAAGCAGGCTGAAGCCAGGCAGTGGTGGGACACACCTTTAATCCCAGCACTTAGGAGACAGAGGCAGGCAGATCTCTGAGTTTGAGGCCAGCCTGGTCTTCAGAGCAAGTTCCAGGGCTACACAGAAAAAAACAAAAACAAAAAAATCTGTCTCAAAAACAAAACAACAGGACTGGAGAGATGCCTCAGTGGTTAAGAGCACTGACTGCTCTTCCAGAGGACCCAGGTTCAATTCCCAGCACCCACATGGCAGCTTACAACTGTCTGAAGATCCATTTGCAGGGGTTCTGACACCTTCACACCAATGCACATAAAATAAAGTTAAATAAACCCTAATAAATATTTAAAAATAAACAAAAAAAACCAACAACAACAGAGAGAGAGAAAGCAGGCTGAGCAAGCCATGAGAAAGCACCCCTCCTGGCCTCTGCTGATATCAGCTCCTGACTCCAGGTTTCAGCCCTGTCTGAGCTCCTGTCCTGACCTCCTTCAATGATAGACTATCATGTGGAAATGTAAGCCAAATAAACCCTTTCCTTCCCAACTTGTTTTGGTCATGTTTTGCTATGCTTCGTCATAACAATATTAACCCTAAGACATACCCACATGCTTGTGCTGTATATTTGCTTAGATATATACATACAAATGAAAATAAAACCTCGAAAAAAAACAACTCTAATTCAGTTGAAATGCTTTGCTTTGAGACCAGAGCTTTGGATGCCCTGCACTCAAGCATCACCCAGAGGAATATGGTCCCAGGTTTAGCTACACAGACACTTAGATGCTGATATAGCCATGGTCCAAGGGATGAAGGTTCTGTTGAAGCCAGTGTCAGTGTTTGGCATGGTCCACAGCATGCTGGCTTGGACAGCATGCACATAGCAAGGACTATAGCATCACAGAGACTAAAAAGAAAGTCTGGGAATTGGTGTGACCAAGAGAGGGAAGATTGCATTTGGGGAGTCTCTGAGAGGGCCGTGTGAAGCAGAGGGAGGGAAGCCAAGGCAACAGCAGAGCCACCCAGGGTGTTGGATGATGCCAAGAGTACAAGAAAGCTACAGTCACTATGGATCTAGCCCAAGAGAGAGGCTACATGGGATGCAAGTGACAAAAGCCTTGGGTACTCATGGCAAGCCACCATGTTCCTAGATGCCAGACATGAGCAGACTTTACTATCTGTCTCACTTGCTCTTATCATCTCTGTCTTCCTGTTCCTCCTTGTTTTTGTTTGTATTTGAGACAGAATCTCTCTACAAATCCCTCGCTTTCTAGAAACTCACTTTATAGACCAGGATGGCCTCAAACTCTGAGATCATGATTCTGCTTCCCAAATGCTGGAATCAAAGGTGTGCACCACCACTCCCAGACATTCACTATTTTTATATCTATGTGTTTGTGCACACAGGAGCCTGCACAGGTCAGGAGAGTATTGGATCACCTGGAACTGGAGTTATCAACCAGGGTCCTCTGGAAGAGCAGTAAGTGCTCTTAACCACAGAGATATCTCTTCAGCCCCTTCCCTTTATTTTTTGAGATGAAATTTCTCCCTGAACTTGGAACTCAATGTTTGGGTAGGCTTGCCTGGCCAATGAACTCCAGGATCCTTCAGTTTCTGTCTCCCCAAGACTAAGATTACAGGCAGACTCATCCATGCTGGGCCTTCATGTGGTGCTGGGGATAGAACTCAGGTCCGTCCTTCCTTCCTTCCTTCCTTCTTTACTTCCTTCCTTCCTTCCTTCCTTCCTCCCTCCCTCCCTCCCTCCCTCCTTTCCTTCCTTCTTTCCTTCCTCACACTGCACAGCCTGCAGGAACCTCAACAGGTCAGAGAGTGTCCTTTCCAGGTACCTAAATTGGTCTAAACCTCTTCCAGGTAGCTCAGCTTGTTGCTACTTCTGGAAGCCATTTGGTCAGAGACATCTTTGCTTCATGGCTCTGCTTCCTCTGGCAGGGAGAGGCCTGCTGAATCTGGTCAGTTTAAGGGACTTCCTGAGGCTAGTTTGAGTTGTTTACCTTCCTTTTTAACTAGTGGCAGGATGGAATGTTTCAATCTCTGAGAAAACTGTAACACGACCTGACCTCTTGCTCTTCCATTCTTTCTGCCCCTCTTCCACAAAGATCTCCTAGCCTTGGTGGGGGTGACTGTAGGTGTCCACCTGTGGCTAAGAAACAGGCCACCATGCCACAGTAAGTCACTTGTTCTCAGGAGCTTCACAGTCATGAGTGGAGGATCTATGGATGTCACCACACATGTTTAGAAGGTGGTCTGACGGGCACATCACATCCATCTAGAAGAACCATACAAGTCACTTCCCCACTGGGACCTATGACCTCCCCAGCCACAGGTGTTTGTCTGGTTTACAGTACCTGACGTACTTGTACGTCTCTTGTGGAGCTGGCCTTAAATCCAGTTGTATGGCTATTGTTCTTGCCCATATTGACTGAGCAACTATTGCACAATCAGGCCCATCCTGCCTCCCAGGTCAGTATTTCAGCACACAGGGTCCACAGCCACGCAGGAATGTTGGGAACAGCACCCACCAGCAGCCTGCCTGTGGCCCCTTCTGGCACTGTGTGAGCCAGGCAGCAGATGGGAGTTTGCAGTCCAGTCCCAGCTTAGTTTCCCCATGGTCTACAGTCAGAGCACCAACGTGTGGTGTCTTCAGCAACAGGGTGTCATGTTTAGTCCTGGCATACAACCTACGGCAGGAGCAAAGACTTTGGTTTGTGGAACCTCAGGTGCTTTCCCACCAACAACTCACAGGAAAGAGTGTAGGATAAATGGTCTGAGCTCACTTCCAGATTTGAAAACCCACCAAAACCCACCAACCCCTGAGTTCGAAATTCCACCAGTCCCTGGCCTTGTCCCAAGCGCATGACTTGAAATCTTACCCATTCCCACCCTTGAACTCTCTGCCCCAAGAAACCCTATATAAGCCTTGCTGCTTCTTCCCCAAGCAGAGGCAGCCACTCTCCTGAGTGTGTGAGGTTTGTGTGCAAGTGTGACACTGTGGTCGTCCTTGGCTCCCTGCTGCCGGGATACCTTTCCTCTCAGGGTTGTAACCCTTACAGGAAGTCCACTCCTGGCACTGGGAGTTTCCATTCAATAACACTGGGGCCTCTAGGCATATCCTTTTTCACCCTTTTAGGGTACCTTTTGAACTCTTTTCGTTTGTTTTTCAAGACAGTATTCTCTGTGTATCCCTGGCTGTCCTGGAACTCATTCTGTAGACCAGGCTGCCTCAGAACTCAGGGACCTGCCTGCCTCTACCTTCCAAGAGCACCACCAATGCTCAGCATTGAATTTTTTTTTTTTTTTTTTAGTTTTTCGAGACAGGGTTTCTCCGTGGCTTTGGAGCCTGTCCTGGAACTAGCTCTTGTAGACCAGGCTGGTCTCGAATTCACAGAGATCAGCCTGCCTCTGCCTCCCAAGTGCATGCACCACCACCGCCCGGCTCAGCATTGGATTTATTTTTTTAATTAACCTGGCCCCAGTAGGGTTGCAAGGCAGTTAGAAGCACCATTGTGCCTGGTTGTCTCTCATGGCTTTTCTAATCTGCAAAACACTCAGTGGTTAGCTTCATGTTATCTGCATAACGAAGACTTCTCCAGAGAATCAACATGGAACTGGATCGAGCTGAGTTTATTAATATGCACCCTCTGAGTGGAGATTCTAGGTTTAATATGGAAGCTCCCACAGTTGAAAAAGGTGTCAGAAGTCTGCTTGAATGGTTGGCTGAAGCATTTGCCAAAAGCTGGCCTACTGAAAAGGAGTTGGAGATGCCTGATATCCTTTGGCTTGGCGTTGATGAGGGGATTTTAGGCTCAGGACAATTGCAATGCTCAAGTGGATTCGCTGTGTAAAACCTAATCCTCCACAATGGGAAGGCCCAGAAGACATGGCCTTCACTAATCCCACAGGACATAAAATGGTGAGGGGGCGCCAGCACGTTTGAAGAGCTTTGTAGTTGCCCTTCTACTTGTACCAGACCTTAGGGTCAGATGGATTAAGTACAATGGGTTTAATTGGGCCATGAAGTAGCAGGGGGCAGCTGGGAGCACTAGGTAACCAAAGGCAGGGTGATTGTTGTTATCATAACGGGCAGTCTAGACAAAGCAATGTCCATAGTGGCCTGGCCTGTAACAAAGAATTCTTTAAGAATATTAACTCAGCTGAACAGTGGTGGCTCATGCCTTTGATCCCAGCACTCAGGAGGTAGAGGCAGGTGGATCTCTGAGAGGTCCAGGCCAGCCTGGTCTACAGAGATAGTTCCAGGATGACCAGGGCTACACAGTGAAACCCTGTCTTGGGGGAAAAAAAAAAAAAAAACTAGAGACAAAACAAACCAACCAACCACACTTACAACACTAGCAGCAGCCTGGAGGGCTGGGGCAGGGTTCTTTGAATCAGCATCTAATACATGGTATAGTTTCTTCCACAGCAGGATTCACAGGTCCATGAATCAAGGGTAACAAAGGGAAGGGTTCCACTCACTACCACCCCTAGTGACCCACTAGCAAACTTTTTGCTTCCTGGTCCTCTGACCTGAAGTTCTGCAGGTCTAGAAGTTTTGTTTCCAGAGTGGGGAGCACTCTTGCCTGGGAAGCCACACAAACATGACATTGAGCTGGAAGCTCAAACTTCCCCTGGCCACTTTGGACTTCTGATGCCCTTAAGCTCACAAGCTAAGAAAGGAATAGCAGTGTTAGGTCGGGGTGACAGATCCAAATTACCATGGGGAAAATGGATTGCTTCTCCGCACAATGGAAGTAAGGAAGGTTATGTCGGAAGTGCAGGAGATCTTTCATGGCCTGTCTTGGTGCTACCATCCTGTGGTTAAAGTCAATGAGAAACTACAACAGCCCAATACAGACAGGATGGCAAAGCGAACAGATCCACCAGGGATGATGGTGTAGGTCAGAAAGAGCTTGCTAAGACTGGAGGAAATACAGGTGGGTAGCAGTTCAGGAAGGCAGTTATAAACACCACCCAAGGCCATGTGACCACTTGCAGAAAAGAGGATTATAATTGACATGAGTTTTCAGTTGCATTTTGTTAAGAATGTGTTTGTGCAGATATCTGTCTTTTCTTTCCATGATTTCTTTATTATGTAATGTAGCACTACTTAAGAGAATATCAATAATTATCATTTAAGTTTGAGATACTAAAAAAAAAAATGTACCTCAAGGGACATTGCCACCCATTCTAAATTTATACTTTTTCGGTTGTATGAGGGATAGCTATATCATATTAAGCGTAATTATGACATGGTTACTGTTTTTATTTGAAAATCAAGCAAGACATAAGGAGATATGATTGTGTCATTTTGACAAGGAGTGGGCTTGTGATGCTTTCTTGGTAGTCAACTAAAACCTAAATGACTGACACACCTGTGAGGGATTTTTTGTTTGCTTGTTTTTCAGGACGGGGGTTTCTCTGTCCAACAGCTCTGTCTGTCCTGGAACTCTGTAGACCAGACTGGCTTTGAGCTCACAGAGATCTATCTGCCTCTGCCTCCCGAGTGCTGGGATTAAAGGCATGCGCCACCACTACCCAGTGGAAGACCCAATTTTAATCCAGATCTTTGAAGTGGGAAAAATCCAACTTTAATCTGGGCCATACCCTCTGCTGGCAGCCTCTATAAAGGACATGGAAGCAGGAAGCTTGCTGTCTTTGCCTGCTGGCCCTCACTCTCCCTGACAAGTCCATTCCTTCACTAGCATTAGAGCCTACTTCTCTGGGATTCCAGAATATACTGAAGACCAGCTGAGACATCCAGTCTTGTCAACTACTGGATTCTTGAACCTTATTTTCAGACAGATGGCCATTGCTGGACTAGCTGGACCATAGCCTGTAAGCCATTCTAATAATTTCCTTTATATATGTATGTATATTATATATAGTCACACGCACACGTAAATTCTGTTACTCTAGAGACAAGGCAACATCCTGAACCCCCGCCGCACAACAAATAGTGGGGTTACAAAGACAACCGTGGTGAAGCACTCTGAAAGTCTGCTGTCACCTGTTCTCAGCAAGTGTCAGGTGATCTCAGAAGTTCACAACTAGGAAGACACTAAAGTCAAACATAAGCAAGGTCTAAAACAGCACAGAAAGGTTCCATCCAAGCCGGGTGGTGGTGGCCCACACCTTTAATCCCAGCTCTCGGGAGGCAGAGACAGGCGGATCTCTGTGAGTTTGAGGCCAGCCTGGTCTACAGAGCTAGTTCCAGGACAGGCTACAAAGCTACAGAGAAACCTTGTCTGGGGGCTGGAGAGAAGGCTCAAAGGTTAAGAGTACTGACTGTTCTTCCGGAGGTCCTGAGTTCAATTCCCAACAACCACGTGGTGGCTCACAACCATCTGTAGTGAGATTAAAAAAAAAAAAGAAAAAAAGAAAAGAAAGAAACCTTGTCTCAGAAACAAACAAACATACCAAAAAAAAAAAAAAAAAGGATCCATTTGTATCAGCTGCTTCCTTCACAGATCAAGCCTGGGTACAAAGCCTGGATGGGAGACACTAACTTAATTAGCTCTCTGTAATTAGTCATTCACTCTGAGCCATTACCTTTCCATATCCCAGAGCTCTTCACAGAGCTTCCCTACATCCCTCCACCCTAACCAAGTCAGTGGGCCTGTCTTAATCTGTCAGACCTCCTCAGGGCCAAAGGTGAATGTGGTCCAGGTTTCCCCTGCTGCACCTGCAGGCCCCCTGGGTTGGCACAGTGGCTGTGGCCTCCCCATTCATCATTCCTGGCTGTTCAGGGAGCTCCTGACTGGGCAAACCATTTCCACCCCTAACATAACCTTTTGCTGGAGAGAAATGTACAGTCCTTAGTCTGGGGGATAATTACCCACCCCGGGGGCAGGCTTGACCGTCTTCACCTGTATTGTTGCATCATGGTTCTTCTGTGAACTGCTCCTCGGGCTTTACAGCCTTCCAGAAGCTCCTCAGCACGCAATTTGACTATCATCAATCTTTTGCTTAGGAACTTCAGCTCCCTAGCCACGGTGGCACATCCCTTTAATCCCAGCACTTGGGAGACAGAGGCAGGAGATCTCTGTGAGTTCAAAGCCACAGTGGTCTACAAAGCAAGTTCCAGGACAGTCAAAGCTACACAGAGAAATCCTGTCTCAGGAAAAAAAAAAAAAAAAAAAAAAGCCAACAGGAACTGCCCTGGACAGCAGGACTCAAGGAAGCTTAGGGAGGCAGTGAGGATTGAATAGATGATTCAGGGGTTGAGGAGAGCCTGGCAGGGCTCTCACTTAGCCTGTGCTGTCTTTCTTGTGTCCCTGGCATAGCTTTGCTGTCTCCTGCCCTGCTTCCTGTTCTCATCTTTGCTGATTAAATGTTTGCATCTGAGCAGCCAATGGAGGTAGGAGCTGCCTAGACCACTTCCCTCACCAGAGCAGTGTTCCTGCTTTTCAGGGAGCAGAAACTGAGGAGGAGGCTGCTGGGAGAAGGCCCAGCTGTTCTTGCCTTCTGCCTCTGCTCTGGAAGGGGGAGGGGAGGAGCTGCACTGTAGGGGTGGCAGCGATCCCCGCGTGTACTTATCTGCAGTGGACTGTGCCGGGCAGAGTGGAAAGGCAAGTCCGGGAGACACTGAGGAGACACAGGTGGACACAGGAAGGAGGAGGTGTGGAGAGTGGGTAGTGGCTCACTCTTTATAAGGAGAAACAGTAATCATTGCTGTGTGTGTGTGTGGTGTTGTGTCACAGCCTTTTCTCCACCACCATGGCGGTCCCGGGACTGAATTACGTCATCAGGCTCAGTGTAGAGCACCTTTCCCAGCTCATCCCCACCAGGGTCTCCAGCTGTCGGGACCAAAGGTGTCTGCTTGTGTCCCCCTCCCCACGGCCATGACACCCTTAGTGTGTGTGATGTGGGGGACCTGAGTGCCACAGTGTGTGCGCGGAGGTAAGAGCACACCTTTGTGCTGTCTGCTCTCTCCTTCTACCTTTTTATGGTAGAAGGGATCAAATTCAGGTTGCCAGATTTGTGCAGCAAGTACCTTTACCCACTGAGCTGTGTGACTGGCCCACATCCACCTCGATTTTTTACTTGTGGATTAGGGACTGAATTCAGATCTGTGGCAACTACTTTACTGAGCCCCTGTAATATTTTCCGTTGGTTTGCTTCTGAGGTAAGGTTCTTGTCCCAGACTGGCCTCAACTGGAGACTTACCCAAGGACTAGTTTGGATTTGTGATTCACCTGTCTCTAGTCTCTAGTGCCAGGGAAACAGGGGCTTGTCACTCATACTTACACTGACACCTCTAGCCTTTACTCATGCCAGAAATCCACAGGCCCCTGGGAAGGGGTGGGATGGCAGCGCACACGCTGCAAAAGGAACCTGGCTGTGACCATAACCAGGCCTGGAGAAGCTACCTTCACTCCCACCTTGGAGGGCAGCAACTGGGCGGGAGAGATAAGTGGGAGGGACAGAAAAGGAGCTGGTCCCCACCCTACCCAAGTGTCCTTTTGTTGTAGGCAGCTGTATAGGAGGTCAGGCATCAGCTCCAGGTTTCACGATGCAGAGATGGCTTGGAATATACTGGAAACATGGGCATTCATAAAAATAAAATCAAAAAAGTGCTTTGAATGAAGAACTATTTCTTAATTTTTGTCTATGTGTATATGTACGTGTTTGCCTATGGAGGGCACATGCCTCCAGTGCAGGTGGAGGCCAGATGTTGGACCCCCCGCCCAGAGTTGGGAACCGAATTTGGGTTTTCCGTAAGAGCAGTATGCACTCTTAACCTGAGCATCTTTCCAGCCCTCAAAAACTCTCTTTTTGTTTGTTGTTGCTTGCTTGTCTGTTTGTTTCTTCGAGACAGGGTTTCTCTATATAGCTCTGGCTGTCCTGGAACTTGCTTCATAGATCAGGTTAGCCTCAGACTTACAGCGGTCTCCTGTCTCTTCCTCCAGATGCTGGTATTAAAGGCGTGCACCACCATGATTAACTCTTGAGGTGGAGGCGAGAGAATGGGTTCAAGAGAGGATGGGTCATCCTCACCTACAGAGGGAGTTCCAGTCCAGCCTGGACTACAGAGGACCCTGTCTTAAAAAGTACAAAACCTGGGGATGCAGCTGGAGCTCGGATGACAGAGCATGTAGGAAGCGAATGGTTCTGCTCCTAGTACTTCAAAAACCAAGTGTGGTGGTGCTTGCTGGAATTACAGTCGGAAGGATCAGAAGGCCAAGGTCGTTGTCCTCTTCAACAGCTGTGCCTGGCACACATGATGGTCTGAGCCACTTTATTTACAGCAGTGTATAAAGCTCACAAAGACATTCTCAGCCACATGGGAAGTTTCAGCCAACCTCAAAAAATATACACACATATATATATAGCATAAGTGTATATATGTTATATATACATATATGTGTGTATATAATATGTCCCTTGAGATTGGAATTCAACCCCCATTGCTATACATTACAGACAAAGATCCAGAGTCCTTTATAAAAACTTTACTGAGGGGAATGGGTAGAAAATGGAGGTGATGCCCCTGGAGTTGAATAAATAAAGAGAGCGAACAATACATATGTCCGCCCTGGTGCTTGGGGAGGCCCCCAGGGGCTCAGGAGGCTGTCAGCTGGATGGCAAAGACCTCACCATCTGCTGGTGACTCGGCAGTGCCTGGAGTCTCAGCTCCGCCTTCAGCTCCCGGTGTCCCGCCCGCGCCATTGAGACAAACCGCTTCGCCGGAGCTCTCCGCCTCCTGGACGTTGTACTCGCCCTTCTTGCAGGCCGTAGATTGCACGTAGAAAGCCAGGCCGGCCCCCACGGCCAGCAGCGCCGCGCCCCCTGCTGCACCGCCCACAGCGACCCACAACCACGGACCTGTGGGTGCAGACCCTCGCCAGGGTGGGCAAGCCCCTACTCTCTCCCAGTCCCCATGCACCTGCTACTGCAGCCTGACAGAAGGGGCCCAGGAAGGCCTCACCAGTATCAGGGAATCCCAAAATACCAATGTACACCCCTCTTAAATCATATGATTATAAGCCGTTGGACCCCCTACACCGTCCTCATGACCCAGCTCCTCCCATTCCCCTAAGGGGACAGCCTGGAGAGACCAGCTCAGCCTTCCTCTAGCTCTGATAGACCCCAGCCCCAGGACAGACATGAATTGGGGTTACCGTCAGCAACTCTGAGGACATCTCTGACCCCAGTTCCTCTGTAGTGACATGGTGGAGAATGAATTGGGTCAAGTGTTTCTTAGCAACTAGTACCCACTCTAATGCTACTCCCCCCCCCCCCCGCCCCAGGTCTGTCCTTGGATGTCCTTTCTTCCTTTTGTGTGTTTGAAAGGTCTTATGTGGCATAGGTTGGCCTTACACTCCCTGTATTGCTAAGGATGATGACCTTAACCTCGGGATCATTCTGCCTCCACTTCCTGTATTTCCCTCCAGTATGAGACACACAGGCGGGCAGCATTGTCCTGCCTTCTGTCCATTCTCTCTGCCTCCACTTCTGTCCCCTAACCTGTCACCAACAGCCCCATCCATTAGCGCCCTTGGCCTCCACATTTGGCCCCCTTTGGTCTTGCATACTGAGAAGTAGAGTAGGCGTCAGTCACCCCAAGGCCTAGGTCACTCCGTGTTGCATGTCCCTTGCCCCACTTCCACCCCAGCAACCCTCCACTCACCAGCCACGCGCACAGTGATGCGTCGCACATGGCGCCCATGCGCATTGGTGGCTGCGCACTCATACTCGCCACCGTGGCTGCCCATGGCGCCTGCCACGCTCAGCGTGCTGTTGTTGCTCGAGAGGCCGAGGTTGAGAGCCCCTGGGGGCGCGCGCCAGCTGATCTGTGCTGGAGGCCAGGCCTCTGCACGGCAGATCAGAGTGAAGTTACCGCCAGGCCGCACGCTTGGGGGCGAGGCCGCCAGCTCGGCCACCACAGGCCCGTCTGCAGGAGCACAAAGAGGAAAGAGGCTGCTCAGCACTGGGCGTTAATCAAACAAGCATCCTCGGGATGGGGATTGCCAGAATCAGCCTCAGACCACCCCTCCTGGGATGAGAAGGCAAAACCGCTGCCTCCTATGAGAGTCCCACTCCCACCACCTACCTACTGTGGGAACAGAAGTGCTTGTTTCTTACTGAGGGGTATTGAAAACAGTCTCTCTGAATTCCCATGGGTTTGCGATTCTCCCCTCCCACGGCTGATATGGGGAGGAGAGAGAGAAAGCGAGCTAAAGAGGGTCTCTGTAGGAGCCGGGCGGTGGTGGATCTCTGTGAGTTCGAGGCCAGCCTGGTCCACAAGAGCTAATTCCAGGACAGGATGCAAGGCTACAGAGAAACCCTGTCTTGAAACGCCCCCCCTCAAAAAAGAGGGTCTATGTAATCCTGGGGGGCCTGTAGCCTCTACATAAACCAGTAGACCAGGCTGTCCTGGACAGAGCAGGCTGTCCTGGAACAGAGATCTGCCTGCCTCGGCCTCTCAAGTGTTAGGACTAAAGAGTACTGGGAATAGAACGCATAGCTTTGTGCGCGTTATCTGAGCATTCCATCCACTGGACTATAATATCCCGAGCCCTCCGGGCACCTTGCTAGCGGTCTGAGTCACCTCCATCCAGCGTTATCCTCACTCACATTCCACACCCACGGTGACCACCCGTGAATCCGTGCCATGCGCGTTGGTGGCCACACAGCGGTAGGTCCCTGCATCCTCTCGGGACACACGCAGCCTCTCCAGCCTGGCGGCACCCTCCCTGGAGCAGCGCACCCGAGGGGCGGGGCGGCCCTTGGCACTGCAGGTCAGTGAGGTAGCCTCAGCTCCTTCCAGCCAAGTCTGATGACTCGGGCAGCTAGACTCATCCATCTGTGGGGGCGCTGCAGAGCAACCATCAAAAGGAGGGGCGTCAGGGAAGGGAGGGACCCTGGGATACCCCGTACTGCCTGCCCACCTGCCCCCCTCCCTGCTCACACTCGGCGCTCACGACGACAGTTTTGACTGTGGAACCGTGCCGGTTGGTGGCATTGCAGAGGTAGATTCCCGGTGACAGGTTACTAGAGGTCATAGAGTTTCTAGGACCAGGGTTTGAGGACACTAGGGGTAATACCACCCCTTCACTAGCACCCTCGGAGCCCAGGCACTCCACGCGCGGTTCTGGCTTCCCATCAACTACACAGGAAAACAGCTTTCCAGATCCTTCTACCCACGTCCAGTTGCTCGGGCAACTCAACTCCTCAAAACTGGGACCATCTAGGAAGCAGGGAAATAGGAGTTCACACTGAGGACAGAGGATACACATGTGCTCTTCTCTCCAGCCACCCCTACTCACATTCCACCGTGACAGCCACGTTTTTGGCCGCTGAACCTCTGGCGTTGATGGCTTCGCATCGGTAAATGCCGGCGTGCTCCCGAGCCACAAGTAGCGGCCCTTCCATGACTTCCTCATTCCCAGAGCGCACACAACTCACGCTAGGTGGTGGGACCCCGTGTGCCACACAGCTAAGCGATGCCTCTGTTCCCTCCAGCCAAATAATATGTTCTGGGCAGCCTACACTGTCCAGCGCTGGGGCATCTGGAATGGATTTTGTTTTGTAAGGCAGGATGTCCTATAGTTCAGGTTGGCCTTGAACTCGTGTAACTGAGGACTATATTGAACTCCTGTTCCTCCTGCCTCCTATCTCCAAGCTCTGGGCTTAATTATGCCATGCAGAGGGTGGAACTTTATACATGGTAAGAAAGCAATCTACCTATTGATTTAGAAACCCATCGAATTCCCCAACCCTTCTTTCTGCCTTCTGCTTCCAGAAAGGGTTTGGCAAGCTATATCCTGCATGGGAGATCTCGATCTCTCTCTCTCTCTCTCTCTCTCTCTCTCTCTCTCTCTCTCTCTCATTCGCTCGCTCACTCTTGCTCTCGTTTTTGAAGATAGGGTTTCTCTGTGTAGTCCTGGTTGTTCTGGAACTCACTGTGTAAACCAGGCTTGCCTCAAACTCACAGAGATCTGTGCTGGGATTAAAGATTTGTGCCACTACTGCCCTCAAACCCCCGTGTCTCCTTAGTCCTGCCTGAACCGTTTTATTTATTTGTTTACTCTGTGCGATTTGTATGGAAAAGCATTACCCAGCCCATGCATGGAGGTGGGAGGCAGGTTCTCTCTTCCTACCTTTACATGGGTTCTGGAGATAAACTCAGTTGGTCAGGCCCCTTTCCTGACTGATTCCCACAAGGCACTCATGGGACCTTCCCAGGTACACTTCCCAGTTTTGACTGCCAGACTGTGCCCAGGCTCCACAACCAAGTTGATGAACACCCTCCCACTTCCTTCAGTGTTCTCCCAATTCCCGCTGGAGCTGGGTGGGCCTCTTTCCCTCTCTATGGGCCAGCTTCCCGAAAGAGATGCGTATGCCAACCTCTCCCCACTCACACTCCACAGTCAGGGTCACATCCTTGACCGCCTGGCCTTGGCCATTGACAGCTGTGCAGCGGTAAGTGCCTGCGAGGGCGCGAGTCACTGGGCCCAGCAGGCCCAGCGCCAGCACTGCCCCGCCATCAGCCCTCGCACAGTGCACCGAGGGCTCTGGGTTCCCACGGGCCTCGCAGTGGAGGGTCTGCTCTGGACCCTCGGGCCATGTCCAGCTCCTGGGACAATCCGAGTCATCCAGCCGGGGTGAATCTGCAAGCAAGAGGCAGAGGAAATAAAGTATGGTTAAAGATGGGGCCGGTGGTATTGTCCTTGGAGGTCACAAAGAAAGGGTGAATACCCACTCACATAGGACACGAAGCTCAGTGCTCTGGTTTTTTCTTAGGGTCTCCCCATCCACTTCGAGGGCAGCGTCGCAGAAGAAGCTCCGCTTGTCGTCGTTTTCTGTGGCATTTAACTGGAGCTCAGCGGGTTGCCCCGGGACCGCAGCAGAAATTCCCTCCAAGGTGACAAGGGCTCGAGCTCCAGCCCAGCAGCTTATGGTCACCACCTTCCCCTCCGGGACTTCTGGCTCACTCAAAGTCAGAAGTGGAGCAGGGAAACCTGGAGGGGGGAGGAAATGAAACATTGGGTGGGGTTCACTGGCCACGCCCCCTCAGGTAATTCAACACCTCCCCATCTATTCCTTTCTAGCTTCCCTCTGCTCCAGCCCTGGAACTCTCCCGCCTTGCCAATTCGGGAGGCCCCGCCCACTTTACAGGCTCTGCCTTCGTGAGACTCAAGTCCCAGACCCGGCAGTTGAAGCCCTTCCTCGATTCTCCTTACTATAGACAGTCAGATTTTCCTGGGTCTCCCTGCTTTCGCCCCCGAGGGTCACGCTGCACATCAGCTGTGTGATGCCTTCTTGTTCTGCGGTCGGCGTAGCTGTGGCAGTGGCCACGAGGTTGTCACCATCGAGGGTCACGTCCGGATGCAGCCTCTGATCTCCCAGCGAGAGGTAAACCCCAGCCTCTGGGGCAGGAAACAGTCCATCCAAAGTGCAGCTCACTGGCCTTTCTGAGCCCACTTCCAAGAATCGGGGAGCAACTAGGCTCGGGGGAATTGGAGGCAGGGCTGGGGGAGACAAAGAACCAGAGTTCGAGTTTATATATTAAGCGTTCAGTGTGGACCAAGCAATTTGTATGCATTGTTTGGTTTCATCATAAAATACAAAAGGGCCAGCGATATGGCTCAGCGAATACAGACGCTGGCCCAAGCCTAACGACCTGATTAGATTCCTGGGACCCATATTACTGAAAAGAACCAACTTTCACTAAAGTTGTCCTTTAACTTCCACACATGCACCGTGGGGAGTGCATTTTCTCTCTCTCTCTCAATAAATAAATAAATATAAAAACAAACAAAAAAGCCCACAGAGGTAAACATTTAAGCTAGTAATCGTGTTGAAGTACGGGCTAGGCGCTAAACTTCAGGCAGCCCTGGCTGTGTAGTCCAGGCTGGGCTTAAATTCACAGAGATCTGCCTTACCTCTGCTTCTGCCTCCCAAGTGTTCGGACTGAAAGTGTGCGACACTACACCTGGCTGCCCCTAAACTTCTTAAAACCTGTCAGTTAGGGTCCACACTCACCAAAGGTGCGGAGCTGTCTGGGGGCGGAGCTGTTTGCGAAGAGTCCCAGGCCGTGTGGCCGCAGGTCCAGCTCGGCGAGGCATGAGAAATTGACCCCGTAGTCCTCCCTGCGCGCCAGGATTGTGGCGGTGAGCACCGCGCCGCGGGCTCGGGGTGGTTCGCCCGCGAAACTGCGGCGGGTCAGCTCTTGGGCGCCCCGCAGGAGAGTCAACGTGAGGCTCGCTCGGGGTCCCGCTCCCGGAACCCTGCAGCTCAAGGTGAAGTTCTCGCCCACGGGCTGCCAAGGAGGCAGCGGCACTAGCTCTACCCGATCCGGCCGCTCTGCAAGGGACCGAAACTTCGGCTCTAGTGAGCTGCAACGCTCACCCGGTTGCGCGTGGAAAGGAGGGAGTGAGGGCCGGTGGGCGGAACTTGAAGGGGAGGTCCAGAGACCTAAGGGGCGTGACCACCCAGAACTCACGGAAAGTTCGAATGAGCCCACGCGCTTGTAGTGTGCGGCGCGCACAGCGGAAGAAGCAGACGGGTTGGGTCTCTGGCTCTCGGATGTCCACCAGCTGTCGAGCCAGCCAGCGAAGACCCCTCTGGGTCCCGTTCCGGCGCAGCGAGGTCTCCAGGCCACCGCGCTCCGGCCGCGGACAGTTAGTGCTGCAGTTGAGCCACAGCGAGCCCCCGCGCTCCACGAGCGCCACACGGGGCTGAAGGTCCGCCCAGAAAGGTTCTAGAGCGACCGCTGCCCGGGAAAACGCGGGCTCAGCCTGGGGACCCCCTCTCTGAAATCTTAGCGCCCCTATATCCCAAATCAGGGGTCTCAGCAAGGACGAGGAGAGGCCACCGTCAAGAAACAGCACGGGAGTCCCGCATCCCACTCAAGCTTCGAGGCTGGCACACTCTGAGAGGGGCGTCTCTGGAAGCCTTGCTTTCTAAGGCACAGATGGGGAAACTCGGTGCCAGGAGAATGGGGTCTCGGATGCACACGTCAGTAGTGGGAAGGAGGAGACTCCAGTGGGGGGGATGGGGAACCAAGTGAGTCTCAAGACTCCGGTAGATCGTCAGGAAATGGGGGTGGGGAGACACACTGAGATTGGGGGCGAAAGCGTGGAGACGAGACTGAGTCAAAGGCTTAAAGGACACTGTCCCCAAACTTGAGTAACTTGGACAGAAAGCCTCAAGGCTGAACTCCTGGAAGGAACCGCGGGAAAAGCCCCAGAAAAGCTGGTTGCCAGGGCTACAAGTGGAGGGGGTACAGAGCCTCTGAGTCATAACAGTTGAGGAGATGGGGGTCTTTGAGGATCACGAATAGGGATGATGCCAGTCTGTGAACCATAGGGCACGACAGAGCAGGAAAGACTAGGAAAGCCACAGTGTCTCCTGAGCGGGGTTAGGTGCAAAACCCCGAATCCAGAAAAGGTGCTGGGTTCAGATCTGAAAGATCGAGGTGTGTTGGGGTGGAGGAGGGATGGGGAGAAGCCCCGGGTTCCAGTGGTGGCAGAAGCGTGGGAAGCAAGAAGAGGGCGGAGCCTGGAGGGACACCCGGGCCGCCCTCTCCGGTCCTTCAAAACCGCCCCCGCCTTGGCCACCTGGCTCTGCGGGCCGGCTCTTCTTACCTGAGATGCCGAGGATCCCCAGGCCCAGGGCCGCCCAGAGGCCGAGAAGCGCTTGGCGCAGCCCTGGCGAAGGCCCCGGCATCGCCGCCGCTGCCGGGGAGGGGAGAACGCAGGAGGCGAGAGGAGCGCGAGTGATGGAAAGCCGGGCTGGGAGGACGGCGCAGCGCAGCGGGTGGAGTGTGGGGGTGGCAGAGTTGCGCCCAGGGATTGGTTTAAACGTTGGTAACTTGGTTTCCAAGGAGGGGGCGGTGGCAGAGGCGGTGATGGGGGGCGAACTGCCGGGAGGCGAGCACGCGCTGGGCTGCTCTCGGCTTAGAGCAGACTAGCTGACCAGGCAGGAGCGGTACCCCGTAAGGGGAGGAGGTCTACGTGGAGCGGTCTGATGGTCTAAAGCCTTTTGGGGGCGACCACGCTCTCCCGCGTCATCTGTGGCGAAGGAGGGGAGGGGTGCTATAAGGCCCTGCCCAAACTCCACCATCCTAGGTATAGATTCTGGGATAACGCGCTAGGGTTCTAGGCCACGCCCATCTTCGGCCTCCCATCAGCGCCCCTTGGAGCAGGTGGATGGTGGGTTGCTTGTAGAGTCTTGGGAAGTCGTAGTATGCTGAAAAGGTGGTTTTAAGAGGAGGGTGTGGGGAAGCCTCCCTTAACTGAGGCTTAGCTTTGACCTCCAGCAGATTGAGGATGGGAGCCACGCCCCTAAGACCTCCTCCGTGCACGCGGCGTCGGAGGGGGGGGATCAAGTGCAGGTTAATCGCAGACACATGTGCGTGTGTGCCGCGTTCGCGGGCGTCTAAATTAGAGTCGGTTTCGGCACACGATCTGTATTTACCCAGCGTGCAGCGGGAATGTGTCTACAATGCTGTTGTGAACCGAGTCTCTCAGGAGAGCATCTGCACATTCCTCGCCATGGGCGCCGCAGCCTCTGCTGGATAACCAGTGCGAGATTCTGCAATCCAAGCTGAACCAGAAGATCAACTGGGGACACTTGTGACCTCGCATCTGTCTCCAAGCTTTGACACCCCTCCCCACATGCATGCCTGGCTCGGTGACAACAAACGCGTTGCCAGGATGGAAGTCTGTGACAGCCCATGTGGTCTGAGCAATCATCTCAAACTTGTTGCTATGCTAGATTTCCAATCTGGGTATCTGCTTCTTCTACTCCGTGCAGGAAACCCCGCCCAATCTCGTGTTTCCCCTCCCCCTTCATTAATGGTAATCCTGGGGACCGGGTCTAGCTCCACCCAATGGCCTCAGTAACGCGCAAGATCTGCCAGGGAGAAGAAGATAAGAGAAGGGAAACTTAGCTTCCAATCAGAGCTATGGTGTGCATCCGCAGAGCCAATCAGAAAAGGCCATATTAAGAGCCTGTCCTCCCCCAACTCAGGGCCTGCAGGAGAGGCCAGTTTAGCCCTTCTGCCCTGCAGGGATAAATCCAGCAAAACTGGATGCGGAGAGGAACTCGGGTTCTGGGACCTCAAGCCGGTCTTGAAGGAGAAACTTCAGGTGCCTTGAGTCACACGAGATGTTGTTTCCTCCGGTACCGGGTATTGAAACCAAAGAGAGGCAAACGTACCCCTGAGCTACAAATCTTCAACCTATAAACAAGGAGTTCGGAGACGTCAGGGTCCCCTAAAAATGAAACCACTTCCTCCAAGAACCGTAGGACAAAAACTGAGGAAGAAAGCTTTATTGATCCAGCAAGAGTATCTGAATTAGTTGCTCTGGGCTTCTTTTTCCTCCCTCTTGTCAGTCTATAACTGAGTCTGATCGGCCAGGTACTTGCGCACGTAGACAGTCCCCACAGCCAGGAGGATCCCCACCAGGGCTGCGATGGAGGCAGAAGCCAAGGCTTTGGAGACTGGACTCAAAGCTGGGAGCGGGAGTGAAAATCAGGAACGAGGAGGTCTGAGGACCTCCAAGCGTCGATGGAGCCCACCCCTGTTCTGCTGGCCCTCTTGGGTTGGCAACATCCCCTCTCCCGCACCAATTCCCCGAGCTTGCAGGGTGCCTCACCTAGAACCTTCAACATAACAGGTGCAGAACTGCTGCGCACTACTAGCCCGTCGAGATTGAGGCGTGCATGGCAGGTGAGTGGTTGCCAGAGGTCGTTGGGTCCTGCCCTCATCACGTAGGTCAAAGTGACATTAGCCAGATCTGAACCGGTGAAGCGCTCCAGACTTTCAAAATAAACCACCCGGCCACCTCTCCTCAGGCTCACCACCAAGAACCCCACGGGGAACACGTGTATCACATAGCAGCGTAGAGTGTACTTATGGCCCATTAGGACCGGAGGCTCCATGATCACGCTTCTCGGCCGTTCTAAGGCAAGAAGGGTAAGACCCACGGGCACCTCCTAAAGTAACTGCCAACTACCACATTTCTCCACCCTTCTCCCCTCTCCCCATCCCGGCCTGAACCCCGGTCTCCCTCACTGTAAGCGGTGATCATGGCGGTGGCCTCGCGCGTTTCTCCAGCGCAAGTGACGACGCAGCGCACCTTGGAATTCCAGGCCCTCACATCCAGCAGCTGGTAAGATACCCAACCCGATCCACTGAGTGTCTTTCCCTGCCGCAGCTGCGTGCGCAGGCTGGAACGCACCGGCAGGGGGCAGCTGTGGCTGCAGTTAAGCCACACCGAGCCCCCGGGAGGCACAGCCTCTAGTTCCGGGCTTAAACGCACCAAGAAAGGCGTTGAGGTCCCGGAAGGCGCGGGAGGGCTTTGCCTCCACTCATGGTGGGAGCTCACACCCCTCGGATAGGCGGCCACCAGCAAAAGCGACGGGAGCAGGACAGACTCCATGGCACAAAGCCCGCGGTGCGGTATGGGAGATCAGGGAAGTTTCAGCTGGCCCTGGAGATAAGACTCCCTGGCCACGCCCCAGAGTGGGCCCAGGAGCCCTGTTGAAGACACCGCCTCCTAAATGACACATCAGACCCTACAGTTAACCAGAAGTCCTTGTACTTTTCTGAACTGGGGCTTTAGTTTTCACTTAAGCTCCAAAAGGTCATTAAATAGATTTCAGTAGGTATTGTAATGGCTCAGGCCTTAATCCCAGCGTTCAGGAGACAGGCAGGCAGATCTCTGTGAGTTAGAGGCCAGCACGTTCCACATAGCAGGTTCCAGGACATTCAGGCTACATAGAGACACTGTCTCAAAATACAAAGACGAAGAAAAAAAACAAACAAAAAGCTAGTTTGCAGACTCAGGGTTAGGGTAACAGGTTAACACTTTGAAGAAGTGGGAAGTCAGGAATACTTAGAGGGAGCTTTAGGTAACTGAAGTGACACCTGTCCTCAAACTCACAAGTGGCTAAGACCAACATAAAACTTCACTGACGCAAAGGAAAGGCTTCTGCGCTGGGAGGGATGCTTACTGACCTGCCCCAGCTTGCAGGACCCTCCTAAGTGGTGGCAGCATTTTCTTCCAGGCTTTCCCTTTGAGATGGAGCCAGGTGGGGCATGCAGGGATTGACCACAACTTCATGAGCATTAGACTCCATTGTTCAGCTGCCAAGGGTAGGCATCCATATTTAGGTATGGGGGCTGACATGGGGAACAAAGACAGGAATGTATGTGGGTGGGGCAGTCGGGACTCTAAGAGAGGCCTATGAGCAGGGAACCCCTGCTAGTCCACTTAGTATTTTTGTGACAGCTCCTTTGGGAAAAGCATCCTGACCAACAGAGGAGCCCTAGTCCCGTATGAGCCTTCCTCCAGGTCTGTTGTGTGCACAGCCCCTGCAATAGGATCCAGACAAGAACTGCTCTAGATCTGCGTAGGGTACTCCATAAATAGCAGGTAAAGCTTGGAATTAATAAATACATCATCATGAAGAGTTGGGGACAACGTCCCAGTGTTCCTGTGTCAGAGGAAGTATTGGCTTACGTTTCAACTCCTGCTGTGTCTATTGGAGATCACTCTTCCTTAGGCAGGGGCCTCAGCATGGGCAATAGAGATGAGGTCAGCATTTCCTTACTGAAGGCCCACAAGGCTGTGGGTGTGTTCAGGTCACAGATCCACGCCCTTGATGTTGCTCCCTCCTCTCCACACAGTTCTGACGCCACAAGTGTGAGGCCAAGGAGGTCTGATTGGTGCATGTCCAGGCCACCATCTTGTGTTGTCTCAGCCAGAGGAGGTGGGTAAACACTATCTGTCTACCTTTCTGTTCAAAAGCAGCACCAGCTGCTACCCGCAGAGGGGGGCCAGGGAGGTGTTGGTGTCCTGGTGGCTCAGTGAGGCGGGGATTGTGCCTTGAGTTTCATGGCCTCTTCCTGCGCCCTCTGTAGCTTGTATATCCTGATCTTTCTCTGGCGGTTATAGAAGTATATGGCTGCCGTGATAAGGCCCACAATGACCAGTATTGCCACCAAAAGGATGATGAAGGTAGGGTTGTGGTCCGGGTCTGTGTAGTAACAACAGAAGGGGATGATAAGGATTAAGCACCTGGCATCCTGCCCACTACTCACCCAGACCTATACCCCGGGACACTCACAGACCACTCTCAGGAACACGTCCCTGGTGACATTTCCACGGGAGCTTTCAGCATAGCACACATAGGTGCCGTTCATCGCCCGTTTGACAGACTCCACCACCCCCATGGGCAGCGGGACCCCATCTCCTTTCCGGTTGCAGTTCAGTGTGGGGGATGGGTTCCCCCTGGCCTCGCATTTCAGAGTCTGCTGAGACCCCTCTGGCCAGGTCCAGTTCCCCAGGCAGTCACTCTCGTCCAGGTAGGGGCCATCTGGAGAAATGATTGTGTGAGAACACAGGCCAGGAAGGGCTCAGAGGGCACCTGGGGCACTAGGGGACCGCAGTTACCACCGGGCAGCCCCACTCACACAGCACGTGTAGTTCCAGGGTCCGGTTTTTAAACAGCACCTTCCCAGCCATGTTCAGGGCAGCAGAGCAAAAGAAGCGTCGCTTGTTATCCTCAGCTCTGGCCATCAGCGTGAACTGGACCTTCGGGGACGGGGACGGGAGCCCGGGCGGAGCACCACTCAGATTCACCACCTGCGCTCCACCGCTGGCTTCACAACTCACAGTCACTTGGTTCCCTTCTGAGACCTCTTGCGGGCTCAGGGTTAAGTCAGGAGCTGAAAAGCCTGTGGGCAGGACACACCGTGAGCCCGCCCAATGCAAACCCAGCCCTTGATGGCTCAGCGGCCCCCTCTAGTGTCAGCCCCATCCTCCAGCATTGGACATTCGTGGACGGGGTTCCTCCTTTTGAAAGGCCTAGAGTATTTTTGTTGTTGTTTGTTTTAACAGGGTCTTACTATGTAGCCCTGGCTGGCCTCGAACTCATAAAAATCCCACCTGCCTCTGCCACCCCTGTGCTGGGATTAAAGGCCTGTGTCACTACACCCTCCCTCAGGTCTTTCTCTTGAAAATGCTTTCACCTGCCTTAGTCGTGCCCCTGGTCCCAGTCCTGACTCCAGCATGGGCTAACCTACACCAGGCCACGCCCCCGGAAGTTCCACCCCTGGGCACCTACACTGGGTCCCTCCTCTGCATTGGGCCCTACCCTTTGGTACACCTCGTTGGTATCAAGTCTCTAGCTATCTCTGGACTAAGCCCACCGCTTCTTACTGTAGATGCTCAAGGTCCTCTCCGCCCTCAGGGTCTGGTCTGCCAGCTCCAAAACACAGCGCAGCTGCTGAGTCCCCTCCAGCTCCGTGGTCCCCTCCACCAAGGCGGTGGCCGACACCAAATCTCTGTGGCTTCTGCTCTTGGAGGTCAGTGTATGGCCTCCTAGCTCCAGAGATATCTGGGCTTCAGAGGCAGGAAACAGTCCTTCCAGGGAGCAGAGCACTTCCTGCTTGGTGCCCACCTCCAGGAGGTCAGGGGTGTCGAGCTTCAGGATGGTCACAGGAAGATCTTAAGAGAGAAGACAGGCATAAGGAAGAGCAATGGCCACCCACAAACCCATCTTTCTTTCTTTCTTTCTTTCTTTCTTTCTTTCTTTCTTTCTTTCTTTCTTTCTTTCTTTCTTTCTTTTTTTAATGTACATTGGTGTGAAGGTGTCAGATCCCCTGGAACCCGAGTTTACAGACAGTTGTGAGCTGCCATGGTGGTGCTGAGACTTGAACCTGGGTCCTCTGGAAGAGCAGTGTCCTTAACTGCTGAGCCATCTCTCCAGTCCCCCTTTATTCTTTCTATTTACTTAATGTATTTACTGTGTATACATGGACACATCTCACTTGAGGAGGTCAAATGACAACTTTCTCCTTTGGAAGCTGGGACCTGAACTCATGTCATCTAGCTTGGATGCAAACCCTTTACCCAGGGCTGGAGAGATGGCTCAGTGGTTAAGAGCTCTGATTGCTCTTCCAGAGGACCAGGGTTCGATTCCCAGCACCCACATGGCAGCTCACAACTGTCTGTGACTCCAGTTCCATGGGATCCAACACCCTCACACAGACATATGTGAAGGCAAAACATCAATGCATATGAAATAAATAAATTAAAAAAAACAAACACCCTGGGGGCTGGAGAGATGGCTCAGTGGTTAAGAGCACTGACTCTTCTTCCAGAGGTCCTGAGTTCAATTCCCAGCAACTGCATGGTGGCTCACAACCATCTATAATGAAATCTGGTGCCATCTTCTGGGGTGCAGGTACACATGTGGGAGAATACTGTATATGTAATAAATAAATAATCTTAAAAAAAAAACTTTACCCAATGAGCCAGTCCCAAAACTCCCACTAACAAGATCACTATTTTCTCAGCACCTCACCCCCACTGCAGGGGTCAGCTTCTTCCCAAGGTCCCGCCTGCACCCTGGTTCCCAGAGCCTCACCGAAAGCCCGGAGCTGCCTGGTCATGGAGACATTCGGGAACAGCGCTAGCCCTTGTGGCCTGAGGTCCAGTTCTGTGCGACATGAGAAATTAGCTTCGTGGTCATCTCTGCTCACCAGCACCGTGGTTGTGATCTCTTTGGGGTCCACATCCACTGGCTCCCGGTACAGCACCTCCTCCCCTCGGAGCAGCATGACTGAGAGTTGGCTCCACGGTGTCCCACCGTCCACCAGGCAGCGTAGGATGAGGTTCTTGCCCACCTGCTGCCAGGTGGGCAGAGGGTCCAGCTCCACACGCTCTGGGAACGCTGCAGGGAGACAGGCGGGTAGGGATCCTGTAAGCTGAACCACTGCAGACCACACCTGTCTGATGACCTCAGTCTCCCCAAAACACACCCTACCATCTAAGCAGCAAGGAATGCAGAGAGCTTTGGGGAGAGCTAGAGAGGAGGCCAGGAGTGTTTGCACAGGGACCATAACCATCCCAGCAATATCTGAGATAAACTCCAGTTTCTAGCATCAGAACATTGGGCAAATAAATAGATATCTAAGCACCTGGGTGTGCTAGAGGTTGATCAGACTCTTCAGGACGGGGTCGGGGGTGGCTCAGTCTTGGAGGGCTTGCCTACCAGACAGGAGGCCCTGGGTTCCATTCCCAGACCCACAAATAAAATAAGATTAAATTAAATTAAAATGGGCCAGGGAGATGGCTCAGAGGATAAAACTGATTGCCATACAAGCCTGAATACCTGAGTCCAACCCCTGGATCCCATGTAAAGTTGAGCAGAAGGAATCAACTGCATAGAGTTGTCCTCTGACCTCCACATGTGCACATGGCATACAGGTCTGCACTCACACATTATACACACACGATAAGAATAACGGCTGGGCATGGTGGCGCACGCCTTTAATCCCAGCACTTGGGAGGCAGAGGCAGGTGGATCTCTGTGAGTTTGAGGCCAGTCTGGTCTACAAATTGAGTTCCAGGACAGCCAGAGCTATAACACAGAGAAACCCTGTCTCAAACAAACAAACAAACAAATGAAACAAAAAGCAAACAAACAAGAAATACAACAAATAAAAAGTTTAGGTCATCCTCAGCTACCTATAAAGCCGGAGCCTAGCCTGGGCTTTGTCATATATTATCTCAAAGAGGAACAGAGTGAGAAATTATTCAGAAGGTAAAGGGTTTTTTCCACCCAAGCCTGACAATCTGAATTCAGTCTGAGGGATCCATATGGTGGAGGAGAAAATAGATTCCCAAAAGTTGACTCTGAGGGCTGGAGAGGTGGCTCAGTGGTTAAGAGCACAGGCAGGTCTTACAGGGAACCCAGCAGCTATATGGTCGCTCACAAGCCCAGGGAATCTGGCACCGTCTTCTGGCCTCCTCAGGCACTCACTTGGTGTACAGACTTCCCTACGGGCAGAACATCCATACACATAAAACAAAAATGAACCTTTTTATAAAACTTGACCTCTAACATCCACATACATACTGTGACATCCCTTCACACACAAAATAAAAATTAAAAAAATACAACTTGTAGAATTTGAGCTCCTTGGACTGGAGAGATGGCTCAGTGGTTAAGAGCACTGACCGCTCTTCCAGAAAACCTAGGTTCAATTCCCAGCACCAACATGGCAGCTCACAGGGAATCTGATTCCCGCATACAATCTTTAAGGCCACGTACATAAAATAAAAATAAATAATTAAAAAAGAAGAAGAAGAAAAGAATTTGGGTCCTAAGGACCCAAACAGCCATGGAGCCTGCTTTCCTGACTTAAAACACAGGCACATGGGACGGCATGGTACTTTACTTCCTGACTCTGAGCTTCAGGCTCTCACCAAGTTCTGGTTGTTTCATTCTTCAAATATTTGTCTGCCCTTCCCATCTTGGATGCTGCAATCACAAGCAGCAAGTGCAGACGGGCTGTGGGGGCTGTGGCTGGATGCCAATTGCTGCCCAGCTTCCGCTAACCAGACTGTCACACCCTTCAAGGCTCTCCTGGGAGTGCTAGCTCCTGACACCTAACTCACCCATGCAGTCTCCTCTCCCCCAGCAGCCCTGCTCCAGGCTGCCCCCTCTGCCCGGTGCACCCACCCCCATTTGGGTTTTGTAGTTGTTGTTTGTCAGTGCCCTGGACATCACTATGTAGACCAGGCTGGCCTTGAACTCTGCCTCCCACGTACTGGGATTAAAGGTGTGCGACCACCACACCTGGCTCAAATTCATTGGGTTCACAGGGTAGAAATTAAGGCACAGTTGAACAGTCAAAGTAACAGATACAGAAAGGTCACAAAGATAGAATTCCAGCCCCAGCCTTGGGTTCCCCAGACCAGGTACCCTGGAAAAGCTCTTCAGAGGAACTTCCTAAGGCCACCACCAGGAATGCCTGGGGACTTTCCTTCTCTGAGGGCAGCACTGGCACACAAGCCCACATCCTCCAAACCACATGGAGAGAACCCCCAAAGACTTCTGTCCTGATACTGCTGATTATGGCCTTTAGGCTTCTTCATGTCAGAGCGATCTGAGGGAAATTGACAGGGTCAACAAATAAACCAAGATGCCAAGTGCCCAATGGTCACCCAGTTCCTTGGTGCTAATTCCAGAGCCAGCTGGGTAGAACCTCTGCCTGGAATACCCAGAGAAGCCGGGAGCTGGGTTGGTGGTTAGTGTAGCCTAGCATGTGAGCACGGGTCCATGTATAAATACAGCCTCCGCCATTCTGCTCCCACTGCTCCTGAACACAGAAACCGCCACAGCTCCTCCTCAGCACGCATTTCCTTCTGAGGTACGACACACCTTCGAGCAGGAAGGTTCTTATGCATTCTTTTATACAGTTGCATACTCTTCCATGGTACGTCTAAACCAAACTTAATCTCACCATCTCTCTGGTCCACTATCTTTAAGTGGCTTCTGAATGTTTGCCCTTCAAATACAGCGGATTGGAGGTAGAGCTCAGCGACAAAGTGAATGCCTGGCTGAGTGCCAAGCCCTGATGATTCCATCCTCAGCCCAAAGGAACAGAACACCCTAGAGCCTGACCCGTTTGTTCCCTGTAGGAGGGATCCACGCATCAACGATTTCCAAGACTGTGGAAGTCACAGGACACATATAGATCTTGTGTAAAGAACTGACATTCAACCCAGGCTTGGAAGCACACACCTATGATCTGGGTACCTGGAAGGCACATACATGAAGAGCAAGATGTCAGGGGCTAGAGAGAGTACTTAGAGGTTAACAGCACTGGTTGCTTTTCCAGAGGACCCGGGTTTAATTCCCAGCACCCACATGGCAGCTCACAACTGTCTGTAACTCCAGTTCTAGGGAATCTGACATTCTCACACAGATATACATGCAGGGAAAACACCAATGCACATGAAATAAAAATAAATAAGTTATCTTTAAAAGACTAAAAAAAAAAAGAGCAAAATATCAATGCCAGTTTACCTTAAAAAAAACCACCCACAAACTGTCTTGAAAAACAAAATAGGGGCTGGAGAGATGGCTCAGTGGTTAAGAGCACTGTCTGCTCTTCCAGAGGTTCTGAGTTCAATTCCCAGCAGCCACATGGTGGCTCACAACCATCTGTAATGAGGTCTGGTGCCCTTGTATACATAATAAATAAATAATATTTAAAAAAAAAGAAAAACAAAATAAATAAATAAACATAGGAGCTGGAGAGATGGCCCAGCAGTTAAGAGCACTTGCTACTATTGTAGAGGACTGGGATCCTCTTCAAGAGGACCCAGGTTCAATTCCCAGCACCTACAAGATGACTCACAACCGCCTGTAACTCCAGAGGTTTCAATGCCCTTTTCTGGTCTCCACATGTGGGCACATTCATAATGCAGGCCTAAACATTCATACATACAAATAAAAATATTTTTAAAAATAAATGAATAAAAACAGGGCCAGCAAGATGGTTCAGAGAATGAAGGCACTTGCCACCAAGTGTGACAATCTGAGTTCCAATTCTCTGGGACCTACCTAGTTGAAGGAGAGAAATGATCCCCGCAAGTTGTCCTCTGACCTTGACACATGTGCATACACACGGGTTTTACTGTGTAGCCCTGGATGGTCTGGAACTCACTATGTAGATTGGCTGGCCTTCACGGAGATCCTCCTGCGTCTGCCTTCTAGATGCTGGGAGTAAAAGCACATGCTACTGTGCCCAGCATAATTTTTAAAAACAAACTAAAAATTAAAAAGCGCAATTTAAACTCCTTCCGGGTTGCTCATGCCCTTGTCTCCAGAGCCCTGCTAGCCTGCCCATTACCAATTCTTCCCCTTGTTGCCAAGGTGTAAAAAAACATTATTTCAGGGCTAGAGTTCTTTCTCTCCTCCCCCTCCCCTTTTCTGAGACAATATTCCATGTAGTCCAGAGTGTGAACTCCTGAGACCTTTGGGTGTCTTTAAGGATCAGATCTAGGGCCTGGAGCTCAGTGGCAGAGTCCTTGCCTTGAATTCACTAAGTCCTGGGTTCAATCTCCATCAAGGTACAAACCAGCTGGGGGCAAAAGCCTACAATCCCAGCAGCCAGGAAGAGGATCAGTTCAAAGCCACCTTCAGCTATGTAGTGAGTTCAAGGCCAGCTTGGGCTACATGTGACCCTGTCTTTAAACAAAAATAAAAACAGAAGACTGTAGCCAGAGAGATGGCCCAGTGGTTAAGGGCACTGGCTGCTCTCCCAGAGGGCCTGCTCCATTCCCAGCACCACAGGGCAGCTCACAACTGTCCGTAACTCCAGCTCCTGAGGATTCGACACCCTCACACAGACATACAGAAAGGCAAAACACCAACGGACATAAAATAATATTGTTTTGTTGAGACAGGATTTCTCTATGTAACAGACCTGACTGTCCTGGAGCTCGTTTTGTAGACCAGCTGGCCTCGAACTCACAGAGATCAGCCTGTCTCTACCTCCCTAGTGCTGGGATTAAAGGCATGCGCCACCAGCTACCACCACCTGGCTTTAAAAAATTATTTTTTAAAATCCAAAATATTAGAAATAATTAAAAATAAAGACAAAACAATAAATAAAGTTAAAAACAAAACAATCCAAACATCAAATGGTGACCATTTTGGAATGTGCTAAATTCCTGAGGTACATTCTCCTTGTAGAAGTTTTAAAAGGTCTCTAAGTGACATGGGACTTTCCAAGGCTGTCTGCTGGTGCCAGTTGCCATGTCCCCACTGGGTCTCCCTATACTCCACCCCTGGCCCTGTCACTTACAGTATAAGATGATGGTGGCAGAGGCTGAAGACTGGACGGTGCCACAGGTCTCAAAGCACAGTGGCTGGCTGTCTTCTTCAATGTCACTCAGTTCAAACAGCTTCCACCTAGGCCCACTCTCTACCTCTCTTTTGGGCCACTGAGTCTCCAAGCCCAGGTTGAGGCTCTCACCGCAGGAGGAAGAGCAGTTCACCTGCATGGATGCACCCCACGGCAGGAAAGCTTCTATGGGGTGGATGGATACTTGAGCGCCACCAGGCCCTGGAACAAAACGGAGAGATTTAGCCATGTAACTTCAGAGTTAGGTGCTGGGTATGCAGCCTTGAGTCAGGCAGGATTTGCCCTCGATGCTTGAGTACACAAGGTGTTGAGGGGCTGGCGGGGCTGGCTGCAATGGGCAGAGTGCCTTCCTAGCATGCCTGAAGTCCAAGTTCCATCCTCAGCACCCATAACATGGGTGTAGCAGCACACACCTGTAATTCAGCACTCAGGAAGTAGAGGCATGAGGATCATCCTGGGCTACAGATGGAGCTCAAGGGTAGCCTTGGCTACAGAAATTCCCCTCTACCAACACCAAGTACTGTATTTTCTTTCTTTGAAAAGTGGTGGTATATGCCTTTAATCCCAGTACTTGGGAGGAGAGGCAGGAAGATCTCTCTGAGTTTGAGGCCAGTCTGGTCTATAGAGTGAGTTCCAGGACAGCCAGTGCTACATAGAGAAACCCTGCCTGAGGGAGGGGAATTAAAACAGAAGTGTCTGAGTTCATGTTTCTCCTCCGCCCCAAAGATTCCAGTGCTGTGATAAGCAGTCTGGGATGGCGGTATTCCAGTTGGAGATTCTCTCAGGCACCTCTGGAATTATTCTGGTTCCAAGGAGAACCCTGAGGCTAAAAAGATCCAGCTAGGAGTAATGGACTCTGGGAGTCCAGGTCAGAAGCCTCCTGTGAGCTGCTGAGCAAGTTCTGAATCTTCCTCTCATTGGAGGACGCAGGTGCTGCCCCCAGGCAGCAGCAGGGGAGGACAACAGCGGGGAGTCCTGAGCCACCTCACTTCTCAGCCTCTGCCTCCTGAGTACACAAACCCTGGAATTCCCCAGCGCAGAAGCGGCCTGGACTTCCCCAGGGGTGAGGATGAGGAACAGGGTATCTGTGGGGAGCAACCGGACCTCAAGGCTCAGCTTGGTATCGGTGGTTTCACATACTATTTGTTCCCCACCTGGGCCACATTCTAACTGCCCCATGACAAGGGCGGTGACCACAGTTCCCATTGCACAGACCAGGTTCTAAACGGACAAGTTTATAGAGGAGTGGTGTGTCTCGAGCCTATGATCCCAGACTGAAGGGGGAAACGCGGGGGCCGTGAAGACTGAGAGTTCAAGGCCAGCCTAGGCTAAGTGTCTTGGCGGCATTCTCAAAACAGGAAAGAAGGGAAGGGGAAGGAGAAGAGAAGAAAGAGAGGGAGAGACAGACAGACAGAATTGTGTTCTGTAACCCATTCGCGGGATTCGAACTCCAAACTGTTAGTTTCCAACCCTTCACTTCCACTCCCACTTCCCGTTAATAGCCATCTAATTACTACCAGTTTGCTGTTCCGCTGGCCAGGGAGAGCCGACTCCAACCGAAGTCCAGAAACTTCTCCCTAAAAGCGATCCCACCTCGGACTCACCTGGAATCACAACGGCGACCAGGGCTAGGAGCAGAGGCAGGGTGGGAGCCATAGCAAGGTAGCAGCGTCCGGGGCGCAAGCACAGGGTGCAGACTGAGGCTCTGCACCGCGTCCGGTCCTTTATAGTCGCTGGCCACGGGGGACCGAGGGGCGGTGCTGGCGGGGCCACTTTCCCGGAAACCTCGCGCCTTCCCCTCCTGAACGAGGACTTCGGTATTTCCGGATGAAGACAGTGCCCTGGCCGAGAGGGGTGGTCCTGCCTCGCTGGCCCTCGTGGCCCAGGAATTTCCAAACTGAAGCAATAGACATGTTGGGGGCGGGGTGTGTGAGGGAGAGAGTGTCAGCGACCTGAAGGTGAGTTCAGGAGAGAAGGCTCCGGGCCTCCTGGAGTCATGCCTCCAGGTTAATTGGTTAACAAGTGCGTTGTTCCCTGAGCCACCAGGACGACCATCCCCTCGAGGGGTAAACTGAGGCTCGGTGCTGAGCAGGTAAACGAAATCAAATCCCGAACCTCCAGCTTCTACAGGCCCCTTTAACCCATCAGACATCCTTAGCCAAGGGTAAGAGTTCCCTGGAATCACTTGGGGACGCCGTCTATCCAGAGGCGCCCCTCTCCTTAAGGCCATGCCCCACCTAGTTGGCACTAGAGATTTTCGGAGCAACGGTCCAAGTAGGACCGGATAGATCCGGCGTGGTGAGTCCTGCCAGAGAGGCGTGGTGCAGTCCTCGCGTCCCTCCTCCTACCCACGGGCGCCCCCGCCCACAAGGCCTCGCTTCCCCTTTCTACTTTGACCTCTGGGGCGTCTTGACAGCTCCCCAAGAAGGAAGGAAGAAGTCTGGTCCTGTGGCATAGAGCCCTGCGCCGCCCTTTCCCAGGCTGGATGAGAAACTGATACCAACTGAAGGAGAGAGGTGGCCCCTCCCAGAGAGAAGGACCTGGCCTCCCCTTCATCCCAGACCCCCAACCCCCCCTCTGAGTCTTCTCTCCCCCCTTTTCTCTCCAATCTCTCTCTCTCTCCTCTTTCTCTCTCCCTCCTTCCCTCTCATCTCTCCCCCACAAAACCATCTCTTTTCTTGAGCTGGGCGTCAAATAGCCCAGGCTGGCCTCAAACACTCTGTAGCTGAGAATGACCTTGAACTCCGGATCCTGCCTCGTGCTTCACCACGCTTGGTTATTTTAATTTTTGTTTTCTTCAGTGAAACTGAGACGGACTCTGAACTCCAAGGCTGACGAAGAGAGATCTCGAACCCCAGTCTTCCGACTCAGGGGCTTGTGTTGGACCTCAGGCACCCGAGGAGGCTTCCTGTTGTGGGACTCCGGTACAGTTGCCGTGGAGACCTGCGCTAGGCCAGGAGGTCCTGCTGCAGATGCGGAAGGGAGAGGTCTAAATGAGCGTGCTCTTCCTCCCGCCGCCGCAGCTCCCGGGACACTCCGCAACCCACGCCCGCGGCCTGGGCATTCCTAAGGAATTTCCACGGGGATCTTTTGATCTTGGGGGACTGGAGAGGGGACATTCAGTCTCCGCCCCGGAACAACCGTGGCAGAGTTGCCAGAGTGACCCCAGGGAGGTCTGGGAAAACCCTCGGAGTGGATCTTTCTCTGGGTGTCACTGAGAGTCTTTTGGCCCCTACTTCATGTGCATGAGCCTCCAGCTCCCTAAATTAACAGCTGCAGCCCTAAGAGTATGGTTGTTTAAGTGATGCCTACTGTGTGCAGGGCACCATCGTTCTCTGAGCAGAATATTGGAAAATCCTGCTGGGATGCTCACCTGAGCGGTGACAAGCAGAACACAACTCTACTGTGACAGAAAGGCTCAACAGCGTAGAGCAGCCTGTAACTGCGATACTCACAGGCAAGAAAGCCGATTGAGATCAGCCTCGTTACACCGTGAGTTCAACACGTGAGTCTGTTTTCAAAAAGCCATCAACTGGGGGCTGGAGTTTAGCAGTTAAGAGCAAGTGTTCTTGCAGAGCACCCTGGTTCAATTCCCATCACCCCTATAGCAGCTCACAACCATCTGTAATGCCAGCTCCAGGGGTCATCTGATGTTCCTTCTGACCTCCCCAGGCTCTGGCAGGAACACACACACACCGGAGTAAATCTTAGGGCTGAAGAGATGGCTCAGTGGTTGATGATCCAAGCTCAGTTCCCAGCGCGTTAAGCAGCGAGCATGCATGTGGCACACATGCAGGCAAAGCATTCACATATGGAATACAATTAATCTAATACAATAATTTAAAAACAATAATAGCAGGGGCTGGAGAGATGGCTCAGTGGTTAAGAACACTGACTACTCTTCCAAAGGACCCAGGTTCAATTCCCAGCACCCACATGGCAGCTCACAACTGTCTGTAACTCCTGTTCCAGGGGATCTGACACACATAAAATAAAATTAAGTAAATCATAATAAATTATTTAAAAAACAACAATAATAGCTCAGTAGAGTGTTTAACAATCACAAAGCCTTGGGCCAGTGTGGTGGCACAGACCTATTAGTCCCAGCACTAAGAAGGCTGGCAGATCTCTGAGTTCAAGACCAGCCTGGTCTATAGAGCAAGTTCCAGAATATCCTGGGCTACACAGAGAAACCCTGTAATGAAAAAAGAAAAACAGGCGTGAGTGTGGAGAGACAGTGAAGCAGTTAAGAGCACTGGCTGCTCTTCCAGAGGTCCTATGTTCAATTCCCTGCAACCACACGGTGGCTCAAAACTATATATGAGATCTGGTGCCCTCTTTTGGCAGGTCTGTGCACATGCAGACAAGAGCACTCACATTTAAGAAAAACAAAAAAATCCAGGGCGGTGGTGGCATATGCCTTTAATCCCAGCACTGGGGAGGCAGAGACAGGCAGATTTCTTTGACTTCGAAGTCAGCATGGTCTACAAGAGCGAGTACCAGGACAGCCAAGGCTAAAAGAAGCCCTGTCTCGGGGTAGGGGACGGTGAAGAGGCTAATCTGGTATATATGTGACCTTGCCTGTGTGGTCCACTGAACATCTCTTGGGTTTAGATCTATTTCCAGGATAGACCCACTGGATTTGTTGAGGCTTGTGGGTTGCGCCAAGGGCAATGCCTGGGTCCTGGTCTGAAATCCTGGGAGGGCCATTTGCCAAGGTGGGGATGGGAACAGACTTCGGAGTAGCACATTCTAGAATTACATTCTTTTGTAGTTTCCTTCCCTGTGCTGTGCCTCAATCTGCAGGAAGGGCATGACTTCCTCCCTGGTGCCAATCGTCTCACACAAACTAAGGAATGTACGGAAGCTTCCAGCCTTAGTCCATGACATTACCTTCTGAGTTCTGCTGGGGACACCTTGCAGTTAGTTCCCTCAGCCTGCCATGCTTTCCCACTCACCCCAACGTGGCTTGTCCTCCCACCTGGAGCCTGAGCCACTTCTGTTTTTATTTATTTTCTTTCAGATAGGCTCTTGGTCTCTGTAGTCCAGGCCGGTCTGGGACACCCCAGCTCCTGCTCCCCAGCTCTGGTGCTTTGGTTTTTGTTTTAATTTCTTTTTTTTTTTAATTCGACTTGTATTTTTATTCATTCATCAAATATTTTTCCCCATGATATTTATTGAGCTCTACATTTTTCTCTGCTCTCCTCCCTGCCGCTCCCCTCCCTCCTTCAACCCTCCTCCAAGGTCCCCATGCTCCCAATTTATTCAGGAGATCTTGTCTTTTTATACTTTGTACTTCCCACATAGGTTAGATCTATATAAGTCTCTCTTAGTGTCCGTATTGTTGTCTAAGTTCTCTGGGATTGTGGTTTGTAGGCTGGTTTTCTTTGCCTTATGTTTAAAAACCACCTATGAGTGAGTACATGTGATAATTATCTTTCTGTGTCTGTGTTACTTCACTCAAAATAATGCTTTCTAGTTCCATGCATTTTCCTGCAAAATTCAAGATGTTATTTTTTTCTGCTGTGTAGTACTCCATTGTGTAAATGTACCACATTTTTTTATCCATTCTTCGATCGAGGGGCATTTAGGTTGTTTCCAGTTTCTGGCTATGACAAATAAAGCTGCTATGAACATAGTTGAGCACATGTCCTTGTGGCACGATTGAGCATCCTTTGGATATATACCCAAAAGTGGTATTACTGGGTGTTGAGGAAGGTTGTTTCCTAATTTTCTGAGAAATCGCCACACTGACATCCATAGGGGTTGTACCAGCTTGCATTCCCACCAGCAATGCAGAAGTTTCCCTTTTCCCCACAACCTCTCCAGCATAAGTTGTCATCAGTGTTTTTGATCTTGGCCATTCTTACAGGTGTAAGATGAATCTCAGAGTTGTTTTGATTTGCATTTCTCCGATGACTAAGCATGTTGAACATTTCCTTAAGTGTCTTTCAGCCATTTTAGATTCCTCTGTTGAAAGTTCTCTGTTTAGGTCTGTGCTCAATTTTTTTTTATTGGATTATGTGTTCTTTTGGTGTCCAATTTCTTGAGTTCCTTGTATATTTTGGAGATCAGACCTCTGTCTGATGTGGGATTAGTGAAGATCTTTTCCCATTCAGTAGGCTGTCGTTTTGTCTTGTTGACCGTGTCCTTTGCTTTACAGAAGCTTTTCAGTTTCAGGAGGTCCCATTTATTGTTTCTCTCAGTGTCTGTGCTGCTGGGGTTCTATTTAGGAAGTGGTTCCCTGTGCCAATGCATTCAAGTGTACTTCCCACTTTCTCTTCTGTAAGGTTCAGTGTGGCTGGCTTTATGTTGAGGTCTTTGATCCATTTGGATTTGAGTTTTGGACATGGTGATAGATAGGGGTCTATTTCCATTTTTCTACATGTTGATATCCAGTTATGCCAGCACCACTTGTTGAATATGCTTTTTTCCATTTGATATTTTTTGCTTCTTTATCAAATATCAGATGTTCAAAGATGTGTGGATTGATATCCGGGTCTTCTATTCAGTTCCATGGTGCTTTGTTTTTTAAGACAAAGTCTCATGTAGCTCATGCTAGACTCAGACTATGTAGTCCAGGGTGACCTTAAACTCCTGGTCCTCCTGCCTCAACTTCCCAAGTGCATTCAGCAGCTTGCCTGGCTACATACTAGTGACTTGAAAGTACATTCTAGATACGGCACTGTTTTCTTAGGATGCCTTTTGTCTCCTACAGCTGTCAGAGGGTCTCCAGTGTGGAGTGACAGGTTCTGGCCTTTTGGAAACCCTGTGGGTGGTGGTGGGTCTGCTTCTTTAAAGTTCTAACATAGGAACTGCATCTGTGTCAAGGTACAACTGTCCCCTTAGGCTGGAACACTAACCTCAGTCCCTCTAACTGTAGTACACACTGAGCAAACATCAGCATACCTATAACTTATTCCAGTGGCTTGTTCAGTGGGATTGGGGCACGTGATGTTGCTTGAGACAGGGTTTCTCTATGTAACAACCCTGGCTGTCCTATAACTGGCTTTATAGACCAGGCTGTCTCTGTGTCCTGAGTGCTGGGATTAAAGGCGTGTACCACCACGTCCCAGCATTGTCTAGTGTTTTTGAAATAGGGTCTGTGGTAGCCCTTCAAGTTATGTAGCCAAGGGTGATTTTTCCAACCTTCTTTCCTGTTTCTGCCTCAAGTGCTGGACACTTAACAGGTGTGTGCCACCATGCCTGCCTGCCCTTACTATGTAGCCCAGGCTATCCTTAAAATTGTAGTCCTCCACCCTCAGCCTCTCGAGCGCTGCACTAGAGCAGCATACCACACAAGCTTCTGCGGCGTTTTTTTCTTGTAATGTCAACACACCCCACGGTTACTTTCAGCCAGAAAAGGGCTGGCAGTCTCACAGTGGGACTGGGGCTGTCTGGCTATCCATACACAAACAGAAAGCAGCCCTACTCAACGTCGGTCCTAGTTTAGAGACAGTGCTGACTGTTTTTTGTGGGACCCTGCCCACTCTCTCTGGGAGCTCCTTCTCATTTTTCCTTTTTAAATGATTTGTGTGCATTGGTGTTTTGCCTGCATGTCTGTGTTGAGGGTGTCTGACCCCTTGCAACTCAAGTTAACAGACAGTTGTGAGCCGCCATGTGGGTGCTGGGAACTGAACCTGGGTCCTCTGCAAGAGCAGCCAGTGCTGTTAACAGCTGAGCCACCTCTCCAGTCCTCATTTTTCCTTTATAAACGTTATGTTCGCTGGGTGGTGGTGGCACATGGCTTTAATCCCAGCACTTGGGAGGCAGAGACAGAGCAAGTTCCAGGACGGCCAGGTCTGTTACACAGAGAAACCCCGTCTCGAAACCAAAAAATAAAAAATAAATAAAAATAAAAAATAAACCTATATTCTCTGCTAAAAGTAAGTAAAACAAAAAAACAAATCAGGCATACTTGTGTGTACCTGGAGTCTTTATACTTGGGAGATACAGCCCTGCCTGGAAACCCAGTGAGGGGTAGAGGGTGTAGCTTAGGGTTATAGCACCCATCTAGACACAAGACCACAGGGAAAAAATATTTTTTCTTTTAAGCCCGTTTAATTTTTTTTAATATTTATTTATTTATTATGTATACAATATTCTGTCTGTGTGTATGTCTGCAGGCCAGAAGAGGGCACCAGACCTCATTACAGATGATTGTGAGCCACCATGTGGTTGCCGGGAATTGAACTCAGGACCTTTGGAAGAGCAGGCAGTGCTCTTAACCACTGAGCCATCTCTCCTGCCCCCGTTTAATTTTTCTTAACTTACTTTATGTCCTCTGTCTACATGTCTATGTACTGTTCATGCCTTGTGCCAGCTCCTTCTGGAACTGGATTTGAAGATGGCTGTGAGCTGCCATGTGGGTATTGGGACTCCAAGTCTGGTCTTCTGGGAGAGCAGCCAGTGCTCTTCACTGCCAAGCCATCTATCTCTCCAGTCCACAGTTAAAAAAAAAAAACAAAAACAAAACAAAACTGAGAATATACCCGAGTGGTGGCACACACCTTTAACCCCAGCACTTGGAAGGCAGAGGCAGGCGGATCTCTGTGAGTTCAGGCCAGCCTGATCTAGAGAGTAAGACAGCCATGGCTACACAGAGAAACCCTGTCTTGGAAAACAAAAACAACAAAAAGCAAAACTGAGAATGGTGTCTTTAAACAGGTTTTTTCTTTTATCATAAGAACACATGGGCTGGAGAGATGGCTCAGAGGTTAAGAGCACTGCTTGCTCTTCCAAAGGTCCTGAGTTCAATTCCCAGCAACCACATGGTGGCTCACAACCATCTGTAATGAGATCTGGTTCCCTCTTCCAGCCCACAGGCAGGCAAACCACTGTATACTTAATAAATAAATCTAAAAAAAAAAAACACACGACATTAGTTTGTCTGACCCTGTGCCTGAGGAAAGCTGTCTGAGGAAGCCCGCATGGCACACAGGTGGCAGACCCTTCCTAGAGGTGAATACAGGCTGTTGGCTTGGCACCCATGCATGTTCCCAGCATCTGCCTCAGCAGGAAGAAGTTCCTCCTGACATTGTATTGTAATATACTGGCAGCCCCAAGGCTGCCATCAGAGCAGGATGCGAGACCTGGAGGAGAGGCACCTAGGATGCCCAGCACCGGATTAACAGCCTAAGCGCTGACAGAATCCCGCATGCAGTGACCAACTCCATTTCCAAGTCTTGTGAACAATAGGATTTACTTTTATTTACTTATTTTATTTATTTATTATGTATACAGCATTCTGTCTGCAGGCCAGAAGAGGGAGCCAGATCTCATTATAGATGGTTGTGAGCCATCATGTGGTTGCTGGGAATTGAACTCAGGACCTCTGGAAGAGCAGCCAATGCTCTTAACCTCTGAGCCATCTCTCCAGCCCTAGGGTTTACTTTTAATGTGGCAAGAGATTCCACAGGAGGCACTCATCTTGGCTCTGTCCAGTTACCTGCTCCTGGTACCAGAACCCAGCAGCTTCCAGGGAACAGCTTTTTTGCAGGACAGATGATGTGCTGACCTGGTCCCCAAGTGGGGTGGGCCTCTAGGTGCCCAGCGCAGGGTCAGGGGAAGTCATTGTAGGGCAAGCGGAAGGGGTAGAGCGGAGTGTATCTTGAATCCTGCCAGAGTAGCTTGTCCTCCAGGAAGGCAATGGAAGGCAAGGTGAGGACCAGAGTCTGGTGTTTGAGCATGCTGTACACATTCAGGCCTGGAATGTGAGGGCACGGTCAGGGTGTGGCTGTCCTCTAGTTCAGACCAAGTCCCTCTTATCTGAAGCCTGAGCCCTTGCCCTCCTCTAGGGTAAACTGCTAGTCTTTAGATCCCACTGAAAAAGGAACTGAGGAACTACCTGCCTTTACATCAGCCCAGGATTAGACTGTGACCCCCCCATGCCACATTCCAATGAAGAGGACCCGGGAAGTAGATAAACATACTGTATCACTGGAAGACCAGAATCAGCAGGCATCGTGTGAGGAGAGGAAAAGAAAGGGACAGGGGAAACCAGCTCTCTCTCACCCAGGAGCTCACGCTTGCCCCCTGCAGGCTATGTGTGGAAGAGACTTCAGCAGATAATGGCCTCCCAGGTCTTTCCATGGGGGCAGCTGAGGGATGGAGGAATGGCACTGGGCAGAGCTCATGCCAGCACAGGAGGCCTGGGCCCTGGCTTCCACCCCAGCACTAAAACTAAACGGTAAATTCTTAGGCATGACACTCGGTCATGGTGTGACTGTACAGGGTTTGAACTGCCCAAGAATAACAGTGGAATCTGTGCTAGTTTGCTCCAAGGTTCTCAGATGAGAGCTTGTGGGGGTGAGGGCAGGGCCTATCACTCACCAGCTGCAGGGATCAAGTTGAAGCTCTTGAGCCTGGAGGTGGCTGCCACAACATTCTTGGGCATCTCTTCATGTGTCCTGGAACACATGGATGCTAAGAAGATAAGTCTGGCAAAGCAAAACACAAGAGACTTGGCCCCTACTTCCCCACCCTGCCCTGTGCCCTCACAAGTCTACAAGGAGCACGGAACTCCCCCAGTGGCGGTACTGAGCCAGCTCTGTCAGGTACTGAGGGTCTGCAGTGGGCAGTTCCAGAGAATCCACGATGTGAAGGTCATCCTATGGAGAAAGAGTTTTGGGCTCTGTACTAGGACCGCCAGGCGCCAGCTGTTTTCCCTCCCAGCTGTACTGTACCATACCTGCATCAGCTTGACAGTCAAGGCCACCTTGAGGCCCAGTGCCCTCACTTTCATGGGCAACATGTAGTAGTAACTTGTAGGGCCCCGGGGACCATGGGCTACACCTCCTGCAGGGACAGTGTGGCATGTGAACAGGTGCTGGTCACTGCTGGGCTGGGAGGTCAGAAATCAGCCTGATGCCTGAGACAAAGTGGTGGAGTGGGCAATAAACAGGAGATGGAGAAGCTGGGAAGGCCAGAAGATCTCACCAGGTACCATGGGAAGAGTAGACAAGAAAGACTGGACAGAGAGTGGGGAGGAGAGCCTGTGGATATGCATGAAGATAGTCATCCAACTCTAGTACAAGAAACTGAAGGAAGAGTTAAGAGTTCAATACCAGGACCAGCTTGGGATACACAGCAAGACCCAGTCTCAAAAGAAAAAAATACAAATACACGACCACGTTATCAAAGGAGATAAGGGCTGTAGCTCAGTTAGAGAGGGCCTGCCTAGTGCGCACACAGCCTGGGGTTCCACCCCACACTGCATAAACAGGCTTGGTGCTGCCTGCAGGGCTCTCAGATCTCTGTGCCTCACTGCTCAGCATGCTTGAGTCCAGTGTCACCTGTCCCAGTGGGCTAATAAGCTGGGGACTCAGGTGTCCCTTGTCATGGCAGTTGTGGGCACCTGAATGGAAAGGGTCATCTGGGACTCCCTCCCAACTGGGCCCCACTCACCTCCCCGCCATATGGGGGAACGGATGCTGCCATGCCGGGCACGGCCACTGCCTTTCTGTTGCCAGGGCTTGCGGCCACCACCACTCACCTCAGCCCTGGTCTTTGTCTTAGCATAGCTCTGTGAGTACAAAGAGTGGGGATGAGGTTCAGACAAATGGCAGCAAAGACTGTTTTAGGGAGGGAATGGGAGAGTAAAGGGACCTTGTTCACAGAACACCTGACGTTTCTGTGTGCTAGCTTGCTGGGCTGAGACCAAGGCCCCCCATACAGCCCAGACTGTTCAATTCCCCTCCTCAGTTGCTGCAGTGCTGCAATTACAGGCTTGGCCATCACATCTAACTCCCTTGTTGACTCCTGAATGCTCTCGGCACAAAACTCTTTCCTCTCACTGACAAATGATAATACCAGGCTCCGTGCAGTCCTTTCCAGAGTACTCGCGCATGCCGTCCCCATTAACCTCCACTCCAGCCGCACTGCCTGTCAGTTAGATAAGTCAGACTACAGGTAGAGTAGGTTAAATGTCCCTTTATGACTGGAGCATGGCTCAGCAGTAGAGTACCTGTCTAGAAACTCTAATGAGGGGCTGGTGACGTGCTTAGTAATAGAAATTCCCAAGTGAGGGGGTGGTGGCTTATTAGCAGAGAAACTGCCCACCCAACCTTTGAGGCTCTAGGTCCATCACCCAGTACACAGCACTGAGGACCTCTCTCTGGAGAGGTGATGTGCGCCCAGTCTAACTACTGATTCTGTTCACCTCTCCCACTAGCCTGAGTCCTCGGGGCAGAGGTCTGCTGCGCTGCAGACCCGCTAACGTGACACCCACAATGATGGGTGCTGAGATGACCTGAGAAGTGGCCTCCTCTGAATGGCACAGGCAGACAAGGCCTGAGCTGGGCTGTTTCCACGGAGCACACTAGCACACCTGAGCCCAGTGGGCTCTGCCCGGCTACTCAGGACACTCACGATTCTCTTGAAGTTCCTCTGCCAGATGGCAACATGGTGCAGAACATCCAGTCTGGAAAAAGGGAAGGGAGACCTAAGAGGGACACCCCAACTGAAACTCTCCCACACCTGCATCCCAGTAAAGGAATCCTGGCTCCTCCTTTGGGCATTCAGGACTCTGAGTCTTCCACTCTTTGATAACCACGTCCTTTGTCCTCCCGCCCTGTGGCAGGGAAACCGAGGCAAAGCCATCCCACAGCAGCCTGCACTCACCGGGGCGCCGTGGCAAACACATCTGGATGCAGCTCCGTCAGGCCGACGCGCTCCTGCTCGAAGCCACGCAGCGACTCGACCCAGGCCTGCACCGGGCGCCGGTGCGCCGGGACCCGGAGCTCGCACTTGCGCAACACGGGACTTAGGAGACCTGGGGGTAGGGGAATGAGTGAACACGGGTCAGGAAAAAAAATCAACACTTCCGCTGCATCCTCCCAATTCTGTGCCAGGCTGTGATCCTGGCCGCCTCACCCGCGCTATCCCCCGGCTCCGACCTCTCGGCTGGACGTGCCGAGTGTTCCGCTAGCGAGCTGAGGACCTGGAAAACGATGGGCGTTTATTTAGAAGTGCTCCCTGAGAGTTCACAACCTTTGACCTCCGACCCTGACCTCAGCTTGGCGCCCTACCCGGGAGCCAGAGGGTCGATGCCAGGCCTGCGAAGCGGCCCGAAACAATCGCAGCATCGCGGGTCAAATCGCAGAGCGGAGATCGCGAGCCCCCTGGAGGCTCGCGGCCAGTATTGATGACGTCAGGCTGCGACGCCAGTCGTCATGAATGCGACTCCGCGGCCCTCGGCTCTAGAACGCGCAGTTTTGCTGATGCCCGCGAGCGCCACTGACGCTAGAAGCCCCGCCCCTACGGAGCGCGGCGCTGGGAGTTAACCAGTGAGGTTCACTTAAATGTTAATCTTTTGATTGACTTTGGACAAGACTTCCTGCCACGCTCCTTATTTTGCCTACAACTTTTTCTGCGTATAACTTAATCCCGTCGTACCGTTTTGGTATAAACTGGTGTTTGTCTTTCAGAGTCAGCCTCACTCCTCACTATCTTAGAGCTCACTGTGTAGCCCAGGGTGGCCTCGAACTCAGAGAACCACCTGATTTTGCTTCCTAAATGCTGAGATTAAAGAGGTGTGCCAGACAGGGTGTCGTGTTGCACGCCTTTAATCCAGGCAGATTTTTGCGAGTTCGAGGCCAGCCGGTCTATGTCGTGAATTCCAGGACAGTGAGAATGAGATCCTTTCTGGAAAATTAAACAAAATAAAACAAACAAAAAGAGGGTGTGCCTCGACATCTACTTCTATTATTTCCTTTTCCAAGTACATTTTAACTTTTTAAATTTTTGGGGGGGGGTATGTGTGTGTAGGACAGGATTACTAAGGGAGTTGGAGCTTTCCTTCTACCTGGATTGAACTCAGGTCCCTTGGTTTGGAAGCAAGACACCTAACCTGTTGAGCTATCTGGAAAGCATCTTCTTCCCCCCCCCCCCTCGCCCCCTTAAACAAGGCTCCTCTGTGTAGCCCAGGCCGACCTTGAGTTGATGAGTCTAGCTCTCTCAGTTTCTATAGTGCTGGATTGCCAATGCTAATGCTAATTTTATATGCCCCACACACATGTTTTGGGTGTGACAGAGTCTGAAGTTACCCAGGCTGACCTTGAATTCTGTGTAGTCAAGGATAACCTTGAGCTTCTCATTCTCCTGCCTCCACCTCCAGTGTCTCCTCTTTCCAAACCTGACTCCAGGCAGAAAGCTTTCAGTATTTCTTAGGCCTACTTAGATTCCAGGGCTGGTCATAACCCTCTGGAATCCCTTCCATTCCTCCCATAAATTCTGTGCGTTCACCCCCACCCCCAATATCTAATCCAAGATCCTGCCCCTCCACCTTCCAGGACTCTCCCACGACGGAAAAAAGTCACTGGATGAACAGATCTGTATCACTTCACTAAAGTCCTCTCCAAGCTTATGGTATTGTCTCTGTTCTGCACTTGACCTCCAGAGGGCGCTAAGAGCTCACACATGGCTCACTGCCAGCCACTGTGAGGTCTGGACAGAACTTAGAACCGGAACAAGTGATCTCTGGGCCAACCACCTTTCCACCTCCTGAATAACGGGGAAATGCTGAGACTTTAGTGAAATGAGGGATAGCAAGGGTGGAATTCTTGGCATGAGATGAAAACTCAATAACCAGCATTAGTGATTCTAATACTGAGAGGCCTTGTGATCAGAGACAAAAGATCAAGGCAGAGGCAGGTGGATCTCAGTGTGTTCAAGCCACTTTGGTCTACTTAGCGAGTTCCAGGCCAGTCAGGGCTACACACAGAGACTCTGTCTCAAACAATACAAAACAAAGCAAAACCCCCCAATCTGACCACCCACATAACAAAAGTAAAAACAAACAAACAAATAAAAACAAACAAGAGCCAGGACACATTGGTGGGGCAGCCTCTGGAGAACTTAATTTTTGAGCTAAATATGTGGCAGTTTGTTGTTCTTTCTGCATCTATTATTAATTTATTTCTTATGAGACTGGTTTCATGTAGCCCAGGCTGGCCTAGAACTCACTACGTAGCTGAGAACAACTGTGAACTGATCTTCTGTCTCCACCATCCCAGTACTGGAAGGGCTTGTGTTACTATGCCCTGTGTATGTGGTACTGAGGCTGGACTCTAGGGCCCCCCTGCTTGTTAGGCAAGCACCCTACCCAGGTTCATTTATATATTTAATGGACATTCTTAGGATATACTATTAAATTTCCTATTGACGATTACGCAGTGGTGGGCTAGTATGCATGGGGTCCTTGACTTAAACCCTAGCACTACAGAGAGAAGAATGATTGGTTCTAGCCAAGGAGTTTGGTGTGTGTGTGTGTGTGTGTGTGCACGTGCACACACGTCTATGCCAAACAACACATGTGGCGGTAGGAGGACAACTTTGGTTTGTTAGTTCTTTCCTTCCACCATGTAGGTTCTAGGGATCAAACTCCGGCTGTGAGATTTGGCAGCAAGCTCCTTTATCCATTGAGCCATCTCATTGGCCCCGGAACCCAGTGCTTTTATTGTTACTTATTTGAGTTTGGGACATACATGTAAGTGGAAGTCAAAACACAACTTGTGGGAATTGGTTCTCTCCCTCTATCACGGGGGTCCTAGGTCTTGAACTCAGATGTCAAACTTGGCAGTAAGCACCTTTATCTGTGGAGCCCTCTTGACAACCTGAATCCAGGTTTTTGCACGTGCAAAAACTGAGTATCACTATGTAAGCTCTGGCTGTCCTGGAACTCACTATGTAGACCAGGCTGGCCTTGAACTCACAGAGGTCCACCTGTCTCTGCCTCCCAAGTGCTCGGATTAAAGGTGTGCACCACCACTGCCCAACTCTTCACCTTAGTTTTGAGGCATGATTTCTCACTGAATCTGGATTCAGCAAGGCTGACTGGCCAGTGGGCCTAAGGCTCTCCTTGTCTCGGCCTGCCCAATGCTGGAACTACAAGCACTACCACTGCACCTGGCTTTTATTATTATTAGTCTTTATTTTTATTGAGCTATGCATTTTTCTCCACTCCCCTCCCTTCCTCCCCACTCTCCTTCTACCCTCTCCTGTGACCCCAACGCTCCCAGCTCTCAATTTACTCAGGAGATCTTGTCTTTTTCTTCTTCCTATGTAGATCCATGTATATCTCTCTTAGGGTCCTCTTTGTTATCTAGGTTCTTTGGGGTAGTGGACTGTAGGTTGGCTTTTTTTGCTTTATGTCTAGAAGCCACTTATGAGTGAGTTTATAGTTAGTATATTTGTCTTTCTGGGTCTCGGTTACCTCACTCAATATGTTTTTTTCTAGATCCATCCATTTGTCTGCAAATTTCAAGATGCCATTTTTTAACTGCTGTAATACTCTTATGTAAATGTACCATATCTTCTTTATGCACCTGGCTTGCTATGTGGGTGCTGGGATCTGAACTCAGGTCCTCACGCTTGCACAGCAAGCATTTTACTGCCTGAGCCACCTCCCAGTTTCTCAGTCCTTTTAAATGTCTACTTTGAGACAGAGCTTTGCAAAGTTTATGTTTCTCAGGCTGGCCTCTTGCTTACTATACAGCCCAGGCTGGCCTCCTGATTGTATTGCTCCTGTGTCACCTGCTGGCATAACTGAGATTGCAGGCCTGTGCCATCATACCCTATGCCCACGTTTTCTTTATTCATTCATCTGTCAAAGGACACCTCAGTTGACATCACATACTGGCTGCCATAAATATGAAAGTAACCTGAAGAAACAGCTCAGTTGGCACAGTGCTTGTAGCTTAGTTGGTAGAGTACTTGTGGGTCAGTTGATGTAGTGCTTATAGCTCAGTTGGCATAGTGCTAGAGTGCCTACCTAGCATACACGAAGGCTTTGGGTTCAATGCCCAGCACTGCATAAACTCGGTGAGATGCAAGCCTGTTAATTCCAGAGGCAGAGATGACCAGACTTGGCTGCATAGTGACTTCTAGGCCAGGTTTGGCTACATGAGACCTTGTTCCCCATCCCCAGAAAAAAAGAGGACACCAGTAAATGGCTCAGAGAGTAAAGGCACTTGCTATACCAGCCTGACAAGCAGCCATCAGAAACCACATAAAAATGGAAGGAGAAGCTGGGAGGTGGTGGCTCATGCCTTTAATCCCAGCACTCTGAAGGCAGAGGCAGGAGGATCTCTGTGAGTTTGAGGTCAGCCTGGTCTACAAAGTGAGTTCCAGGACAGGTTCCAAAGCTACATAGAGAAACCCTGTCTTGAAAAAAAACAAAACAAAACAAAACAAAATGTATTTTAGGATAAGGAATAAAGATAAATAGACGTCGAAGTTCGGAGATCTCCTTGGCACAGCAAGCTGTCTTTGGTTGCTCATGTACCCAGTGTGAGATGGCAGAGTCATATGTTAGTGCTATTTTTAGCTCTGAGGAACCTTCCTTCTGTTTTCCATAGAAGCCCTGCTCCTTTGCATTTTCCCCACTGGTGAGTTCCCCTTTCTCTGCATCCTCAGCAGCCCCTTGATCGCTAATGTCTCCTCCTGCGCCGCTATCTGAGGGGTGATGCTTTCCACTTGCGGTTTTGGTTTGCATCTGACTACCGACAATGAGCACACTTTCATGAAGATTTTGCCAGCTTATCTTGTGGTTTTTATTTTGTTTTATGTATTTTTAGTTTCTTTTCTTCTTTTCTTCCTGTGTAGACCAGTCTGGTCTCAGACTCAGTGATCTGTCTGCCGCTGCCTCCCAAGTGCTGGGATTAAAGGTGTGTACTACCAACACCCAGCTCTAAAAATGTTTTTCAAAAAGCTTTTTAATTCTTCGTTTTGTGGGATTTCACTTGTTTTGTCTGTTTCTCTCTGTCTCTTTCTCTCTCTGTCTCTCTCTGTAGTTATCTGTCTGTTTGTCTGTTTGGACAGGCTCTTGTTTAGCTCAGGTTGGCTTTGAACTCCAAAGGCTCCTGCCTTTACTTCCCTAGTCCTGAGATACAGTCATATACTAGCATGTCTTGCTTGTTTTGTGTGTTCATTGGTTATTTGCACACCTTGTTATAATTTAGAAAAAGTGGTGTGAGAGAGAAAGACGCCATGTGACAGAACTCACATGGAAGGGACTTTTTTTGTTTGTTTGTTTTTTGTTTTTCGAGACAGGGTTTCTCTGTAGCTTTGGAGCCTGTCCTGGAACTAGCTCTGTAGACCAGGCTGGTTTCAAACTCACAGAGATCCGCCTGCCTCTGCCTCTCAAGTGCTGGGATTAAAGGTGTGCCCCACCACTGCCCGGCCACATGGAGGGGATTTTTTATTGGGGGAAAGGAAATGAAAAAAAAGTGGAGGGGAGGAGCTTCTGGGGACAGGAGAGGCAGAAGAGAAGAAAAGAGAGAGAGACAGACAGACAGACCGAGAATGGGAGAGAGATGGGAGATGGCCAGGGTCCTTTTTAAAAGGGAGCACAGTGAATGTGCACAGGAGGTGCTCATAGCGCCTATAACTGAGGATGTAGCCTATTAGAACCACAAGGGCGGGCCTGAATACTAACACACCTGATAAAGAACACTGACTGCACAAGTACAAAAGGAACTGTCTGCGACAGTGCCCACCTGTCACCCCACCACTTGGTAGACAGAGGCAGGAGCATTGCCTCAAGCTCGAGGCCAGCATGGTGTCGATAATGAGTGCTATGGCCACCTGACCTGCAGCATGAGAACCTGTCTCAAACACCAGAGACAAGGGCAGGTAAGAAGGCTCAGCAGGTCCAGGAGCTTCATCCCTTAGACTCAAGAGATAGGAAGGAAAGAACCGATGCTTGCAGGTTGTCCTCTGACCTCCATGTGTGCACTCTGGCATGTTGCCCCCCGTACATAAACAAATAAAGAACAGACACAAACAACATAGAAAGAATATGAGTTCAGAATGCTGGAAGCCCTGGCCCTGGGGTTCAAGCCCAGCACTGCAGCGATAAAATGAAAACTCTCTCTCTTTTCTAGTGTGCTCGTGATTGCACTACAAACAGCCACGAGTCTCTCCTCTCAACCACTGTATGAACCATGTGTGTGGTTGTGTAGGTGTGTACATTCAGATGCACTTGTGTGTTTAGAGGTGTGCACACACATCGGTGTGTGGAGGCAGAGATTGACATCCAGTGTCTTCCTCAGTCACCCTCTAGCTTATTTGTTTATTTTTGAGACAGGATTTCACAAGAATGCTCATGTGTATACATCAAGTCAGACCACACACACACGCGCACACACACCATACAGATAAATGTATGGAATGAAATAGAATAAAGACAGGTGTGATGGCACAGGTCTTCATGGCATCCCCTCAAAGGCAAAAGGCAGACCAATTTCTTTTTCTTTTTCTTTTGGTTTTCAAGACAGGGTTTCTCTGTGTAGCTTTGGAGTCTGTCCTGGAACTCACTCTGTAGATCAGGCTGGCCTCAAACTCACAGAGATCTGCCTGTCTCTGCCTCCTGAGTGTTGGGATTAAAGGAGTGTGCCACCGCCGCCTGGCTGGCAGGCCAATTTCTGTGGAGTCAGAGGACAGCTTGCTTACAGGAGACAGTTCTTTCCTTCCACCATGTTGGTCTGGGACTCTAACTCAGGTCATGCTTTGGTGACAATCACCTCACTCAAATGAATTTTGACACAATAACTCTAAAGTTTTTTCTTTTAAGTTTTTCAAAACTTTTTTTTTTTTTCTGTATAGCCCTAGCTGTCCTGGAACTCACTCTTTAGACCAGGTTGCCCTAGAACTCACAGAAATCTGTCTGCCTCTGCTTTACAAGTCCTGGGATTAAAGCAGTGCGCTACCAGCACATGTCCAGCCTGGCCCTAACGTCCTATACAAAGAGACAAATGGGGCTGGGAACGGGGGCAGGAAGCTGTCACTTGTTGGCTGGGGGCCTCTAAAAAAGTGGCAAGCTTGACCTTGTTTTTAATGTGTTTATGTATGATGACATGTGTGTGGGTACTTGAATGTATGTGTGGGTGGGTGGGCAGGGTGTATGCCTGTGGATGCAGAGTTGGCTCTTCTACCTTATAGAGGCAGGATCTGTCAATCAAGGCCAGAGCTCCTGGATAGGTCTAATCTCCCTGGCCAGCTTGCTCTGGGAATGCTCTGTCGCTGCTTTCTGAGGTCTCCATGCCCACTTTACATTCAGGTGGGTCCTGGGGTCTAAATCAGGTCCTCACCTTTGCTTGGCACTCTACCCACTGAGCCATAGCCCCAGCCCCTGGCTTCCTAATCTACAACAGGTGCCCTCACAAAGCCTCCCCTGCTGAGCCTTGCTTGCTGAGACCAGAGTCCTCCCTCCCCTCTCTCCTTACTCTGAACCTTCCTTTCCCTCAAGGAGTCCACAAATGCTCAAGATCACTCAGTGCTCCTTTCTGCAACCCCAGGGCTCTGCCTTCACCTCTTCCCACTTTCTAGCCCATTATCCAGTGCTGAAGCCACACCTACATCTGCCATTAACATTCCGACCTTACTGTTTACACTGGTCATGAGTTCCTTCCACCTGGATCAGTTCCAGGCCAGATCTCCCGGCCAACTCTACAGACCTCCCTTCCCTTCCTGCTGCAGCCCTCATTGGCTCCATGCTTCATTTCTCTCCAGGATTTTCATTACATTTTATCCAATGATGTCTTGGAATTTCTTTTTTTGGTTGATTTGATGGTTTTTTTGTTTGTTTGTTTTTGTTTTTGGTCTTTCAAGGCAGAGTTTGGTACCTGTCCTGGATTTCCCTCTGTAGACCAGGCTGGCCTCAAACTCACAGAGATCCGCCTGTCCTTGTCTCCCAAGGGCTGGGATTAAAGGCGTGTGCCACCGCTGCCCATGATTTGATGTTTTTAAACATTAAATATGCTTAGTTTTTTGTTGTTTGTTTGTTTTTGTTTCTGTTTTTTGTTTGTTTTGAGACAGTGGTTTCTATTCCTGTCTGTTCTGGAACTTTCTATGTAGACCAGGCCTCCTTAGAACTCACAGAGATTTTCCTACCTCTGCCTCCTGAGTGGTGGGATTAGAGGCGTGTGCCAGGAGAACAGACAGGGACTTTCTGTTTAACAGTCCTGGTTGTCCTAGAACTCAGAGATCTGCCTTCCTCTGTGTCCCAGTGCTGGGATTAAAGGCGTGCACCACCGCCGGCTCCACCGCCCCATATGCCCCATTCCTTCTTCCTTTTTCTTTTCTTTTTTTTGTGGGGGGTTTCTGCCACTAGGAAATTAGCTTCTCCAAGATGGGGGATTTTGTTTCTTCTAAGACTGTGCCCGTTGGTGGGTAAGGCAGGTGCATGGCATCCATTAGGTGCTCAGTACAGAATAAGGGTGGTGATGCACACCGGTAACCACAAGCTTGTGGTTTAGGAGATGAAGACAAGAGGATGAGAAGTTCCAGGCCTGGCCTAGAACCTTGGCTACCCAGTGAGTTTGAGGCCAGCCAGGACTACTTGAGGTGGTCTCAAAACACCAAAATAAGGACCAGGAAGATGGCCCGGAGTGTTAGGGAGCATAGTGAGCAAGTCAGGTGACCCGAGTTTGATCCCTGAGACCCACATGGAGAAGGGAAGGAAGAAGCATTGCTGGACAGCCAGGAGACACCCTGTCTCGAAAAACCAAACCAAACCAAATAAGGATGCAATGATATAATAAAGAAGTATTGTGGGTGTGCCCTAGCTGGTAGAGTGCAGGCCTTGCAGTTCATCCTCAGCCCTCAGGAACCCTATAACCCCAGCACATGGGAGTGGCGGCAGGAAGACTAAGAGCTCCAAGCTCTCCTTGGCTATAGTGATTTTTGTGGCAAACCTGGGCTGCACAAGACCCTGTCTCAAAAATATATAAATATGGCTAGGTGTGGTGGTTTATGCCCTTAACACCAGCACTTGGGAGCCAGAGGCAGGTGGATCTCCATAAGTTTGAGGCCAGCCTCATCATATAGAGAGTTCTAGGACAGCTAGGAAAGAAAACAGAACAACAACAAAAGCCACCAAGCATTTAATAGGAGCAGAGGCAACGGTTCTATAGGTAAAATGCCTGGTCTAAAGCATGAGGACCTGAGTTTGGATCCCCAGAATCCGCGTAAAAAGCCTGCTGTGTTAGTACATGATTGGAATCCCAGTGTTGGTAAAGAGTGGAGACAGGAAGATTCCAGGACTCACTAACCAGTCGGCCTAGCAGAACGGATAGATGGATGGATCAATAGATAAACAAATGAAAAACAAGAGGTGGTGAGAAAGAGACTTTCTCAAAGTTTGACCACTTTGGTCCAAGCCTGGTAGAGCAGACCTGTCCTGCAGGTGAAAAGCTCTGTTCAGTCGGTGTGAGCCAGAACCTACTTGACTTCACAGGAAGTGTCCATCTGTGTTGTCTGGGGACATCACAACAATTTAGGGGTGCTAATTGGAAGCTTGAGACACCCCCCCCCCCAAGGTCTGGTCTCTCCCAGCTCCCTGTATCCTGCCTTCATGAAAACCAGAGATCAGAAATGAGACCCTGGGGAGTTAGGGATTAGGTAGGAGGGGTGAGTCTGATGGATGAGAGGCAGTTTGGCCTAAAAGCTCCCCTCCCCCATCAACCACAGGGAACACCTGCTGCGGGTTTGATCTGGGCTCCGTTTGTGGGTGATTTGCCAAACCTGGGGAGGAGGAGCTCCCTCAGACCAAAAAGCGAAGATGGTGGAGGGGGCACTTATTTGCATAATCATTTCCATTCGTTGCGGTTGCTCAGTTGTCTGAACAACTGGCAAGGTTGCTTAAAAGGCTCTGAGCTTTCGGGAAGCCAGGTGTTCCTATGATGGCACGATGATGCAGCGGATAAAGGCGCTTGCCTCCTAGCCTGGTGACCCATTGGTGGAAAGAGAACCAGGTCCAGCCAAGTTGTTCTGTGGTACAAGTGCCCACACACCTAGGAAAACCACATAAATAAAATTTTGAAAATGCATTAACTTTTTTATGATTTTTTTGAGACAGGGTCTCATTGTGTAGTTCTGGCTGGTTTGGAAGTCACTATATAGCCATAGCCCAGGCTGGCCTTGAACTCACAGAGATAAACCTGCTTCTGTTTCCCAAGTGTAGGAATTAAAGGTGTGTGCCAGCATGCTCAGTTTCTGCCTTTTTCCCCCCCTCTTCAATTTTTGAGGCAAGGTCTGAATGTGAACTCTATATGTAGCCCAGGCTGGCCTCAGCTTCACAACCCTTCCTCCTCAGCCTCCTCAGTCCCGGGATCACGGAGTGCCAGCCATTCTCAGTTCCGCTGTTTTTGTGTAATGACGGTGGGGCCTTACTGGGAACCATGGCCCTGCTTCCCCCACTGCCCACGCCTCGCTGGGATTGAACACAAAATCCCACCCTTTCTAGTCTCCCGGGTCCAAGAACACATCTGGTGCAGACGTGGCAGACTGATCTCCACCCAGGCCTTCCCCTCCATCCATTCTTCAGTTGAAAATGGGCACTAAGCCCATGGCTGGCTGAGAGAGGCGTCTTCAGCCCTGTAACCGCCAAGACCGACATCTGGAAGGTTTCTCTGCAGCCCCGGGCCTCTCTCCCCAAGCTGGGACTGGGATGACCCAGTAGAAAGTCATCTCCAGCCAATTCCTCCCACCGAAAAAACAAAGCAGGGGCAGGACGGCTGGGCGCTTAACAAAAGATGGAAAACAGGCTCAGGCCTCATGATTTGGAGGAGTTAGTGATAGCTGAGCCTGGGATGGGACTTTAGAAGTCACGTGATTCCCACCGTGTGGCGTACGGGGAGAATGCCGGACAAAAGTGACTTAAGGAAGCCTTTGTCTTGGGTCCCAGCAGGAGGGTACATCTGTAGTGGTGGATAAAGTACGGGTGGCAGGGGCTTGAGGAAGCTCCCTACACAGTCAGGGAGCTATGTGCTCAGCTTGGTTTCTTTTCATTCAGTTCAGGGTCTCAGCCAAATGATGGTGACACCAACATTTAGGACAGGTCTTCCCGCCTCAATTAATCCAGCCTAGAAACCTCACAGCCAAGCCCAGAGGTTTGTCTCCTGAGTGATCCTAGGTTCCTGTCAAACTGACAATCAAGATTAACCAGCAGCTGGGTATGTGGTGCACACCTTAAATCCCAGCACTGGGAAGCAGAGGCAGGTCCATCTCTAGGAGTTCAAGCCCAACTTGGTCTCCACATATTTTGTAACAGTTTCCTCTGAGAAACAGCCCATCTTGCAGGAAGCACCATAAATGGGAAGGTAAACAACTCACAGCAGCGTCCGGAAGTCCCCGAAACTGACCAGATTCACCAGGCCCCCGAAACTGACCAGATTCACCAGGCCCCTCCTTTCCAGGTAATAAAAGCTCAAAGTGAAACTGACCTGCAAAGAAGACTTGAGGTCAGAACAGTCCAGCTGCCTGGAAGAGGTTCAGGCCACCTGGGCACCTGGAAAGGCCACTCTCCAAGCTGTGCAGCTGCCTGCCGGCTGTGCAGTGTGCTCCAGGTTCCCAGCTGTGTGTGCTGGGGTGGGCCGTGGTGATGCAATTGTTTTGGCGTCATTTCTGTTCCTGTAACCCCTCACCCACATGCCTCTAAATATCCCCAATAAAACTCACTGGTGCACGAAGTTGGATTTTGGTGGTATCTGTTTTTGGTCTGTTTTGTACTCCCTGTCTGGAGTGAGTGATGTGTGTGTGTTGCATCTCCCAGGGAATGTTTTCACTAAGCAATGTAGTATCAGGACAGCCAAAGCTACACAATGAGACCCTGTCTCTAAATAAATACATATATTTATTAGCCATAAAACTTAGTTTATGAAGAATACCCCATAGTTTCTTTGTGACCTCATGTGGTCCTGAGTATTAACCCCTGCCCTCCTGTTACATCTCCCTGGAGAGAGGGACAGGAGCCACCAAATGAGACCTGGGTGGGGAAGCAAGGTAAACAGGAGGACAGCCAGTTAGCCAGGGATGGTGAGTTAGAGAGAATCCAGTGGCTCTTCTAATCCAACACCTCTGTGCAACCATTCTGTGTGGGGTTAGTGTAACAGATTTATCTAGGGCAGGATGACTTCTTTTCAGTGCTAGAGACCAAACATAGGGCCTTGTTCATTCAATGCAAATGTTCTTCCATATAAGAAAGGGGTTCATTCTGGCTCATGGTCAGGGTGAAAGCCAGGGCTCTCCATGGGATAACGGCCTTCTCTTCTTCTTTCTATTTTTTTAAAGATTCATTTTATATTATGAGTATCTGCCTGCATGTCTCTATGTACACCGTGTGTGCGCCTGGTTCCCAGAGAGGCCAAAAGACGGCATCAGATCTCCTGGATCTGGAGTTACAGATGAACCTGGGTCTTCCACAAAACCAGAATTGTGTGTGTGTGTGTTTATGCCACAGCGTATGTAGATGTCAAGGATGGTTGGCAGTTCTGTCATTCCCCAGGGTCTTGAGTTAGCTGTCTGACTTGGCCACAAACTCCATACCTGCTGAACCATCTTGTCAGCCCCTTATTGTTTTACTTTTCTGAGATAGGATCTAATATGTAGCTAGCCTGGGACCCACCTCACAGTCATTCTTCAGCCTCCCAAGTACAGGGATTGCAGAATGATGGAGTCCTGGCTTATGGGAAGAGACAGGAATGTGTGCCCTTTCTACTGGTTGCTCTTCTTCCTCCTCTTGCTTCGTTTTTCTTAAACCTTCATATGGCAGGTAAGTCCCAGGTATTAACACAAGTAAGTCTTTTGCTTCCAGCTAAGCCACACCTCCAGCCCCTCATGGGGGGATTCTAGGCAGGGCCTCCCTGAGCTCTCACTGGGAGAGTCTAGGCAGTTCTACTGCTGAGATATTTGCTCTGTTTCTCTCCTTTCATAAAGCCACTCCAATTCACTCATGGGGACTCTACCCTAATATAGTCTCTAATCCTAGTCACCACCCACCAGTCACACCTATACCTCAGTAGGATTGTCTACTCTTTTGACACATTCCCAAAAGTTTTCCCAATGAACCCCTGAAAGATTCACTCAAACATATCCGAACCACAGAACTCAAGTTTTCATTTTATTATTATTTTCAGTGTGTGCATGTGAGCCACATGCAGGCACAGGCCTGTCGCAGGGCACATGTGGGTCAGTGCACAGCTTGTCTTTCTCTCCTTCCACCATTTTGGTTTTGGGAATGGAACTCAGACCATCAGGCTTGAGGTAAGCAAGCATGAGGATTAAATGCTTTCCCAGGTGCACCATGTTGCTAGCTCAGTTTTCCTCATCTTTAAAGGGGAGTGATAACCAAAAAATGGGGGAGAGCCGGGCAGTGGTGGCACACACCTTTAATCCCACTATCTCAGAGGTAGAGACAGGCAGATCTGTGAGTTCAAGGCCAGCCTGGTCTACAGAGTGAGTTCCAGGACATCTAGGGCTGTTAAATGGAGAAACCCTGTCTTGAAAAACAAAAACAAAAAAAGTAGGTGGGGGTGGGGGGAATGGGGTATAATACAGCTGAGTGAGCTGGGGAGGCAAAGGCAGGTGGATCTCTGTGAGTTCAATGTCAGCCTGATCTACATAGAGAGTTCCAGAATAGCCAAGGCTATGTAGGGAGACCCTGTTTCAAAAATAAAATTAGGGGCCAGGAGGTGGTGGCACATGCTTTTAATCCCAGTACTTGGGAGGCAGAAGCAGGTGGATCTCTATGAGTTCGAGGTCAGCCTGATCTACAGCGTGAGTTCCAGGACAGGCTCCAAAGCTACATAGAGAAAACCTGTCTTGAAAAATCAAAAAATAAATAAATAAATAAATAAATAAAAATAAAATAAAATAAAATTAGGGAAAGACAAAAATAAGACCCCCTTATCTGGGCACTCGACCTGCCATCCCAGCACTTGGGAAGCTGAAGCAAGAGGATTGTGAGTTTGAGGCCAGCCTAGGAAGAGCTTGTCTCCAAAAACACGAAACAAAGGGTTGGAGAGGTGCTCAGGGGTTAAGGGTACTGGCTACTCTCAGAGAGGACCAGGGTTCATGTTTTAGTACCCACATGATGGCTCAAAGTCACCTGTAATTCCAGTTCTGGGGATCCCCACCCTGTCTTCTGGCCTCAGTGGGCATAAACATGCAAGCAGGCAAATATTTATAGCCGGCAGGCTAGGGATATGGCTCAGTGGATAAGTGCTTGAACCTGTGGGTTCAATACTCAGCTCCCCATAAACAGGGCTTGGTGGAGCACACCTGTGATCCCAGCACTCAGGAGGTGGAGGAAGGAGGATCAGGAACTGAATGTCATCCTTTGATACCTAATAACCTACCTCCTAATACTGTTAGTGCCGGCTTAGTTAGTAGAAGCTTCTGGAAGCTCTTCTTGGTTTCTGTTTCCCGTTTGAAAGGTCTCCATGGACAAGAGTCCTGCTTACTTCCTTTTCCTTCACTCTGGCCCCTGGAAAAGGCCCAGCTCCCTCTCTGACCTTTTTAAATTACCCAGAAGTTTAGTCCTCAAGTCTCTTCCTGATGACCTGTGTGAGACCTTGAGTTACCCACAGGTCACGCAGAAGATGGGTAAGGTGACCGGAGAAACGCCTGTCTTTCCCTGGGGATATCACCTTTGTCTGAAAGTCTACAGCCAGCCAGCCAGATATGTTCTCTGCCTTGACACACACACATACACACACACACACACACACACACCACCCCTGCCCCACCCCCACCCCCGTCTCTAGGGAGTTAGTAAATTGCTGAGCCAGCTGAGGCGAGTATGGTTGGGGAGGTACTTCCTCCCTGCTGTAGGTTCCTGCAGAGTATGACATATCCGTTCAAATTGCTTTCTCCAAGGACAGGACCCAGGCTGTTTATTTCTTGCATAACTCTCCCCTCTGGTGAACACCCGGATTCTAGACCCTGTCCTGGCAACATGTCTGCATTGGCAGAGGATACACATGATGCACTTATCCATGTAGATGGACATGTGCACAATTGTCACCTGACCTTCATGCACATTTACCCACATCCACACACAAAACAAAAAAATAAATAAAATTTAAAAAGAGAGTTTAACTTTTCTTGTTTTATTTTTCTTATTTTTCATCCTTGTTAGTTAGCTTGTTTGAGACACGTTTTTCTGTGTAGCCCTGGCTGTCCTGGAACTCACTTTGTAGACCAGGCTGGCCTCAGACTCACAGAGATCCACCTGCCTCTGTCTCCTGAGTTCTCAGATTAAAGGCGTGCGCCACCACCTCCTGGCTTATCCTGTTTCCTTTTTCTTTCTTTTTTTCAGTGTTTATGAATGTTTTTATTAATGTTTTGCCCACATGTATGTCTGTGTATTGCATACATTCCTGGTGCCAGCAGAGGCCAGAAAAGGTTATCAAATCTAGAACTGGAGTTATGGAAAGTTGTGAGCTGCTAAGTGGGTACTGGGAACTGAACCTGTGTTCTCTATACGACCAGCAAGTTTTCTTATTCCCTGAGCCATCTTTCCAGTCCCCTGTTTTTGTTTTCTTGAGACAGGTCTTTTGTATCCCAGGCTGGCCTGGAATGATTCTTCTGCCCTCATCTCCTGAGCACTGCACCAAGACTGGCTTTTACACACACACACACACACACACACACACATACACACACTTTCATGATTTTGCTGTGTATCGCAAGCTGACTTCAAATCCATGATCCTTCTGCTTCTGCCTCCTTGAATGCTGGGGTTTCTGGGATAAGATAACACATTAGGCTTGGAACTCCCTCAGGGCAAGGATTAAAGTCTAGAACCTTCCAGGACAGCCAGGGTTACATAGAAAAACCCTGTCTCAAAAAAAAAAAAAAACAAGAAATAAATAAAAATAAAGTCTAGAAGCACTACTCTTTGACTTTTTTTTCTCTCAACTGGAAGATTCTAGGCAGGTGCTCCCCCACTGAGCCTTGTTCCTAGCACCTTACTGGAGGATCCATACTATCATCTGGGGTTGTCCTTGTGTGGTTAGCAACCTATGACTGAGATTTCATGAATGAAATATGTGGGTGACACTATTTCTCAGTAGATGTCCTGGTTTTCTGGCTCTCACAGTCTCTCCACTCCCTCTTCTACAGTGTCCCAGAGCTTTGGAGGCAGGGACTGTGCTGCAGATGCCTGAATTGTGGCTGACACTCTGAGGGCAGCTACTCTCTGCATTTGTGGTTTTCTGTGACAGTCTCTGCCAGCAGCAAGAAGCAGCTCCTTCGGAAAGAGGTAAGGTATTCTCTCTGGATATAAGGCTAAGTGTTTAGAAAACTGTTAGGGCTGGGCGGTGGTGGCACACTCCTTTAGTCCCAGGAGGCAGAGGCAGGTGGGTCTTTGTGAGTTCGAGGCCAGCTCTGGTCTAAAGAGCAAGTTCCAAGACAGCCAGGGCCACACAGATAAATCTGTCTCAAACAAACAAAAACAAAACAAACCATAAAAGAAAGCAGTTAGAAATGATACTGAATCAGGAGAGTGGCAGCAGTTGGTCCTCTAGGGTCTGTGACCTCACCAAACCCAGGTGATAGGCTAGGTTTTATACCAGGTGAATTTTTTCCTGTTGAGTGACCCTTAAATCCAATTAGATGGCTACTGTTTACCCCGAGGATGGACCTGCCACTATTGCATCTACAGGAATATCTTGAGGATCCGCTCACTGCTGTGCCTCAGAGGTTTCACTGGTGGAGAGGACTCTTGGTTGCGCATCAATTCCTGCACTATGAGAGCCAGTCCTTGGGGAGGAGGCTTTTAGATCAGTTCCAGCTTGATTCCTTCAAGTTCTGTCTGAAATGTAGCTTGCAATAGGGACTTATCTTCATGATCTGAGCAGCAACCAAAGACCATGGCAGTAGCCTGTAGAGTTTTGGGCGTCTTGGACTCCCCTGACCAAAAATTTGAAGGAAGATTTCCCACACCTGCCACTGTTTTGTTTTTTTATTTTACTTTATTTTATTTTTAGTCTATGACTTTTGGAGGGAACATTGTCACCCCAAGTGCTGTAATTACATTTAAACTATATACATACATCTATAAGCACACATAATTGTAAGTAAACGTAAACATAAAATAGTATGATTCCCTATGGCTTTTTCAAACATTCTTAGGGTATTTATCCTCCTCCTCCCTCTTCTATGTTGTCCTCTCTCCCATTCCCTTGGTAAGTATCTCCTAATACTGTTTTTCTTAATATCCATTTCCTTATTGTTTATTTTTGTGATGCTTTGGATAGAACTCAGGGCTTCTCATATCCTAAGTCAGCTTTTACTCCAGCTCTTTTACTGTCAATTAAAACATTCTTACTATAGCAAGACCCTGTCTCAAAACCTTACATAAAATGGATACTCAATTTTTTAAAAGCATTCATGTGTATGTGAGTGTGTGCTGGTGCCCTCTGAGGTCAGAAGAGGGCACTGAATTCCCTGGAATTAAAATCATAGGTGGCCATGGTCTTCCTGGTGTAAGTACTGAGCACTGAACTCAAGTCCTCTGTAAGAGCAGCAAGTGTTCTTAAGCACCGAGCCATCTCTTCAGTTTTAGGATGCTCAGTTTGTTAAATGACAATATATGAACACTTTTACCAGGCCTGGTGGGTTGCTCAGTGGGTCCTGCGTTCCATTCCCAGCACTGCAGAAAAGCTATTGATTAATGTTTGTTTTTAATCATGATTGCTGCAAATATTTTACAACTAGGAGTCTGATAAGTACTTGCTTTTTGTCTTTTATGATTTCATAATTTTCTTTGTCTTTGTAATTAATTTTTTTTACATTCACTTATTTATGCATGTGTGCATGCCCACACATGTACCATGGTGTGATTGTGAAGGTCAGAGGATGACTTCCAGGAGCTGGTTCTTTTCTTCAACCACGTCGGTCCTGGGGATCAAACTCAGGGCATCCGGTTTGGTCACAAGCACCTTTACCCTTTGAGTCATCTTGTCAGCCCACATTTGTAAAGTTTGGAGTTACAGAAGTGGCCATGAAAGGGTCCTCTAGTGTCCTCAGGCGAAGTGGCTCCTTCTCTGCTGGTTTCCCTGTCCTTAGCTTCCGTCCCAGGGTAACAAGCGTGACAAGTGTCTGCTGCATTTTCCCTCGCATGAGTTCACAGGCAAATGTGGGTGTATTTATACCGTCCTTATAGGTCCCCTCTGGGGTGAAGAGAAACAATGCGGATTAGTCTGCAGCCCCCCCATCACCCCCTGTGCCAGTTTCACTTCACTATTTATGCGCCAGTCTCTGTGAGGATGGAAGGGAGGCCCCCCACCCCCCCACCCCATGTGCCAAGCACCCTGCTGAGCTACACTTTACCTGCCTCCTGATAAAAAAACAACATTTTTATTGATTGAATGTTTTGAAAGATTTGGTTTTTATTCTGTGTATAAATGTCTTGCATGCATGTATGTGTATGTGCCATGTATGTGCAAGTGTCCTTGCAGGCCAGAAGAGGGCATGGGCTTCCGCGGAACGGGAGTTGTAGGCAGTTGTGAGCTGTCATGCGGATGCTGGGAATTGAACTAAGTTCGTCAGCCAGTGTTTTTAATGGCTGAGCTATCTCTCCAGCCCTTCTTTTTTCTCCCTCTTTCTCTCTCTCTCTCTCTCTCTCTCCCCTTACTGTGTTTGGAGGTCAGAGAATGACTGGAAGGAGTGGTTCTCTCCTTCTACCACGTGGGTCCTGGGGCTAGAACTCAGGTTGTCAAGATCGGCAGCCATCAAGGCAGCCCTATTTATTTTTTTGAGACAGGGACTGATGGTGCCTGACTGGCTTCTAATGGGTTTGTAGCCTAGGGTGAACTCCTGACCGTCCTCTCTGCTTCCTGAGTGCTGGGATGACAGGCAGCCAAGTCCAGCTTCAGATCCTTTCTACTAAAGTTTGGGAGTGGAACTTCCCATCCTCGCCTGGGACCCAGGCCGCCTTCAACTCTTTAGTTTAATTTGTTGCTGGAATATAACATGTATGCACTTGTCAGCAGGGCCAGCAAGCACAAAGGACTTCCATAATGCAGGCAGAATTGACTTCCTCCCCTCCTAGCTCCAGTCTCTCAGTTCCTCTTCCAGGAAGTTGAATACTTTCTTTTTCCTGTACAGTTGTGGACTCTTCCCACTTACACTCTTACACAAATCGCAGGTCTGTGGGCACAGGGAGTACCACACGGCTCACCGACCTGCAGGTCCGTGGGCACAGGGAGTACCACACTGCTCACTGACCTGCTTCCAGCCTTTAGCTCCTGAAGCACTGGAGTTCAGATGGCAACTGTGCAGACTCTTTCACTTGTGCAAGTGGTACCTCTTTGTTTTATTTCATTTTGTCATATTTTCCATGCTGGCGACATAATCCAGGGTTTTATGCATTACAGGGAGGGCTCTAGCCCTGAGCCACACCTCCACGTCTATTACCCTACTGAAAGTCTTAGTCAACCTAGCAAGTCATGAACCCTACAACTTGCTACATAACAGAAGATGACCTTGAACTCCTGAGCCTCCTGCCTCTACCTACTGAAGTGCTGGGTCTATAGACTTGCACACAGGTTGCCACTTATTTATTTTTTGTGGTGCTGGAGATGGAACACAGGGCCCTGTGTATGAGAGGCAAGACTGTAACACTGAGCCACATGCCTCCACAATGGTTGGGTTTTTGTTCTTGTTGTTTGCTTTTTTGGTTTTTCAAGACTGGGTTTCTCTGTGTAACAGCCCACTGTCCTGGCTGGAACTTGCTTTGTAGACTGGGCTGACCTCAGACTCCCAGAGAGCCACCCACCTCTGCCTTCTGAGTGCTGGGATTAAAAGTGTGTGCCGCAAGCAACCAGGCAGTGGTCACGGGCCTTTAATTCCAGCACTCGGGAGGCAGAAGCAGATGGATCTCAGTGAGTTCCAGGCCAACCTGGTCTACAAAGTGAGTTCCAGGACAGCCAAGACTGTTACACAGAGAAACCCTGTCTCAAAAAACCAAAAAAAGAAAAGAAAAAAAGTGTGCCACCATGCCTGGCCACAAGTGTTTTGATGCAGTTATGGGTCACAGTATTAAACAAGCCAAGGGGAGATATATTCTTTGCTCTTATGGAGCTTCTGTTTGGGCGGGCAATTTGCCCTTTTGTTTTGTTGTGCTTATTTTTTAATTATGTGCAATTGTGTGTATGCATGTGCATCGGGTATGTGCAAGTGAGTGCAGGTGCCAGTGAGGCTGGAGGCGTTGGATCCCTTGGGGCTAGAGTCATAGGAGGTTGTCAGGGCTGTGGGTGCTCACTGAACCATCTCTCATGTGTCATTTAAAAATTTATTAATTTTAACCTTGTTATTTGTGTGTGTGTATGCACGTGGGTCTGTGCAGGTGCTACAACTGACCTTGGAGGTCAAGGACAACTTGCCGGGAGTTGTTCAACACCTTCCACTTTGTGGGTCCCAGGCATCAAACTCTGATTTTCAGGCCTGTTGGCAAACAAGAGTCTTTACCCGCTGACAGCTCAGCAGCCTGTTATTGTTTTAAAAATATATTTATTATTATTGTACATATAGCAGTGTGTGAATGCAGGTGCAACAATGCCACCGCCACCATGTCCTGTGGAGGTCAGAGGTCAACTTTGCTTCCAGGGACTGACCTGAGGTCAGGCTTCCAGGCAAGCACTTTCCCCTGCTTAGTGAGCTGTATAGCTGGCCTGCTGTTACTCTTAATTTTGGATTTTTTTTCACTCTGAGTTGTTTGGAGGGAAGGAGACAACAGGATCAAGTAATGTAATCAAGACTGGCCTTGAACTTCAGAACAAACCTGCTTCTACTTCCAAGCGCTGGGATTACAGGCCCATGCCACCAAGCCCAGCTTCGGCAGTGCTGAGGACAGAACCCAGGGCTTTGTGTGTGCTAGACAAGTACTCTACCACCTGAATCCACATCACAGCTTGTAGTTTTCCAGAAAAGGTCCCACTAGTCAAGGCTGTCCTGGCTAAGGCATCAGGGTCAAGCTTGAACTTACTGATCCTCCTACTTCCCAGGTTCCAGGTGCCACCGTATGGCACAGTTGGGGTTTGGGGTTCTTACCAAGCCAATGGAACAGTTCTTTTTTTGGGGGCTAGGCATGGCACAAAGTAGGAATTTGTTTCTTGTAGGAACACATAGTAGGTGCTTAATCCTGAACTGCCCAGTTCGTACAGTAAGCACGATTTCCTCCATTTCCAGGTCCCAGGCCTGGAGCAAAGCCTTGAGTGACTTCCAAATGGAAACAGTTGTTTCAGGTTTAGGCCACCTGAGTTAAGGGAGCTGTGATGTCACGCGGCCGTGACATCATGTAGCGGCGGTTCTCACGGGTGGGGGCTGGGAGGGGCGGGGAGGGGGTTGCGGACAAAGGGGCCCTGCGCTTCCCCAGCGCGCGCCCTGGCTGACTGGCGGGCCACATCTGGAATTCATTGCAAGTCGCCGCCGGAAAGAGGAGGAGAGAAGGGCGGGGCGAGCAGGGAGTGGGGGCCGGAGGCGGCGGCTCTGCCCGCCTCCCTCTTGTCCTGGGTCCCCAACTACGGGACGTAGACCGAGCCCAGCCAGCAGCCTCCACATCCAGCCACTGGCTGTCCCGGGGCGCAGACGCCAAGGCCACTCAGGCCAGGGCAGGGACCCCGGCCGGCCTAGCCAGGTGAGCTCGCGGGGCAAAGCGGAGGTTCCGATCTGGGCGGGTCGCGGTCCACTGAGACTGCGGGGATTCGAGCTGGGGGCCCAGCCCCGGGTCAGGCGTTCATGCAGGCGTTGCACGCGCTGCTCCAGGCTCTGCTGCACCGAAGGGACCGATCACCTACTGTGCGCCCGTGTCCATCCACCACTCCGGGCAGCTTCCCACCTACTCAGTGGCGCACCCCCAGACCGAGCTCCCCGCCTTCCTCGGGGCAGGAAGTTGGTGCTGAAGAGAAAGGCGGAATCCGAGTGCTTTGGGTTGGCGATTTTGCAAGACAGGATGGGGCTCTCAGGAGGCAGGCTTTGGGGCAGTGGGATTGTTGGGGAGAGGTACAGCATCCTTTCTCGTCTCCGGCTTGAGCTAGGACGAAAGGTGCTACGTACGAGCGGCGGACGCTCGGAGTTCATGGGCGGGGTCCCCAGGGTAGGCCGTCGCCCCACCACCTGTGAGGCTAGTTTTTTTTGCCTCAGTTTCCCTGAGTTGCCCCTCCCCTCTGGTCTCCCTTTCCGGAGCATTGTTTTGTTTCAGAAGGAAAGGAACAGTAGTAAATAGTCCAGGCGCCTCCTCTTCTATCCTAGCCCAGGAATGGGGCGTGGGATAAAGGAAGGCACGCGTGGTGTGGAGTCCACATTGTCGCGAGCTACACAGTGTTAGGACCTCGCCCCCTTCTCTGGCTCCGGTTGACTCACCCGGGGATTTCCACCTTCCCCCCTCACCCCTGTCTCTGTCCTTGTTAGGTGCCCAAGGCGACACTCTCTGAGCCCATGGCCCCCTGTGGAGGGGACGTGGAGCATCACTGCGGGGTGGTGGTGGTGGTGGGGAATGCAGCTGCTGCAGCTTGGGTCTTCCCCTGTCCCCGTGCCCGGGGAATCTAGGTGTGGGGGCCCTCTGCTGGGATGCAGAGGTGTCGCCTCCCCCTGTTGCCTGATGCGGGGAAGGGAGCATCCTGCGCGCGTGTCAGGGTCTCGGGAGAGAGATGGCGCCGCCCCAGCGCGAGAGAGTGTGGATACCGCGCATTCCTCGGCCTGATAAGGAGCCGGAGAGTGCTGCCTGGGCCGGGCGGGTCTTACCGTCGTTGCTATGGAGACGGGCCTGGCTTCTTCGCCTAGTGGTTGAGTTGGGGTGCTGCTAGGGGACTGAGATGTCCCCAAGCTCCGCATGGGAGCCCTCCAACTTGAGGCCCTTTCATTCATTCTTGCGCCTGCCTACTTTGCATCTAGCGGAGAGGCTGAGCGCGGACTTGATAGCTAGTCTCATGGGGCGCCTGGAAAACAAGATAATTTCTGATGATAAAGTCAGATGCTCTGATAGAAAGGATTCGGAGGTGGGCTGGGCTGGCCACGATGCTCCATGCCTTTAATCTCAACACTCTGGAGACTGAGGCAGGAAGATCCTTGCTAGTTTGAGGCCAGACTGATCTACATAGTGAGTTCCTGGTCAGTCTGGGATACGCAGGTAAGACCCTATCTTAAAAACAAAACCAAAAGAGAAGTTCCTGAAGACCTAGAAAGTGATATTCAGATGAAATCCAAAGATGAGATAGTTTGCCAGAAAAAGTGTGTGTGTGTGTACACGTGTACGTACAAGGGTGGTGTCTATGGGATATACCAATGGAACCTACAAAACTACGGGAAAGGCCTGAGGTTCTTGGGAGGCTAGTGAGGCATATCCCTGAGGGCAGCCTCACTAAGCCTCAGGGAGCCTTAGAATGTATAGGGTGGGGGGTGAAGATGAAGTTCTCAGTTCAGCCCGTTCTCCCCTGCAGGCGTGGTGGGCAGCAGTAGTGTGCAAGGGACTGTAACCACACAGCAACCAAGAGAAAGCAAAGGTGAGTGCCTGGCTGAGCTTGGCCATCTGCTGGGGAGGGATGGGTGAGCTCTGTAGAGCTGTGAGGGAGAGGGGGCAGAGCCACTAAGCCACCAGGCCTTCCTCTCCCCTAATCTGTAGCTAAGCAGTCATGTCCGGATAGCTCTCTTCCCTCTCCCCGAAAGCCTCTCACTTGCCCCTTTTCCTTGTGTGTTCTTGTGTGAACCCAGGGCTTCAAAATGATGTTGTGCCCCTGGCTTACACAGAGATCCCCTTCTTAATTTTATTTATTTATAGACAGAGTCTCACTATGTAGTTCTGGCTGTCCTGAAACTTACTCTGTAGATCATGCTGGCCTCAAATTCACAGATCCACCTGCCTCTCTCTCCCAAATCCTAGGATTAAAAGTGCCACACCAGGCTTTTTAATGTATCTACATTTTAAAGGTTACATTTATTTATTTGGTGGGTGTGTCTTTATGGGCATGTATGCTTCATGGCATGAGTGTGGAGGCAGAAGACAACTTTTGGGAGGTAGTCCTCTCTCCCACTATGTGGGTCCTGGGGCTGGATCAAGTCTTCAAGCTTGGTGACAAGTACCTTTAGCCAACGAGGCACCTCAGCATCTCCCAGCCCCTCCCCTTTTATTCCTACTTGAGTCGGGATCTCCCGACTCAAGCTAATCTTCAACTCTGTTATGTAGCCCAGGCTGGTCTTGAACTCTCCAGCTTCCTTCCTCAGCTTCCTGTGTGGCTGGGATTATAGGTGTGAACCACCTGGTCCGGCTCATTTTCAGTTCAGAGTCTAGTGGCAACTTCCCCTGTTCCTGAGAAGCAGTCTGGACCGCTGTGGTGGAGGGGGACAGGAGAATAGACTTGAGGTTTAGTTGGTTCTTGGAGTTTGAACAAAGGGAGTAGGCCAGGCCAACTTCTATCTGCCTGGAGAGTGACTCTTCCTCCAAAGCTCCAGTCCTTGGGCCCAGCTTCCTCTTTCAGGGAGTCCTTAAACCTCTGAAACTCTTTGGTTAGAAAGGTTCTAGAAGGGAAGAGGACACCGGGGAGACAGCCTGGACCCCTTTTCCCGCTCCTTACTAGGACAGTGCATGTGTATGTGTATTTGTGTGTGCAGTCTTAGCCTCTGCACAGCTGCGAGTGTAGCGCTCAGTGTCTTCCGCCCCCGGGAAGATAGACTTTCTGGTCAGTCCCTGGGGTGTTCGGGCGGGGCTGGTCACATTTATTTCTGCAGGAAACGGCCGTAATTTTTTCTTTTCTACACCGCCAGACTGGAGAAGGGGTGGTGGCCATCCTTGGGAATCTCAGAGTGGGGCAAAGGGCACACCCTGGGCTTCTTGCCCACTAGCCTGGCAATTGGAAGGGGGGTTGATTCTCAATGATGAACCCCAAGAGGGGCCCAGATGATCAGGGCAGCCTGGAGGCGTCTGAGGGAGGGTGACCCAGCGGTTAGGCTTTGGTTCAAATTAGCCCCACAGGGACAATCACTCTGAAGAGCAGAGTCCCAGCAGCTTTTAAAAGGGAACCACTGTAAGATTCTTCCCAGAGCGCCCCCAGGTGGACCAATCGGATGCCGAGGATGCACCCTGGGATTGAAAATGAGCCAATCAGGTTCCGGGCTGCTTCGGCCTGAAGACCTGGCTCGGTAAAAAGGCTGTGGCCTGGGCCAAACTGGCCTGGGACCGGCTGCGACGAGCTGAGGGCATTGGGGCACCCGGGGCTCTGTCCAGGCAGGGGAAACAAGGGGCCTCTGTGTGAAGATCAGGGTGGGGCAGCTGTCCCCGAGGACACGTACAAGCTCTTCTCTGTTCCCAAAGTAGGACGGATGTCCCCTCGCCTAAGGGGGTGGGGAGCAGCTGTGTCTGTAAACCCCCTTCAGAGGCCAGGGTGTCCCACCGAGGGGGCATCCGGGGAAGAAGATGTCTGGGCGACCCCGGAGGACCCCCATCATCCTCAGAGCTCACTAGGAACCGGCTCTACCAGCTAGCTTCTGGAACGGTGCTCTTTCTGGGAAACACGTGGCCCTTGTCAGGCCTCTTTCCAAGCCTAGACTTGGGAGAGTTCTTAGCATGTGGCCCCTCCCTGTAACCAAGGAAGGGAGCCTTCTCTGTACATTGAGCCAGCCCCTCCTAGATTCCCCCTACCCTTCCCTGGCTGGCCATGGTGTGCTCAGCATCTCATGTTCTCTGCCCACACAGGTCCCCTCCCCTATCCCTTCCCCGGCTCAGCTCAATTTTCCTTGCAGAGGAGGGGTAGGTGACTCAGACTTTCATGGAAACAAATTTCTAACCCCCCTCCTGGCCCCTCTGCACAGGCTGCTGCGGAGTGGGGGTGGGGGCTCTTCACAGTTCACGTGACTTCAGCAGCTGCCTCATCTTCTTAGCCAGGACCCCCGAGACCCTCCTCATTCTCTCCATTCCCACCCCCAGAGTTGTCCACAGCGGATATGATATGGCAGGGGCTCCTCAATGTTTGTTCCCGGGATTTGACACATCTGGATTGCATCCTGGCACTGGAGGGGGTGCCAGCGTTCTGCCCACCCCCCTGGGACCTAGTGTCCTTGGGTACTGTGAGTTGGGGATGGGAACCGGCTGTTGGAGTGGGGCTTTTTGGTGGGGGGCGGGGGCTAAGTCAGCATCCTTTTTTAGAATATTGAGTAGATGGAGGCAGCCCCAAAGCTTGTGTGTTTTGGGAAAGAGGCTGCTGAAGACATTAGCTAAAGCTTGTTTGATATTTCCTGTGCTCTCTGTATGTGTTGTGTGTGTACACATGTGTGTACACGTGTGTGTGCACACATGGGGGGGCATAGAACGAGTTCACTATTGCTCCTCAGATTACATCCCACCCTGGTTTCTTTGTTTTTGAGAGCGATCTCTCAATGGCTTGAAACTCTCCAGGTAGATCAGGCTGAATGACCAACCAGTGGACCCTGGGGGTCTTCCTGTATGCTTGCCCATTGCTGGGGTTACGAGTCTGAGCCATCGCCCTTGGCTTTTGTTTGTGTGTGTGGGTGCTGGAGTGTGGACTCAGACCCTCATTCTTCAAGGCAAGCACTCTACCTACTGAGCCATCTCTTCAGGCCCTGCATGTATCTTTTCTTTTCTTTTTAAATTTTTTTTCTTTGAGCTTTCAGGGGGATCCACCTGTCATGCTACTGTCTTTATTTAACGTGGTGATCAAGCTCAGGTCTTCATGGTTAGAAGCTTTACCCACCAAGCTGTCTCCCCAGCCCCTGTGCAACTTTCACTTTTTTCTCCTTCCTTTTTTACCCTTCTTGCCATTTCTTTTTAAAGTTTCTCATGTTTATTATTATGGGGGGCATAATGTATATGTGTGTGGGCACACCATGCCGTAGGCACCCAAGATGGAGGTCAGAGGATAATTTTGGGGATTCAGTTCTCTTCTTCTTCTACCATGACTTTGGGGAATCCAATTTAGGGTGTCAGGCTTGCTCAGCAAGTGTCTTTACCCATTCAGCCATTTCGCATGTCCCCAGCATCCTGTCTGTCCTTGCTTTTGCCCAGGCTGGTCATGAACTCTTGGGCTCTAGCCATCCTCCCACCTCAGCCCCTAGGTGCTGTGATTACAGGTGCACATCACCACCCAGGTCTCACACATCCTTGAAAAGGATTTCCCCATCCCTTATGAAAGGGTCCTTTTGGTATCCATTGTTGATATGTAGAGACCAAGAGGCTGAGCCTTCAGCTGCTCAGTCTCGACAGTTAGAGTTGGAGTGGGAACAGATGAACTCTGTTTTGCCACCAAAGTCTATGTCCTTCAAGATAGTGCAGCTCTGGGAGGCTTGGACTTCAGGGCCGTCCTGGTGTCTCCCCAAGTCCTTATCTTTGGGTGTGCCCATGGCTTCAAGGCTTAGAGCCATCCTGGAATCAGGCAGTGGGTGGTAATGGCCAGGGATTGGTGCTGCTGGTAGTAAGAATCTTGCTGACCCAGGTCAGTAGGTGGCAAGAAGCCTGAGGGGCCTGTGTGTAGGACAGAAGTGACAAGCTGCTCAAGCCCTACCTCAGACTTGCTCTATAGAAAGCAGAGAGGTTGCTAGAAGTCCCCAGAATCTTCTATCGGTTCCTTTCTTTCTTCTTGAGATAAGGCCTTGTAATGTACCCCAGGATGGCTGCCTCTGCCTCCTGAGCGCACCACTATGCCTGACTTTTTAAAAAGTTTTTAAAATAAGTTTTTATTAATTTAAATAAAAAGTTATTTTATCATTTTCCCCCTTCCCATCATCCCTCCAGCCCTTCCCTTGCAACCACCCTCTTCTCTTTCAAATTCATGGCCTCTATTTCTTTGTCTCGCTCTCTCTCTATATTCCTAAATATATAAACACAACCTGTTCAGTCCCGATAATGTTGCTTGTATGAATATGATTTCAAGCCATACACGGTGGCACACACCTTTAATTCTAGCACTTGGGAGGCAGAGGCAGGTGAATCTTTGAATTCAAGGCTAACTTGGTCCAGGACAGTCAGGGCTACACAGAGAAACCCTGTCTCAAAAAGAGAAAAAGAAAGGAAAATAATGATATCACAACTGACCACTTGGTATTGGATTTCTTTTCTTTTCTTTTTTTTTTTTGAGTCAGTATTTCACTGTGTATTTCTGGCCAACTGGTCTGGAACCCACTATGTAAACCAGGCTGGCCTCAAATTCAGAGATCTGAGCTTAAAGGTGTGCATACCCACACCAATCCTACTTGTGGGGTTGTTTTCGAGATACATCTTGTAACCCAGACTGTCTTTCCGAACTTGCTTCATTACGTAGCCAAAGATGACCTTGACCTCAGTCCTCCTGCCTCTACCTCCTACTCTGTGGAATTGCAGGTGTGAAACACCATGTTTTTATACCCTGCTGGGGACAGAACCCTGGGTTTCATTCATGTTAGGCAAGTGAGCTACAACTCTAGCCCTTGGATTTTTGTTTTGAGACAGAATCTCACTATGAGACCTTGCATGGTATAACATACCTTTGTTCTAGCACTTGGGAGACAGGCCAGCAGGACTACACAGTGAGACCCTGTCTTAAAGCAAAACAGCAAAGACAACAACAAAAGCAGGGAAACGTTGCTCAGGACTTACCGGCTGTGGACCTATGGCTTGCAAGCTTGGTGATCTTGGAAAAATTAATTGATTAGGGCATTGGTGGTGTGTGCGTTCTTTAATCCCAGCACTTGGGAAGCAGAGGCAGGTGGATCTCTGTGGGTTCAAGGCCAGCCTGGTCTACAACCAGGGCTACACAGAGAAATCCTGTCTTGAGAACAACAACAAAACATACACAAAGAAAAAGAAAAAAATGAACTAACTTCTCTAAGCATCCTGTCTGTCAAATGGAGGTGGGGGATGGTAACGAATGCAGCTTTCCTGGCATTACTCTGAGGACTCAGCTAGACTCTGAGCCTCTTTAGTCCAAGTCACAGCTCTAACCTGTTATCCCTTTTCTGTCCCTCTTCTCTACAGTTCTCATCCCCATGGCCCCAGCCGGCCACTGAGCCCCACCATGGGTGGCTTATACTCAGAGTACCTCAATTCTGAGAAGGTTGTGGAACACTACAATTACACCAAAGAGACTCTGGACATGCAAGAGACATCCTCCCGCAAGGTGGCCTCAGCCTTCATCATCCTCCTATGCTGTGCCATCGTGGTGGAGAACCTTCTGGTGCTGATTGCAGTGGCAAGGAACAGCAAGTTACACTCAGCAATGTACCTGTTTCTTGGCAACCTGGCAGCCTCCGACCTGTTGGCAGGTGTGGCCTTTGTGGCCAACACCTTGCTCTCAGGTCCTGTCACTCTGTCACTGACTCCATTGCAGTGGTTCGCCCGAGAGGGTTCAGCCTTCATCACTCTCTCTGCCTCGGTCTTCAGCCTCCTGGCTATCGCCATCGAGAGACACGTGGCCATCGCCAAGGTCAAGCTTTATGGCAGTGACAAAAGCTGTCGAATGTTGATGCTCATTGGAGCCTCTTGGCTGATGTCGCTGATTCTGGGTGGCTTGCCCATCCTGGGCTGGAATTGTCTGGACCATCTGGAGGCCTGTTCCACTGTCCTGCCTCTCTATGCCAAGCACTATGTGCTCTGTGTGGTCACCATCTTTTCTGTCATCTTATTGGCTATTGTGGCACTGTATGTTCGAATCTACTTTGTAGTCCGTTCCAGCCATGCCGATATTGCTGGTCCCCAGACACTGGCCCTGCTCAAGACAGTCACCATTGTACTAGGTGTTTTCATCATTTGCTGGCTCCCAGCTTTTAGCATCCTTCTCTTAGACTTCACCTGTCCCGTCCGGGCCTGTCCTATCCTCTACAAAGCTCATTATTTTTTTGCCTTTGCCACCCTCAACTCACTACTCAACCCTGTCATCTATACATGGTGTAGCCGGGACCTTCGGAGGGAGGTGCTGAGGCCCCTGCAGTGCTGGCGGCGGGGGAAGGGAGTGACAGGTCGTAGAGGTGGGACCCCAGGTCACCGGCTCCTGCCCCTCCGCAGCTCCAGCTCACTGGAGAGGGGTTTGCATATGCCTACATCACCCACGTTTCTGGAGGGCAACACAGTGGTCTGAAGGGAAGGGGTGAACTGACAGATAACCAAGCTACAGAGAGCTCTGTGAGGAGAGACCAGGTGACCTCATGTGTCCCTCAGCGCCACAGGCCTAGTGGAACTGACCACAGCTCATAGGTCAGGTGGCCAACGGAGGCGCTGACTAAACAGATTGCAGCACTGTGACCGGGGACTGTTAAGGGTCTAGGGGGACAGCAGGCTGGGTTAGGGCTGGAGCATTTGCCACTTGGTACAAAGGGTGTCAGCATCCTGTCCTACCTTCCAGCTACCTGGCTCCCTTCCTGCCTCCTTCTTTTCAAATAGGGCCTCTCTATGTTGCCCTGGTTGGCCTAGAACTTGCTATGCAGATCAGGCTGGCCTGGAACTCACAGAAGTCACCCGTCTCTGCCTTCTGAGTGCTGGGATTTTAAAGCCGTGTACCACCATCCCCAGCTCCAGACACCTTCCATAGATAACCTTAGGCCACTTCTTGTGGAAACACTGTCCCCAGGGGACAAAAGGCTTCCTCCCTGTCTATCTGAGGTCTAAATCCACAGCTTCCCCAATTTCATCAACTCAGTTGTTTCTTCCCTTTCCTTTCATGTTGGGGAAAGGAAACCACTGTGGTGGGAGGGAGGAGGAGCCTGGAGTCCCAGCCTCCATTCTCAACCTCACTGGCTACTTGCTCCATTGGAGCACGCAGAGGGATCAGTTGAGGGCTGGGGAAATCAATGTGGGGCAGGAGGTTTTGGTCTTCAAGTGAGAAAACTCTAGGGGAGGTATTGGTCATTCTTGGAACTCCTATCCCCAAATCTAGCCTCCCTCCCCACAAACTAGTCCCACCTCCCCACTTTCTTCCTACCCCACGTACCAGGTCTCTTAAGGCAGGGCAGCCTTGAACCAATGTGGCCACTTATAAATTGTCTTTGTTATTTTAAAAATTGTGACAGGGTCTCATATAGCCCAGGCTGTGTAGCCAAGGCTTTGGACTTCTGATCCTCCTGCCTCTACTCCCTGAGTGCTGGAATCACAGGGGTGCACCACCAACACCTGTCTTCCAAGTTATCATGAATAACATAGTTAACAGAGACTATGTGTGAGGTGGCCAAGGACGTTCCTGAGTACTCATATGTAACCTTCCCTTGAAGGACTTTGCTAAATCCTGTGGAGAAATAGAAAGTCCAATGCGGTACAAACTGTATTTATATATGTCTGTGTGCCAGTGTGTGGGGTCTGTGACCTATCCCAGTGTGGGTGCTGTCTGACATCTCATGTTCACATCCAAGTTGAAACTGCCAGAGAGATGGGGTGGGGGTGTCTGGCCATGCACAGGCCCCTTGGCGATTGCTGGTTCATCTCTTCCACACATAGAAATCTCTGCCTCAAAGAAATCTGTGAAAGAAAAGGCTGAGGAAGGGGAAATTTGGGATGCAAGGAGCCAGTCGGGAGTGTGTCTCCCCTCATTTGGTTTCCCAGATATCCCCCTTGTGCTGGAGCCCCAGATCTGGGCCAATAAACAGTTCAATTTCTCTTGCTGCTGGCAGTTATGGGTTTTGTTTTGTGTGTGTGTGTGTGTGTGTGTGTGAGAGAGAGAGAGAGAGAGAGAGAGAGAGAGAGCGCCATTTCTTCCTATCGTGTCCTTGGCCTGGTAAAAGCATCAACTGCCAAGGCACCTCAGCCTCTTGCATTTCTCTATTCCGTACCCCCATCCCAACCCTTAGCTCCGGCTGAGCTGGAATTGCACTCAGTGACTTCTGAGAACTCAGGAACCAGCCTTGACCTTTTCCCCGGGGCGGTTTGGGAGGTTGTCTTGCTCCTCACAGTGATTCATTAGGCCCAGGGCCTCCATGGTTTCCTTCAAAGGCACACCGTAGCAGGTGAGATGGGGCTGTTCTCCCTTCCAAGTCTGTGCACAGCCTGCGGAATTGGAGAGGTGGTTTCAGAGCCCAGCCACTCCTACTTCCCAAGTCATGGCTGACCACCGCCGCCACTTCACCTCTTCTCCTTTTGATTTTTTAAGACAGGGTTTCTCTGTGTAACAGCTCTGGCTGTCCTCTGTAACTTGCTCTATAGACCAGGCTGGCCTCCAACTCACAGAGATTTACCTGCCTCTGCCTCCTGGGTTCTGGGATAAAAGTGTGTACCACTCAACACTTCTTTTTATAAGATTTATTTTATTTTATTTTAAATTGTGTGCATGTGTGTGTGTGTGGAAATTATTGGTATTTAAATGTGCATGTAGTGCCTGAGCAGGCCAGGAAAATTGGATGGTCTAGTACTATAATTGCAGGTGGTTGTAATCGGCCTGTTGTGGATGCTGGGAACAGAACATAGGTCCTCTAGAGGAGTAAGAAGTGCTCTTAACCTTGGAGCCATCTCTTCAGCCCCTTTACATTCCTCCCTCCCCTGCTCCTGGGGATGTTAAGCCTGTTGGCCAAGCAGTCTACCATTGTGATGTGATATATATGTGTGTGTGTGTTGTTTTTTGTTTTGTTTTGTTTTCTTTCAAGACAGGTTTTCTCTGTAGCTTTGGAGCCTATCCTGGAACTAGCTCTTGTAGACCAGGCTGGCCTCGAACTCACAGAGATTCACCTGCCTCTGCCTCCCGAGTGTTGGTATTAAAGGTGTGCGCCACCACCGCTTGGTCCGAGACCGGGTCTTATGTAGCTCTGGCTGGCCTTAAATTCACTACATAAGAGCTGAGGTTGACCTTGAAATTATGATCCTCTTGCCTCTACCTCCCAAGCTGGAGTTACACCACAAACCTGGTTTATGTTCTACTAGGGATGGAACCCAGGGCTTCTCGCATGGTAAGCATTGCTCTATCAGCTGTGTCCACCGCGGCTTCAATCGTCTAGTTCTCTGTGTGTGTGTGTGTGTGGTTTTTTGGTTTGTTTTTTTTTTTCTGTTTCCCTAAATGGCTCAGGGGATGATCTTTCCACCACAGCCAGAGGCAAGGCTCTCTAAGAGCTGGATCTGGGGCTGAGGTGAGGTGAGGCTCAGTGGCTGCTGCTAGGACCCACATGGTAATAAGGGCCAGGTGGGCTTGGAAGCTGCCTCTAATCTCTACACTGGGGAGTACAGGCAGACAGTTTTGGGGGTGGAGGTGGGGAACCAAACTAGCTAATCCAGACCAGCCTAGCCTGTGAGCTCTGGATTATGACAGGGATCTGGTTTGAGTAAAGAGGAGAGGCATGGAGGAAGACACCCCAAGTCAACCTCTGGCCTCTACACACACACCTGCACCTGTTAACTCAGGTGTATGCAGACACACACACACGAGGGGGAGAATCTAAATTAGATGTGGTCATTCACACCTAGAATCCCTGCACTGGGAAGATGAAAGCAGAAGAATTTGGAGTTTTGAGTCCATCCCAGAATACATACTGAGTTCCAGGCTCACCTGAGTTACATACCAAGATCCTGTTTAAAACGTGCATGTGTGTTTGTGTCCACTTCAGCAGCACATGTACTAAGACTGGAACAATAGAGAGATTAGCATGGCTCCTGCTTGAGGATGACAGGAACATTTATAAAGTGTTCTGTATTTTCAAAATAGTTCAAGGGAGAAACAAAAACCAAGTGGGACTGGCGAGGTTGCTCAATAGGTAAAGGCCCTTGCTGCCAAACCTGACGACCTGAGTTTTACTCCCTGGGGCCCGACGGCGGAAGGAGAGAACCAACTCCTGCAAATTGTCCTCTGACCCGCACGTGAGCACTTCCACGTGGGCATACGCACACAGAAAGGCTCTCCAGCCTGGCCTTTAACACAACTCCAGTCCCAGACAGGGTTTAAGTTGCCCAACAGTGGTCATCTCTAAATTGTTCAGAGAGGGGAAATTCCAGTGGGCTGCAGGCTTGTGGCCTCTGTCCTGCAGATTTGTCTAGCCTTCTGACATTGCAACAGACAGTTGCCGGAGTTCATGAACTAGAACCAAGCCAACAACTTGTTAAAAAATGCAAAATAAAACAGGCGGCGATAGCGTATGCCTTTTATCCCAGCACTTGGAGGTAAACAGAGAGGCAGGTGGATCTCTTAAGAATTCGAGGTCAGCGTGGTCTACAGAATGAGTTCCAGGAGAGCCAGGGCTACTCAGAGAAACCCTGTTTTGAAAATCCAAACAAAAAGAAAATATGTTTCTGATTTTGAAAATTTTTCTTTTCTTTTTTTCTTTTTCTTTTTTCTTTTTTTTGTTTTTTTGAGACAGGGTTTTATCTGTAGCTTTGGAGCCTGTCCTGGAACTAGCTCTTGTAGACCAGGCTGGCCTCAAACTCACAGAGATCCACCTGCCTCTGCCTCCCGAGTGCTGGGATTAAAGGCGTGTGCCACCACAGCCCAACTGAAAAATTTTCTTTTTAAAACTTTTTTTTTTGGTGTGTTTGAAAGAGCATATGAATACAGCTGCCTAGGAGGCCAGAGATATCAGATCGTGTGGGAGCTGGGGTTATAGGTGGTTGTGAGTTGCCTGATGTGGGTGCTGGGAATTGAGCCCATGTCCTCTGCAAGAGCTCTTAAACCACTGAGCCATCTCTCCAGGCCTGTTTCTGATTTTGTGTAGGTCTACATTCATAGCTATCTTGAGATGCATGCAGCCTGCAGGTTGTACGTCTGTCCTGTCTTTCCTTCCACTGGCTGCATTTGTGTGCTGGGTGGATCTCCAGCCTCCAGCTAGAATCCTCATTAAAGACCTCTCTCTCTCTATCTAGTGCTTGGACTCAAGCCCAGAGCTTTGCACATAGTACACACATGTACACACACAATGTGAGTTTACTATACTGAACTGAAACTTGCGGTGTAGTCTGAAATTTCTCCCCAGATACCCACATGTGTTCTCTATTTAGGCCCTGATCAAATGCCACCTCCACAGAGAGGCCTCCCCGAACACACCTGATTCCCTTCATTACCCTCCTCTGCCTGTCTCTCCCATTAGAACAGGAGCAGCTGGGGTGGAGTGGCTCAGCAAAGTGCTTGTTATTCAAGCAGCAGGACCTGAGTCTGGATCCTAACTGATGGCATTGTCTCATATGTGGCTCAGTTTGTAGAATGCTGATTTGGCACACCTAGCCAGCCTTGGTACTCCATCCTCAGCACTGTGTATACAGGCCATGGTGGCCTCTAGTTGCAGAACTCAGGCCATGGCAGCAAGAAGATCAGATGGTCAAGGCCAGCTTCAGCTACTTAGTGAGTTCAAGGCTATCTTGAGCTACTTAAGGCCGTACCTCAAAACAAAACAAATGTAGATTCTTTTTTTGCTTGCTTCAAGATAGGGTTTCTCTGTGTAATAGCCGTAGCTGGAACTCACTTTGTAAACCAAGCTGGCCTAAGACTCACAGAGATCCGCCTGCCTGTGCCTTCAGAATGCTAGGATTAAAGATGTGTGCCACCATACCCAGCTCACAAACGTAGATTCTTAAACTCTTTTTTTTTTTTTTTTTGTTTTTTGAGACAGGGTTTTACTGTAGTTTTGGAGCCTGTCCTGGAACTAGCTCTTATAGACCAGGCTGGCCTCGAACTCACAGAGATCCACCTGCCTCTGCCTCCCAAGTGCTGGGATTAAAGGTGTGCAACACCACTGCTCGGCGGGTTTTAAACTCTTGCAGGAAGAATTTCAGATCAAGAAGGTCTGATTTGACCCAAGAACATGCTTTCACCAAACATTCCAAATAATTTCAAAAGGAGGGCCGGAGGGATGACTCAGTGACTAAGAGCACTGACTGCTCTTCCAGAGGACCCGGATTTTGATTACCAACACCCATATGATGACTCACAACTGTCTGTTACTCCCAGGTTGCAGGGGATCGGAAACCCTCTTCTAGCCACCATGGGCTCCAGTCACCTACATGGCTCACAGACATGCAAGCAGGTGAAAACCCTATACACATAAAAACAAATACACCAACCCAGCAGTGGTGGCCCAGGCCAGCAGTCCCAACCCTCAGGAGGCAGAAGCAGGTTAATTTCTGTGAGTTCAAGGCCAGCCTGGTCTACAGAGCTAGTTCTACGACAACACAGAGAAACCCTGCCTAGGGAAAAAAATAAATAAAACACACATTCCAGGGATATGGCTCAGTAGGTAAAGGTGATTGGCATCAATTCCATGACCCACATGGTGGAATGAGAGAACAGATTTCCATGAGCTGTCCTCTGACTGCAGTGTGCATTAACATGCTTGCTCCTGTGCACATACAAACTGAATAAATGTTATACATTCAAAAATGTCACACTTTTCTCTAATAGTCCTGGCTGTCCTGGAACTCACTCTGTAGACCAGGCTGGCCTTGAATTCTCAGAGATCAATCTGCCTCCTGAGTGCTGGGATTAAAGGCCACCACCCAGCTAAAACCATAGATTTTTAATTTTAAAAATGTATAACTTTGCCAGACATGGTGGTGCACGCCTTTAATTCCAGCACTCAGGAGGCAGAGGCAGGTGGGTCTCTTGAGTTTGAGGCCAGCCTGGTCTACAGAGAGAAACCCTGTCTCAGGGGGAAAAAGAAAAGGAAAGAAAGAAAGAGAGAGAGAGAAAGATAGATAAATAGATCTGCGGTCTATTAAAAGTGTCTTTAACTATAAAGCCACTCCTGTAATTGATCTTGGATTGGGCTCCAGCTCTCACTGAGCACACACAAGGCCCCAGGGTCCATCGCTAGCACGAGGTGGCAGGGTGTGGGGAGGGCTTCAGAGGAGCTAGTTTTGGTTCCTAGTACCCACATCATAGTTCACAACCATTTGTAACTAGTTCTAGGGAATCTGGCAACTTCTGCCTTCCATAAGCACCAGGCATGCACATGATACATATGCTGCAAAGCACTCATACACATAAAATAACAAATACAAGCATTCTTTAGTCCTGAGCAGTGTGGTTCAAGGCTCCTTAAAGTGTGGTTAGTACAAAGCAAAGGTTGAATTTTAAATTGCAATTAACTTTTTAAATTTCTTTTTTGAAACAGACTATTATTCTGTAGCCCAGGCTAGCCTAGAACTTACTATGTAGCCCAGGTTGGTCTCAAACGCCCAGAAATCCTCCTGTATCAGCCTCCCAAGTACTGAGATTACAAGTGATACGTCAACCAGTGTGTGTGTGTGTGTGTGTGTGCACGTGTGTTGGTGCTGACAGTTGTATTTAGGGGCTAGGCATGCTAGGCAAGTGCTCTGCTGAGCTATTCTCCCAGCTTCCTGCTAACTCTAATTTAAATTAGCATGTGTGGGCATTTGTATCAGGTTTTTTGTTGTCTTATAGTTTTCACCCATCTACTTGTTTTTTGTTTTTGTTTTTGTTTTTTTTCGAGACAGGGTTTCTCCATAGCTTTGGAGCCTGTCCTGGAACTAGCTCTTGTGGACCAGGCTGGCCTTGAACTCACAAAGATCTGCCTGCCTCTGCCTCCGGAGTGCTGGGATTAAAGGCATGCGCCACCACCACTCAGCTTCCATCTACTTGTTTAGATAAGTGAACAAACACATGCATGCCGCCGTGGCATGGGCAGAGGTCAAAGGAAAGCTAGCAGTAGTCAACTGTCTAGTCCACCAAGTGGCCCTGGGGAGTAGAATCAGGTTGTCAGAATTAGCAGCAAGGACCTTTACCCGTTGAGCCATCTGGCTGGTGCAACATCGGGGTTCTAGGATGGAACTCAGGGCCTTGCACCTGCAACCTTTTTTTTTTTAAAGATTCATTTACTTATTAATTGTGTATACAACATTCTGCCTCCATGTATGCCCACAGATTAGAAGAGGACACCAGATCTCATTACAGGTGGTTGTGAGCCACCATGTGGTTGCTGGGAATTGAACTCAGGACCTCTGGAAGAGCAGCCAGTGCTCTTAACCACTGAGCCATCTCTCCCGCCCTGCACCTGCAACTTTTACCCGTGTATCGGAACTCATAGATCTTTGGACCAAATGTCTTTTGGCATTGTATTATCATAGCAACAGGAGTCTATCACACCTATCGCTATGATTATGATGACATAGTAATTTCTGAATTTTGCTTCAAGATTCAGAGGTTAGTTCTTTTTCTCAGTGCCATCTAAATTAGACACAGCTATAACTGACAATTATTGATGCAAATCCTACTGAGTTCAATGACAGGAAAAGTGAGTTTTCTCATATTTAAAAGAGATTCAAAGTACTAACAATTTTACCCTCTATTCACCCATCTACCCACTCATCCACCCACACATCCTTCCTTCCATATCTATCCATGCACCTACAATCAATCTATTCTTCTCTCCTTCACCTGCACATTTATCCGTTCACCCATCCTTCTACCCATTCATCTAGCCAGCCAGCCGTTCATCCACCCAACTATTTATTCAATGTAAATAAATACTTCTGTGAGCTTCTGAAGATAAGGCACTCTTCTACAAAACCCCAATAACTCTAAAGAGCAGCAGTCTGCAGACCGCATCAGATTTCACCTATGATCGCTCTAATGATCAGGTCATCCTTGTGTCCAGTGTCTCTTTCAGTAGGAGGTATCACTGTCCTCTTGTCTTTCAGGGCCTTGACACATTGGAAAAACAGAAGTCTGTTAGTTCCTGGATGTGTCCCGTGCTCAAGAGGCACCCGCTGACAGCCCCATCGTTGGCCTTATGCACTGCCATCCTTTACCATCCTCGGCACCAGAAAAAACGATTTCTTCTGCTCACTCAGCTGAGCCAGTGTCTGTCTGTCTGTCTTCTCCCCTTTGGGGCTGCTATTTCCTTGTTCATAACTGTGAAGGGTCCTGCGGTGAGATCTCCTTAGGGTGCAACTTCCTATATGACTCAGCTCACTCTCACCCTTTCTCACCAGCTCTTGCTTAGGCCTAGTCTTCCTCATTATTCGGAAGCAAACATGAGAAGGGAGATCATTTATTTTTCAATAGTTTGCTTTATATCAACGCAGGAGTGGGGAATGAAGCTTAACCACAATACCAGCATTATGCTTATCAAGAATATCAGAATTGGCTAAGCATGGCACATGCCCTTAATCCTAGCCCTCAGAAGGCAGGCAGATCTCTGAGTTTGAGGTCAGCCTGGTCTACAGAGGAGTTCCCGGTCATCAAGGCTACACAGAGAAACCCTGTCTTGAAAACCAAAAAAAGGGCCGGGCGGTGGTGGCGCACGCCTTTAATCCCAGCACTCGGGAGGCAGAGGCAGGCAGATCTCTGTGAGTTCGAGACCAGCCTGGTCTACAGAGTTAGTTCCAGGGCAGGCTCCAAAGCCACAAAGAAACCCTGTCTCGAAAAACCAAAAAAAAAAAAAAAAAAAAAAGAATTGAACTCTAACTGAGATGACTCACCGGGTGAGGGCACTTGTCACTGAGGCTGATGACCTTAAAACCCACGAGCTAGAGTAGAGAACTGACTCTAGTGGGGTCTCCTCTGATCTCCATGTCCCATCCACAATAAATAGCCTAATTAAAATGTTTGCTTTTTCTATGAAACAGGGTTTCTCTGTGTGACTCTGACTGTCCTAAAGCTCACTGTGTAGATCAGGCTGGCCTCAAACTCACAGAGATCCACCTGCCTCTGAAGTGCTGGGATTAAAGGCTTGTGCTACCACTTTGGTCCTAATTAAATTTCTTTTTAAAGTATCAGAATTAAAAGCCCCCATGTGGACGTGTTGGGAAGGAGGACTGAGCAGGAGTGGGAAGGAGAAGAGAAGGTCTCAGGGTGACAAAGATCAAATAACATTTATGCATGTGGGGAATTTCCAAAGAATAATAAATTAAAGAAAAAAAACCCAAAAAGTTTAAATTGCTCTCATTGTCTCAGGTTCCTTTCCTCCCACACTCTTTCCCCATTTCTTTCTCATGATACAGGGTCTCTTATTAAGTAGCCCAGGTTTTTCTGGGCCATAGCAGGGCAAACCTTTAATCCTAGCACTTGGGAGGCAAAGGCAGGTGGATCTTTGTAAGTTCCAGGCTAGCCTGGTCTACAAACCAAGTTCCAGGCCAACCAGGGCTACACAGGGAAACCCTGTCTCGAAAACAAAAGAAAAGTAGCCTAGGCTAGCTTTGAACTCCTGATTCCCCTGCTTCAGCCTCCCAACCATTGAGAATGTAGCTTGAGACTTCACATCTATTCTGGTTTGCACTCCTCTTCTTTAGGTTTGAATTTAAAAAACAAAACAAACAAACAAACAAAAAACAACGAATAAACAAAACAATTCAAACAAGGTCTTCACAAAGCATATAGTCAAGGACTCTGTTTAACCTGTAACTCCTGGGACCTTCCAGTTCCCCCCTCCCTTTGTGATTTGTGTGTGTGTGTGTGTGTGTGCGCGTGCGTTTAATTTTATGTGTTTGGGTGTGTTGCATCCATGAATAGCTGCACCATGTGCCTAGTGTCCTGAAGGTCAGAAGAAGACCTGGAACTTGGGTTGTACATGGTTGTGGGCTGCTATGTGGGTGCTGGAGGGTGAACCCAGGTTCTCTGGAAGGAGAAGTTAACACTCCTGACCATTCATCCATCCCTCCAGTCTTGTAATTAATTTGTGGAATGACTACGTTAATTTGAGACTTTGCCATAGTTTAGAACCTGGCCAACAGCAATCCCTTATGCCATTTAGTTTACTTTTTAGCCCTCCAAGCAGGGTTAGGACCAGATATTATTTTGGGCTTCAGTTTATCATAGATGGTTCTGGAAACATTTTTAGAGGTTATTGATGTCTGTTTGTCTACCCCTTGTAATGATAACTATGACTGACTGTGTGTGGTCAGAAGACAACTTGTGGGAGTAGGTTTTCACCCTCCGCCTCGTGGATTCCAAGAACTGGACTCAGGCCCTCAGCCTCAGTGCAGATGTCGTTGAAATTGAGCCACCTTCCTAGCCCTCTCTGTCAGCTTTTCATTTGAATCTTCCCCCCTGGTCGGTCATCTATAATGTGCATTTTCTAGATTTGTGAATTTCTTGGTTATTATGTAATTAGCATCATGTGATTAGCATCCTGGTCAGTTCCCATTTAATCACAAAGGTTAAAAATCCTAAAATTTCGATCACTAACACTGCCATTTTCCCTCCAAAGTTTTTTTTTTTTTTCCCAGGGTTTCTCTGTGTAGCTCGGGCTGTTTTGGAACTTGTTCTATAGATCAGGCTGGCCTCAAACTCAGAGATCCACTTGCATCTGCCTCCTGAGTGCTGGGATTAAAGGCCTGAGCCACCACCACATAGCTCCCTCAGAGTCTCATTAGGGACTACTTGCCCTGTCAAAACCAGGAACTGGAAGGAGCTGGAGAGATGACTCCATGGTTAAGACATCTTCCAGAGGTCTGGGATGTAGTTCCCAGCATCCACATGGTAGCCCACAACTGGCTGTAACTCCAGTTCCAGGAAATATGATGCCATCTTTTGGCCCCTTTAGGCACCAGGCATGAATGTGATACACAGACATATGTTCACGCAAAGCCCTCAAACACATAAAATAAAAATTAATTGAAAATCAGAAAATAAAACAGAGCTGGGTGTGGTGGCCACACACCTGTAATCCCAGTTCTCGGTAGACACAGGCAGGAGGAGCAGGTACCTCAGCTGATAGAGAGTTTATCTTAAATGCACAAGGCTCTGGATTCAATCCCCAGCTCTGAATAAACCTAGCATGGGTCAGTTGAAGTGGCTCATCAGGTAAAGTAGCCACCAAGGAAGACAACCTAAGTTTGATGCCCAGAACCCACATGGTGGAAGGAGAGAACCACCTCTCGAAAGTTGTCCTCTGACCTTTAGGAAGCCGGTCTCATGTGATCATTTCTAGTAGCCATTTGTGTTGTGAGACTGCCTGCAGCCTTTCACAGCCCAAGTAGGTTTCAGGCAGGCAGCCCACCTGACAGTGTCCTTTTTTTTTTTTAGACAGTTTTGCTATGTTGGTCTTGAACCCATAATCCTCCTGCCTCTGCCTCCTAAATGCTAGGAGGACAGGCATGAACTGTCACACTTATCCTAATTTGTTGTGCTCCCCATTCCTTGTGCATCACCCCACCGGGCACCCCCAGGTTGTGAGCCTAGCCTTTAACAGCTGAGCCATCACTCCAGCCCCACTCCAATTTTATGTAGCCCAGGCTGATCTCAGGCTTACTATGTTACTGTGAATGCCTTCCAATTCTTTGCCAGTCTCCCCTTCTCAGTGTGGGGATGACATGCATCCCCAAGCGGTGCTGAGGGTGGAACACATGGCCCTCGGGATTCCAGGCAAGTCCTCCTTTGAAGGGCATCTCCAGCTCCCGTTCTATCTCTATCTGCTCTGATGATCTAGGGTTCCCAATCCAAGATTGGGACTGTAGAGGAAAATAGTGGAGAAAACTTCTAGAAACATCCCCAATGCCCTGATTGGAGAGTATCATCTCTTCTGTGCCACGTATTTCAATGATTGGGCCCAGCAGATGGAAGCCCTCTACTTTGATGGCCAGGGCGGAATAGGCCTTTATATCTCCACGCCGGAGCTCTCAGACTGCGATTGCTCTTTGCTGCTCATAACCAGACCTGCTGCGTGTCTTTCGTCTTCCAGAAGGTGGGCCACTCTGAGCGCTCTATGGCTGTTGTCTAGGGCTGTAAGTGGGCAAGGGCCATGGCTCTGGGTGCAAGTGTTGAGAGAACATCCCTGTGTAAGTAGGAAGGAATGCCACACTTAAAGTGGGTGAGGAAACCTTGGGGGTCAGTGTTGGAGACTTACAAAAACGCAGTTCCGGGGCGTGCACTTGGCCCTAACTTCTCCCTGTGCATCATCAATTTTGACCATGTCTTCTCTGATTTCTGCCATCAGGGTTTCCTATGTGCTAGGTAAGCATTCAGCTGTGCCCCCAGAGCTGTCTCCAGTATGTGCTTCTGATTGAAGCTGTAACCTACTCCTGCAGGGGGATTGTCAAACTTCTATCCATGGGTCAAATCCACTTTAGCTTATAACCTGAGATGGCCTACAACTCCCAATTTAGTCAAGAATAATTTTCTGCCTTCCCCCAAGACAGGGTTTCTTTGTGTATTTCTGGCTGTCCTGTCAGTTTGTAGACTAGGCTGTCCCCAAACTCAGAGATCCGACTGCCTCTGCCTCCCAAGTGCTACTTAGTCAAGAAAAACTTTCAAAAAAAAAATAACTTTCAAGTCCTGATTCTCTTGTCTCTCCACCCCTTCAGTGCTGAGGTTATGCACTGTGCCACCACCTTCACGTGGGGCTGGGACGGAACCTGGGGCTTCCCGCATGCTGGGCAACTGCTCTACTCACTAACACACCCCAGCCTGTTTGGTTTATTTCTATTTTTTACATTGTGGAAAACAACCACTCTGCCACACTCACGTAAGACACCTGGGGATGGCACAGAAGGCAGGTTTGGGTGCTTATGAAGAACTTTATTGGCACATAGCCCTCTCTCCTCCAGGGCTCTGGAGTCTTCACAGGTAGAGTTAGTATCTGTAACATCACCTGTGGGACCTACGCATTGTAAATTACTTGCTGCTTACTCCCTTTGTGAAAAATTTTGTGGGACTGGGGCTATAGCTCAGTGGGCAAGGCACCTGCCTAGCATGCACAAAGTTCGGGGTCCCGCCCACAGAACTGTATCGACCAGGCATGGTGGTGCATGCCTATCATCGAAGCATAGGGGAGGGGAGGTAGGAGGTTCACCCTTGGCTGTATAGCATCTTACATGGTGAGTTCCAGGTTTCCCTTTGCTGCTGAAGGAACAGCCTATCACCACCCTGAGATACCACATTCCGTTGTGTGATGAAGCAATCGTCTTGAGTTTGGGACTGTTGTAAGGAGACTGCTTTGAACATTTTTGCATGTATCATCCAGTTACTATGCAAATACTCAAGGCGTGTAATTGCTGGATCCTAGGGTGGGAGTACACTGAGCATTAGCACATGTTACCAAACCAGCTTCCAAAGCAGCTCATTAAAATTTTCACTACCAGGCGGTGGTGGCACATGCCTTTAATCCCAGCACTTGGGAGGCAGAGGCAGGTGGATCTCTGAGTTCGAGGCAAGCCTGGTCTACAAGAGCTAGTTCAGGACAGGCTCCAAGGCTCCAAAAGCTACAGAGAAATCCTGTCTCGAAAAACCAAAAATAAATAAATAAATAAATAAAATTTTCAGTTAAAAAAATTGATCACACTTTTTGTCAGTGTGTACGTGTGTGGGTAAATACACATCATGGTGTGTGTATAGGTCCAAGGACACAAGCAGGAGGGAGTCGGTTCTCTTTCCACCTTGTGGGTCCTAGGGATTGAACTCGGATCTTTGTTTGGCAGTAAGCACCTTTATGTGCTGAACTGTCTTGCTGGTCCTCACTTTTTAATTGTGTGTGTGTGCTGTGTGTGCCATGGCACACATCTGTGGAAGTCAGAGGACAACTTTCAGGAGTCCATTCTGTTTCCACCTGTACTTGAGTTCCAGGGCTCAAATGCAGGTTTCCAGGCTCCTGTGGCAAGTGCTCCTACTTCTCATGCCAGCTCACTTGCCCAGCTGTCCTGGATTTTGACTTCTTGCAGTGCTAGGCAAGTGCCCTGATGTGTTAACCCTGAAATTTTCCTCTTCTTTCTTTGACATATTCTTGGGTGCATGCGTGTGTGGGGGGGCACATTGAGTTTTGCTTCTGTGATGACTAATGAGCTTGGGCAGTTGAACCTTTACCGTCACTGTGGGTGAAGCGTCTCTTTAGCCCTTTCTGTCCCCACAGGCCCATCAATGAATTTGGAGGAGTTCTGACTATGGGCTGTAGCTAGCTTTTTAATCAGGTCTGTGGGCTGCCGTGGAGCTGAGGGGGTCATCGTGAGCTCTGAGAAGCCATTCAGGTGCAGTAAGGAAGGGCAGATGTTCTGCGTATGTCTTTTCACAGCTTCCTCCATGCTGGCATCAGTGGGAAGGCCAGGAGTCTAGGGATGGGGAGGGCACCTGGAGGGGCAATGTGCCAGCTGACTCAAGGGCTCTTTGATTTTTTCTTTTTTTTAAAATTTATTTATTTATTATGTATACAATTGTCTGCCTGCATGTGTTCCTGCAGACAGAAGTTGGCACCAGATCTTATTACTGGTGGTTGTGAGCCACCATATGGTTGCTGGGAATTGAACTCAGGACCTCCGGAAGAGCAGTCAATGCTCTTAACCACTGAGCCATCTCTCCAGCACCTGGGCTCTTTGATTTAAAACTGGCAGATTCTGTAGTCAGTATTTATGACACCATAGTTCTGGGGTTGCTCAAGGGGTTCTCAAGGGGGAGGTAGCTCTGCCCAGCATACTCCAAGGGACTTGGCTACCTCTGGATTTCTGACTTGGACAAGTTACTCAAGCCTGGGAAGAAGGTGTGTGCTTAAGTTTTCTGTGTTTTAAACTATTTTCCTTTTAATAGTCCTGGCTGTCCTGGAATTCAGTAGTAGGCCAAGATGGCCTTGAACTCAGAGATCCTCCTGCCTCTGCCTCCCTAGTGCAGGGATTAAATGCCTGATGCTGCCACACCCAACTTAAAAACATTTTTCACCGCAAATTTTTTTTGGGGGGTGGTTTCCAAGGCAGGGTTTCTCAGTAGCTATGGAGCCTGTCCTGGGACTCACTATGTAGAACAGGTTGGCCTCGAACTCAGAGATTCACCTGCCTCTGCCTTCCCAGTGCTGTGATTAAAGGTGTGCACCACCACTGCCTGGCGCTTAAAAGCAGTTTTCAAAAATCCCATTTGGGAACTTACTCCACTGGAATCTTCGTGTGTGTGTGTGTGGTGCTGTGTGTAGAGGAGACTGTTTTTTTTAGGTGTGCTGGCAACAGAATCCAGAGTAGGTAAAGGCTCTTATCACTGAGCTGTCCTTTGTGTGATATTTCTAATCCATCAAAGATCAAGGCAGGAAGAATATAGATTACAATACTGTAAACCTACTTCTATATCTTGATCCAGTTTACGTCTCAGTTTCCCTTTATTAAAAAAAAAAACCAAAAACAAAAACCCAAAAAACCAGGCGGTGGTGGCGCACGCCTTTAATCCCAGCACCTGGGAGGCAGAGGCAGGAGGATCTCTGAGTTTGAGGCCAGCCTGGTCTACAAGAGCTAGTTCCAGGGACAGGCACCAAAAGCTACAGAGAAACCCTGTCTTGAAAAACCAAAAAAAAAAAAAAAAAAAAAAAAAAGAAACAACTGCTTTGAGCCTATGGCAGGGAAGAACAGAACTAGGCGGGGAAAGCTAGGATGTATGCTGGGGGAAAGAAGGACAGAGTCAGAGAGAAGCCATGGGGCCGCAGGAGACAGACACTAGGAACTTTACCCAGTAAGCCACAGACACGTGGCGATATACAGATTAATAGAAATGGGGTCAAAACAGTTCTTTATTCATTAACCAATAAAAGCAACACATATATAGAAGGACCTCCCACACCAAAGCACTGAAGTAGAGATTTCTTGGTCCATGGAGCCCATTGGGTCTCTGGGTCTTTCTCTTTATGTCTGTCTGTCTCTCCCTCTCTGACCCTCTGACTCACTCTTGTATGTGTGTGTCTCCCTCTTGGTCTCCACTGGTCTGCAACACTAGAGAATAAGCCGAGGGCCTCACATATGCTAGGGAAGTAGTCTGTGGCTGAGCTACAGCCCAGCCCTTCTACATTAATGTATGTGGTGTTGGGGCAATGCTGAGGGCCAATACATGCTGGAGGTCAGAGGAAGATGGCAAACATTCTTTTCTATTAGGGGTGTCATGTCTCCTGCTGTTTGTTTATTTCTTTGAGACACCAATTTCCTCCTAAATCTGGACCTGGCTAGAGGCTAGCAAAGCCAGTGATCTCTCTGCCCCCATAGAATGGGCCTTACAGACCTTGAGCAGACCTGACGTCTTATGTGGGTGCTGAGATTTGGAGTCAGGCTTGTCTCAGTGTTCTCGTGGAGTCCTCTCCCCAGTTAAGACAAAAGGAAACAAGATGTTAATAGTATGCTTTGAGAGGACTGTGACAATCTTGTGAAGTCTGGTCTTAAATTATGACCCAACTGACTTCTCTTGCTACTACCACTTGCCACTACATACTGGCTAAGTATAAATTTGGTTTTTGTTTGTTTGCTTTGAGACAGGGATTCTTTGTGTGACTTTGGCTGTCCTGACTTGGATTAAAGGAGTGCACCACCACTGCCTGGCATATTACACTTTTTTTTGAGAGTGGTCTCATGTAGCCCAAGATAGCCTTGATCTGACTATATAGTCATGGCTGGCCTCCTGCCTCTGGTGTTGAGTGCTGGGTTTACAGGTATGCACCATCTTCACCCTTATGATTGAATGTGTGGGTCTGTGGTATTTAACAGTTTCCGGAACTTCTCACCTTCTGAAATGGATGCTGTAGGCAGTGCACTAGCTTCCTCCCCTCTCGCTCGTCTTCGTTCTCTAAGAGTCTTGCTACTCTGGAAGTTCACTGATGGAGCCTCATGTATTTGTCCTTTTTCTACTTCACTTAGCTCAGTTTTCTTTGTTCTTTTTAAGTTTTAAATTTATTTTATGTGCATTGGTGTTTTGCCTGCCTGTATGTCTGTGTGAGGGTGTCGGATTCGCTGGAGCTGGAGTTACAGACGGTTGTGAGCTGCCATGTGGGTGCTGGGAACTAAACCCAGGTCCCCTGGAGAGCAGTCCAGGCTCTTAACCCGCTGAGCCATGTCTTTAGCCCCCATAGCTCAATGTCCTTAAGGTTCATCATGTTGGAGCTAAACAGATTTTCTTTCTTTCTTTGCTTTTTTCTTTTCCTTTTTTTTTCTTTTTTTTGGTTTTTGAGACAAGGTTTCCCTGTAGCTTTGGTGCCTATCCTGGAACTAGCTCTTGTAGACCAGGCTGGTCTCAAATTCACAGAGATCTGCCTGCCTCTGCCTCCCGAGTACTGGGATTAAAGTCATGCGCCATCACCGCCTGGCTCCTTTTTGTTTTCCAAGACAGGGTTTCTCTTAGCTTTGGAGCCTGTCCTGGAACTTGTTCTGTAAACCAGGTTGGCCTCGAACTCAGAGATCCTCCTGCCTCTGCTTCCCGAGTGCTGGGATTAAAGGTGTGTACTACCACTGCGTGGCAGGATTTCTTTTCTTTTCTCCTTCAGACAGGGTCCTAGTATGTATCCCAGGCTGGCCTGAATCTCACCATGTGATAAGGCTGACCCCAAACTCTCAATCCTCCTACCTTAGTTTCTGAGTGCTGGAATAGATGTCTGCCATCATGCCTGCCTCAGGATTTTTAAAATTAACTTTGGCTGGATGTGGTAGTGCATACCTTTTAATCCCAGCCTTGGGGAGACAGAGGAAGGTGGATCTCAGTAAGTTCGAGCCTAGCCTGGTCTACAAAGCAAGTTCCAGTACAGCCAGAGCTGCTACACAGAGAAACCCTGTCTTGGAAAACCCAAAAGTAAATAAATTTCCTAACTTTGTTGTTAAAAAAAAGTTCTATAAAAATTTTAAATTTATTTTTGTGTGGATGTATGATGTCAAAGCGCATATATAGTCGGAGGAAGACTGATAAGGGTCAGGCTCAGTTCTCTTAGCCATTTTCCAGCTCCTCCTATTCATTCTTATTCATCTGGTGGTGGGGTGGATCTCAGGGCTCTGGGGTTTGCTAGGGAAGTATTCCTAGGCTATATATTTCCTATCTTTTTACAGCATGTGGTAGGTCAATAGAAGAGACTATCGTTTCCTTGTGTTCTGTTATTTTATTCAAGGTAGCCTATGGACATGATTCCTGGTCTCTCCACTATGCTACATCCTTGGCATATGACTTAAAAGTCTTTTTGTGTACTCCATTTTCAAGGCGGTGCTTTCAGGCCTGGTTGGCAAATAAGGACACAGGATAAGTCCAGATGGTGTACTCCAGGTTAGCTGTGAGGCCTTTTGTTAAAGATATTTTAAATTATGCGTTTGTGTATGCGTCTGTGAGTGCAGTGCCCACAGAAGCCAGAAGAGGGCGTAGGGTCCCTTGGAAGTGGTGTTACAGTGCTTTGAGTGGGTGAAGCAAACCAACCCAGGAATCTCTACCCGCTCTCAAGGGCTGAGCTACCTCTCCCGGGAAAGGAGAGGTTGGGGTGCCAGCGAGGTGCGGAAGAGACCACTGCAGCCAGGAGGTGTGCGGTGCGCCTGTCCTGCGCATGCGCGCCCGCTCCGCACCGCGCGCTCTTCCCCCACTCCCTCAGCCTGTGGTACACGCTGCTTCCGCTTGCGCCGCCCCCTCCCAGTTGGTTTCCGCGCGCGCGAAAAAGCCGGGGTCTCGTTCAGAGCTGTCCTGTCGGCTGCGACCTGCGAGATGCCAGCACGAACAGCCCCGGCCCGAGTGCCCACGCTCGCCTCCCCGGCAGGCTCGCTGCCCGACCATGTCCGCAGGCGGTAGGTGCCACGCGGGGTGGGGGTGGGGGGGCTACACCGATGCCGAGGCGTTTGTGGAGGCATCTCAGGGTGCCCTGCGGCCGCTGACAGCCGGGGCGCGCATGCGCGGGGCAGTGCTTGGCGCGGGCCGCGCTTCCGGTCGGGAGTCCTCCAGGCTGTTGGCGCCAAAATGGGTGGGGGCCGGTTTGCTGGCGAGCCCACTGACTGGGAAGCCCGAGGGAGAAAGGCGAGAGTATCTCCTAGCCTCGTGAAATAGAGCAACCTGGGGCACCTCCAGGGTGCCGCCTCTTTGGTCAGCCAGGCTCCTGGGTATGCAGGAAATGTCCCCCTCCCCGCGGCCTGTGGACACCCCCTAGGCCTCCCCCCGGCTCCGGCCTCCACTTCCGGTGCCCTGTGGGTCTCGCCGTGCCCACCCCAGGGTCGTTCCGCAGGGTCCTCCGGAGGCCCTGGTGCAGGAGCGCTGCCTCGGCGTCCCCTCTCTTTGCGTGCCCCGCTGTCAAGTCCTCAGAGCTGCTCTTTCCCGGTGCAGCGCTGGGCCTGGGCAGCTTGCAGCCCACGTGGGTTTTTTGTTTTGCTGTTATCCTAAAGTAAAGGAGCCCCTGCGATCCTGGAGCCATCAAAAAGACTCGCCAGGAGAGGGATGGTGCGGAGTGGGCCCTCCACTTTTGCAGTGACATAAACCAGGTCCTGAGATTCCAGAGCAATCGAGGAAACGTTTGACCCAGTCCAGAGTGTGTGTCATGGGGAGGGAGAGATGGATGATAACGTTAGTGAGCTGTCTCGGCTCCAGCCCCATGGCTGTAGCCCCTGTGAACCAATTCGTTCGATCCTGGCATCACTGAAGCTTTTTACGTTGTCCCGTGTGCGTATTCCGTATACCGAGTGCCTTTTCTAAGGAGTGAGGGATGGCAAGTAACCCCACCCCCATTTCAGTGCATGTGAATCTCCCCCCACCCCTCCCAGCGACCAAAGAAGCGCTTCAGAGGTCCAGTGTGTCACTGGCAGTGAGGGGCCCTGGGTAATGGTGCCTCTATGGATGTTTCTGTGCGCAGGGATTGGCGGGAACGCTGGATCCCGCTTCTTGTTCCAGAAAGACATCATCAGTCCATTTCTGAAAACTTGCCCCACGTGCCAGTGTGTCTTAGTCATGGGGTGCCCGGACCAGCTCTGGATGTATTCCAACCCGACCTACTTGTGCTGTCTATTTCCATGGGTTTTGTTTACAGTGGTGATGCCAGGCCAGTTCCTAGTCGAGCTTTGGGGAAAGGAGTATGACTGACATTTCCCTTCCTGTCAGACACCCCCATCCCAGCTTGCTCCCAGGGTTGAACCTGAAGCTTTGTGCATGCAAGTTTTCTGTCACTGAGCTACACCTCCAGCCCCTTCTCTCTATTGGTGGTGGGGGAGATGACAGGATTCTTGCTGAATTCCCCAGGCTGGCCTAGAACTCTCCATCTTTCTGCTTCTGTCTCAGTGTTGGGATTACTGGCATGTGCCACCATGATGGTTTGGGTTTTGAATATCTGTTTTTGACTGTTAGAGAGATAAAAATAGGCAGCTTTTGTGCCACCCCTCAACAGATTTTTTTTCTTTTACAATTTAACGTCTCTTCCAAAAATACATAGTTAAAGTCCTTGATGGCTCTTTAGACAGTGAGATGACCTCCCTTACTGTCTTTCCTGTCTTTGTTCATTTGTGGTTTTTGTTTCCCAGAAAAGGATTCCAGGTAGGCTAGCTTCAGGCTGGTTTGTATAGCTCGGGCTAGCCTTGATCTTCCTGTATCTACTTCCCAAGTGCTGTGATTACAGGATTATTGACACCACACTTGGCTTAACTTTTCTTGGTTTAGGAAAATGTACTAGCAAAGTATAATCTACAGTGTGAAGAGGTGTCTCTCTGGTAGGATAGTCAGGAGCTGAATTGGGCCTTGCAGCTTTTGTCCATGCTACTAGTCTATATTTAAATGGCACCTGCCTAAATGACAGTTTAAGTTTGCGTAGTTCTGCCAGACATATAAAATAAAGTGTTTCTGACATTTGGATGCTAAGTCTTATTTATTTATATGTATGTGGGTACATGCTACCGCTTGTATGTGGAAGTCAGAGGGCACTCTGCCGGAGCTGGTCGTCTTTTTGGGTTCTGAGTACCCGAACGCAGGTCATCAAGCTTGGTAGCATTGTCCTTATCACCTGAACTGTCTTGCCAGCCTCAAAAACTTTTTCTTTGAAATACACTAAACCCCACGTCTTTGAAAAATAGTTATGTTGTTTTAGTCAGGTGTGGTGGCACATGGTCTATAACTTAAGCCCTTAGAAGGCATAAGCAGGAGGGCCACTGGTTAGAATTCAACCAAAGCCTTGTTTCAAAACTCATGCCTTTCAGGATGAGGTCCTTTTCCTGAACAAGTCTTTTCTGTAGCTGAGACCTCTTTATTGACTTGGGGTTCTAATTTCTTTCAGCTTTATACATTTTTTTTCAAGGTAGAGTCTCTGTAGTTCAGCTGGTCTTGAACTTAACGATGCTTGTGCCTCCTGAGTACTGTATTGACAGGTGTGCTTTACATGCCTGTCTTGCTCTTTTTTTAAGCTTGTGTATGAACTGTGTGTCTAATGTGCATGTACCACAGCATAAGGGCAGGCATAAGGACAGCTGTACTTAATTTCATTATATGCACATGTGCCACAGCATGAGTGTGGCAGTTAGACTTGTTTATACCATCATCCACTTTTATGTGGATTTGGGATCAAACTGAGCTTGTCAGACCCACCGATCCATCTCACCAAGTCAGTTATTTGCTGTGTCTGTGCGCACATGTGAAGGTCTTTCCCGAGTCAGTTCTCGGGGCTCCTGGAGTTGAAAGTCAGGAGGGCAACAACTCAGGAAATCGGACTTGGCAACAGGTGCTTTTACTCATGGGCCATCTCATCTGACTTTAAAATTTTTTTTTTTTCTTTTGAGACAGTCTCACTATGTAGCCTTTGGTAGCCTGGAACTCTTTGTAGGCCAAACTGCCCTCAAACTCATATCTACCTGCCTTTGCCTCCCAAATACTGGGATTAAAGACGGCATGTGCAACCATGCCCAACTTACTACATTTGAACTTTTTGGAATTGGTTTCTTGCCTTCTACCTTATGCTGAGTGTGTGCAGGGGGCGGGGCAGGTAGATACAGGTGTTTTGCCTGTGGGTGTATCTGCAATTTATGTGCCTGGTGCCTAAGGAAGCCAGAAGAGGGCAGTGGATCCCTGGGACTGGATTTTTGCTTTCAATCTTATTTATTTTGATTCAAAGTTTTCCTATGTAACCCTGGCTATTCTAGAATTTAATATGTAAACTAGTCCTACCTGGAACTCTACAGACTCTCCTACCTGTATCTGAGTATGGGGATAATTAACCTTTGAGACCGATTGCTCATAACCATACTGATTCCCAAAGTGGCTGTACTAGTTTGCACTCCTACCAGCAATGGAGAAGTGTTCCCTTTACCCCACATCCTCTCCAGCATAGGTTGCCCTAGTCCTATTTTATTGAGTTTTTCAGACAGTTGGGTAGCCCAGGCTCACCTCAGCTGCCATGTGTAGCTTAAGATGACCTGGATTCCTGACCCTCCTGCCTTCACTTCCAGGTGCTGGTATCCATGTGTTCAGGTTATGTGGTGCTAGGGATGGAACTGAGAGCCTCAAGTGTGCTAGGCAAGCGGTTTACTCACTGACTTTCCCTCTTTGATGCATTAAGTTCACTCCTCAGAAAGATAATACAGCCTGGCTTCATTTAAGTAGGAAGTGTTGAGTTCTCCTGAAATTTAAATTTTATTTTTGCTGTGCTGAAGTTGAACCCAGACCTCTGTGTCTGTCAGCTCTATGCTAGAGGGGGTGTAGCTCACCGCAGGTCTGGAAGACTGTCACTTGGTTGGCAGGTGTTTTGTTAAGTTCTTGGTGCTATCCCTTATAGCTGTGTGGTCATCACCTTAATCTTAGTGCTTTGTCTGTGTCCATTTTTTAAAGACTTATTTTTACTCGTGTGTGTGTGTCGTGTGCATGCAGGTGCCCATAGAGACCACAAGGTGTCAAATCCCTTGGAACTTGAGTTAAGGAGGGGATATTGCAAGCCATCTGACCCAGGTGGGGAACTTGGGTCCTCTATTAACCACCAAGCCCTATCTCCAGGGCTCCCCATCTGTTTGGGGGGGGCACTGGGCATAGAACCCAGGGCAGATATTTTATCATTTAATGTGCCATTTAAGAAATGAGGCTTACCACTCCTGGTTTTGTAGACTAGCTGAGCTCCTGGTGGGAGTGAGTTAGAGCAGTAGTCTGGAGGCCCCCCGGGGCCATCACAGCAGGGAGCTGGGAGATTCTGCCTTCCAGGTGCTACTCTATTCAAGTACACTGCAGTCAGCTGTGTTGGCTTTTTATTCCAAGCTTGTGGAATGCTCTAGGCTTTTTCTATGACTTGCCTAGATTTTGTTTGTCTGGACCTGTTAACCCTTCTGTTTGAAACTATCTTTGAATTCTCTTTCCTGCCTCAGCCTCTAAGTGCTGTTGGGATTCTTGGCATGAGCTGCCAAGACTGGTTTAGTTTTAGATCTTTTTCTCTGGTGTAGAGGTGACCTATTCATTTTTTTCATCCCTTTTAGTGCTGGCTGTAGATTTGTGCTAGGCAAGTGCTATGCTTCTGAGCCACACCTTGGACCAAAGAGTATCAGTCTCTTCTGTGGTTCCGAGGGTCAGAAATGAGGGAGGTATGGGGTAGAAACCAAGATGTTCCTAGCTTGGGCTCCTTTCTGGGCACACTTAGGCAGGAATGTGTCCTCTCTGGGGAGCTGGTAATTTAGTTTATAACTGTTACAAGTCTGGGGTACTTGATTATTTTCCCGCGCGCGCGCGTGTGTGTGTGTGTATGTGTGATTTTTTTTAAGTTTTTTTTTTTTTAAATTTTTCGAGACAGGGTTTCTCTGTAGCTGTGGAGTCTGTCCTGAAACTAGCTCTTGTAGTTTAAGTTCTAAGACAGGGTCTCATTATATACCTCAGGCTGATCTTGAACTCAGTTTTCCTACTCCAACCTTGTGCTTACTATGACAGGTTTTGTTACACCTGGCTAGTTCTTTCTTGTGAGTATGTGTATGTATGAATGCAGCTATACCGGTATAGGCATCCGAGGACTATTTTAATTTTTATTTGTGATTTAGAAAAATTTTAAGTTACAGTTATGAGTCTGAGGGATGCTATGCTGCCTTGGTATGTACATGAAAGGCAGAGGTCAAATTGTTGGCTTTGATGCTCTTTCCACCTCTGTATGGATTCTGGGGATCAAACTTAGATTTCAGACTTGTGTGGCAGGCCAGAGGTCAATGTTGGTTGTCTTCCAAAATTGTCTCCACTCTATTTTTTTTAAATGTATGTTCCTGTTATTTATTTTATTTTTTTATTATTTTTTGGCTTTTCGAGACAGGGTTACTCTGGCTTTGAAGCCTGACCTGGAACTAGCTCTTGTAGACCAGGCTGGCCTCGAACTCAGAGATCCTCCTGCCTCTGCCTCCCGAGTGCTGGGATTAAAGGCGTGCACCACCACTGCCCGGCTTCCACCCTATTTGAGACAGGTCTTTCACTGAGCCTAAAGCCCACCTCTTTGACTAGATTTGGTGACCTAGTGTTGTTCTCATCATACAGTTTTACATGGGCTCTGGGCCCCTAACTTGGGTCCTTGCTAAGTCCTCTCACCAGCCTGCTCCAGACTTGTTATATAACTGGGAGTACTGGAAATTGTGATGTTTCTGCCTGGGCCTTTTGAGTGTTGAAATTACAGGTGTGCACCACAGTTTCTGGCTAGGTCTGTTTTGTCAGTGTTAAACTGAAGACTGTCTCCAGCTTCCGGAACCCTCTGACTGTTTGATTCCTATTCCTCCCCCACCCCAAGTCAACCTCTTGGGCCACATCCTTGTCTCTGACCTTTCTTCCGTGCTTTAGTCTCTTTGCAATGTAGGTGGAAAGCTCTGTGCTGAGTGAGTTTAGACTAAGCCCATGCTGATTGTCCCTGATAATCTTCCCATCTTTCTATGAAAAGCTCTAGAATCTTAGTCACATTTGCAGAGTTGCTCTTGCCACATAAGAGTCACAGGTCCTGGGACCAAGGCAGCAGCGTCTTGTGAGAGGGACACCATTTTGCTACCCAAGATGCTATCTATCATCAGATGGCCTCACCCCATCTGCTTAGCCAGAGGCTAGGGGGGTATAGCTCAGTGGGAGAATTATGTCTTTAGCATATTTCAAGGCCGTGGCTTTCATCCCCAGCAGCAGACAGCAAAGGTAGGGTTCTAGAACTTTGGGCTTGTGTTGTAGGCTCTACTCTGCTGCCAAATTGTATCTCAGACCAGCATTTCTGGTTTAGGATGTTGAAATAACTTAACCTTTGCAAACTCCTTTGTAGTTCATGTTTCTGTTAGACTAATTTTTCTAAAATTGTGGTTCCAATATTGTCCTATCTTTCCATGGCTCTTCTAATGGTATGCTGCTGAGCTTTCGTTGTTGGGTCCTCTCCGGACTTCTTTCTGTCTGGCACTGTTAATGGCTGTTTCTTGGGTATCCCCTGAAGCAGCTGCCCTGCTGGGACTCTGCTCAGGAGGCTCCCTGTGGTAGAACTCAGGTCCACCTGCCTCTGCCTCCTGAGTGCTGGAATTAAAGGTGTGTGTTACCACTGCCTGGCTATATTAGATTTTTTTTTTTAAAATTAGGTTTATTGTGTGTGGGGCACGTAAGTGGAGGTCAGAACAATTTCAGGAGTTGGTTCTCTCCTTCCACTTGCAGGAGTTGAACTTCAGTCAGACTTGCAGAAAGTGCCTTTATCCACTGAACCTTCCACTGGGGCTCTACATTATGTTAGAGCCTTAAATCCAGGCTGGCCTGGAACTTGCCATCCTCCTACCTCTACCTCTGAAGTGTTGGGATTGCAGTTCAGTGCTGCTGTTCCTGGCTATGTCTGCCTATGTTTTCAAAGGTTTATGTGTATTTTATCTTCCCTAGGTGGCTAGACTGTTGGAAGTAGTTAGGATTGGATCATGGCCTGTCAGGTCAATATGGGGTGAAGGATGTTTCGAGTTCTCCACTTGGACTTTCTCATTCTTTCTGAGACATACTGCTTTTTGTAGCACAGGGTAGCCTTGAACTTGATCCTATGAACTCTTCCATCGGTGTGCTAGGATTCCAGGCCTGTACCATCAAGCTTGATTGAGTCTTACCTGGTAGAATCTCAGATCTAGGGCTGTTGAGCTGTGCACAGCGGCTGTGTCCTGTCTCCATTTTGAGAGCAACACTTTGGGAGTGTGACTCGTGGTAGATCCCTTGCTGGGTTCCATCCCATCATTTGGTGGGGCAGCAAAGCCACAGTCACATGCACTGCTGTAGCAGCTGTGTTTATGCCTCTGGCTACAAATGTCCGCCGTTCACACAGCTGCCTTTCTTTGAGTCTTGCCTTTGGCCAAGTGACTGTAGGGTGGGATAACTTTTGCCCCTGTGGTGCTCTGAGCCTGGAGGGATTTTTATTATCCTTTGGGTGCTGTAGTAGAACTCAGGGCTTTTTGTGTGTTAGGCAGCACTGCCACACTCCAATCTGAACTTTGGAAAAAACAGCCATTCCAGAGCCTTTTTCTTTTAGTTTCCTGGAGCCTAGGCTTGCCTTAAATTCATTTTATATCTAGTCTGGCCTTGAACTCCTGAACCTCCTCCCCCTAACTCCTAAGAGCTGCGCTCACAGATATGCACCATCATTCCTGGGTTACTGGATGAAACCCAGAATATGCATACTGGACAAGCATTCTCGAGGCCCCAGCTCTCCAGAGCTAGAGTCCCTGCTGTACTGTAGTTAACCATAACTGTAAGTATCATTGGCATGGTGTGGAACATCTTCTCTAAGGGAAAACCCCTTTGCTGATATTAGTCCACTTACCCAGCTTCTGAGTAGGAACAAAGTAGGGTCTGCCAGTAGCTGGAGTAACCACAGTGGCCCTGGTCCAGCAGCTGCTGGGAATACTGCATCTGCCCTCTAGCTACTGAAAACTGAGCACCCAGACTTCAGGGCTGCTGGAATGGGGCAGAGTCGGCACAGGCTTGGCTCCTGTCCATGGCGGTTAGACCTGTTCACCCTCCACTGTCCCCAGGCTTAGTCACAGGCTACTGCTTCTTCTGTGGCTTTTCCTTCTAGTGGTCCCTGACCAGAGAGGTAAGGAAATCAGTAATCTGACAAACTTCCAAACTTAGGTACATATTCTGGAGGTTGAGCTCTTTGAGATCTTAGCTTGCTTTGTTGTCGTGTTGCGCCCCCCCCCCCCATGGTGCTAGGGATGGATTCCAAGGCCACCTGAGCTGCATTCTCAGCTCACCATCTGACCTATCAGATTTCATCTCCAGCGCCTCTGTAAGTGGGCATGCCTGATGCCCTAGACACCTCATTTTCCTCATATCCCTGGTCTTTAGGAGCCATCAACTGGCTGCTCCTCACAGTGCAGCCATGATTCATGCTGACATCATTCATGCTGTGGCAGACCCAGTTGGGAAAAAAACAGTTGGAGGTCATCCAGGAAAGACCCTGACTATGACCTGTTCCCCATTTCCTTTCTTGTACTTTCTGCCCCTCTACTTTGAGACAGGGTTTCCTGTAGTTCAAGCTAGCCTCAAACTCACAATGTATAACTGAAGATGACTGAGTTCTTGCTCCTCCTGCCCCTTCTGCTTCTCAGAGGTAAACGAAGTTGCTTATTTTATTTTTGTATCATTTTCTTTACTCAGGCTCAAAGACTTGGAAAGAGATGGTTTAACAGAAAAGGTAATTGCTCTTCAAATATTCACTTGTATATGTACTATGTGTGCCTGTGCATATGTTCACATATATATGGGTGCCTATATGCAATCAGGTGCATGCATGTGCATGTAGAGACCAGAGGTTGATGTCAGATGTTTTTCTTTATTACTGTTCACTTTATTTAGTAAGGTGAAGACTCACTGAATCTGGAACTCATGGTTCAACCAGTCTTAAGTAGCCAAGCTTGGCCTAGGGATCCCCTTCCTGCCTACTGAGTGCTGGATTCTGCCAAGCTTTTATGCCGGTACAGGAGATCTGATCTCTGGTCTTCGTGCTTGCATGACAAGTGCTTTAATGACCAAGTTATCACCCCAGACCCTAGTTCATTTCTGAGACAGGGTTTTGATCCATAGCTTGGGCTGACCCTGAACTTAGTAGATAGTTAAACTGACGTCAGATTAAACTGGCAACCCTCCTTGTCTAAGCTTCCTGAATGTTGAGATCTCAGGCATCCTACACTATGCCTAGCTTGATATTTTTTTGGCTGAGCCAGGGCTGTCAGCACCTAGCTGCTGGGATGGCCAGGCGGCTTATCTATGAGTTTGTTAATTGCTGTCTTGGGAGTCTGGGGGTTCCTCAGCTGTGTCCTTCCACAGGAGTGTGTGAAAGAGAAATTGAACCTGTTGCATGAATTCCTGCAAACAGAAATAAAGAGCCAGTTATATGACTTGGAAACCAAATTACATAAAGAAGAATTGTCTGAGGTAAGTTTGTTTCCCAATTTTTAGGGAGGCAGAGGCTCCTGTTTGTCTCACTGTGATGTCTTCCTACTAAATATTCCTTTGCTGTTGTAGGAGGGCTATCTGGCTAAAGTGAAATCCCTTTTAAATAAAGATTTGTCCTTGGAGAACGGAACTCACTCTCTCACTCGGAAAGCCAACGATTGTCCAGCCAACGGGAGCCGGCCAAGCCGGAAAGCAGAAATGGCAGATTCAAAACAATCCTCCAAACTCAGGCCCAAGCCTCGGACACCCAGAAGAAGCAAGTTGGACAGTGAGACCAATTGTAAGGACACATGACATAGTGGCTTACAGTTGTTTGCTTATTTTGGGTTTCTGGCTGTTTAGAGACAGTGCCTGTCTATATAGCATAGGCTGATCTTAAACTCTGCCCTCCTACTTCAGCCTCCTGAGTGCTGGGATGATAGGCCTTTGCTACCTCGCCTGTCTCACTTGACTTGTTTCCATCTTGCGCCTATGAGCATGCACCACATGCATGTATTTTAGTTGTTTCTGTTTCTGGTGCTGAGAAGGAAGCCTAAGGCCCTGTGAACACTTAAGAACATGCTGACATTCAGCTGCACCCTTATTCTCTGGTTAAGTTTTTTAACTTTCCTTCCCTTATCTGTTTGTCCTCTATCTGTCTCTGTCTCTTTTGCAGTGCCAGAGATGAAACCTAAGACCTGCAGTGTGCTAGGGAAGGGCACATCTACCAAGCCCCAGCTGTTCTGTTCTCTTTTGGGGGGTGGGGGTGTGATGGAGCCCAGAGCAGTGTGCATGCTGTACAGGTTCTTTGACACACAGCTGCACCTAGCCAGCCTCTGGTTTATTTTCTGTGCACCTCTACCTATCTTAGACTCTCAAAGATGGACCCTGCATGAGTTTTCAGTTTAGGGATTTTATGTTTATAATGGTTTTGACATGGTGCTTTATCACCATAAATCATTCTTGGATTCTGAAAATTCTTTCCCTGGGTTGTATGCTTATTGTCAGGTACTGGACAGTGGCAGCTCTAAGGGACTGTCTGTTGACATGTGCAAGCTGGTATGCAATTTAGTCTAGATTGAAAGCCAAGAAGTGTTATTCTTGCAGCCCTTGGCCTTCTGTAGTCATTTGTTTTCACTGAAGAATGCCATGTCCTTTTTTTGTTTGTTTTTAAACAGCTGAAGCTTCATCTAGCTCCATGGCTATGAGAAGAATCACTAGGCAGACTACCATCACATCTCACTTCATGAAGGGGTCAGTATGTAATGAAGGGGCTATTAGCCATTTCTTGGGTCTGGTAATTTTGGAAAAATATGAATGGCTTCCATAATTTGTTTCCTTTTTTTAACCTTTAGTATTGAGGATAGAATCCAGGGTCTGATTCAGGAACCACTGAGCCATGCCCCTACCCCCATAGGGATTTCTGGCAGAGGATTTCCCACTGAGCTGCAGCCCTACATAAATGTTTATTTTGCAGGTTTTGTTCTATAGACATTGTCAAACATTACTTGTAAACATTTCATCGTTTTTCACTTTTTGAGAAAACTTAAAGCATACGTAAAACTCTAGTATATAGTATAAAAACCCTTATTGCTCAGAGCTGGAGAGATGGTTTAGCAGATAAGAGCACTGGCTGCTTTTGCGGAGGACCTAGATTTGATTCCCTCCACCCATGTGATAGTTTATGACCATCTGTAACACCAGTCCTGGCAATATGATGTCCTCTTCCAGCCTTCTTAGGCACTGTAAGCGTGTGGTGCACAGATATGCACGTAGACAAAACATCCATACACATAAAACTTAAGGAACAAAACAACAAAGAACCCTCATACTCATCACCCATTAATAGAAAAATAAAGCATAATACTGTTTCCATGACTTTTATGAACTTGTTTTTTGTTTTTTTCCAGTACTGGAACCTTCACAAAGCTATACCAACCAACTTCATATGGACATATTTATATAGACATATCCATGTTTTGTTACGGTTTTGTTTTTAAGATTTAATTTTATATATGCGAGTATTTTGCATGTGTGTCTGTGTACCACATTGTGTAGTGCCTGCGGAAGTCAGGAAAGGGTGCTGATCCCCTGGAACTGGAGTTGCTAATTGTTCTGAGCCACTGGGTGCTGGGCGCTGAACCCATGCTCTCTCTGAGAGGAGTAGGTGCCATCTCTCCAGCTACATACATACATTGTGTACATTCATTGTGTGTATGTTATGTGTATGCCTTTCTTCAACATGATCACCCAACTGGACAGCCAGGGCCTAGGTTGAACTCAAGCCTTCAAGAACACTGGGTGGTCTTAATTGCTCACCCATCTTTACAGCATACAGTGTTTCTCTGAAACATTAGAATTTTGCCTGCTACTTTGCAAGTCTCAGAGCAATGGGTCTAGACAGCAATGGCTTCTTGCTTTTTTTTTTTTTTCCCCCCAAGACAGGGTTTCTCTAGCTATAGCTGTCCTGGAACTAGCTCTTGTAGGCCAGGCTGGCCTTGAATTCAGATATCCGCCTGCCTCTGCCTCCCGAGTGCCTGAATTAAAGGCGTGTGCCACTACCACCTGGCTGGCTTTTCATTTTACAAAGAGATGCAACAGATTTTTGACATAGGTGACTCTGTCCTTTGAATCAGCCTCAGAAAATATAAAGCTGAGCAACTGCTTTTCCAGAAGATCTGGTTTTAATTTATAGCACCTACATGGTGGTTCATAACCATCTTTAACTCGGGGGTCTGATATCCTCTTCTGGCTTCTGCAAGTACGACACACCCATAGTGCACAGACATACATGCAAGCAAAACAGTCATACACTAAAAAATTTTAAGTATAAAGCTGGAGATAGTGAGATCTAGTAGGCAAAGTGCTTGCTTGCTCTGCAAGCACAAGAACCTGTTTTCAGATCTCTAATACCTTGTTAAAAGCCAGGAATGCCAGTGCATGTTTGCAGTCTTAGCACGGAGAGGGCGGAGACAGGTTCTGGGCCCTGGCTGTCCAGATAGTCTAGCTAAGCTGGTGAGCTCTATGATCAGTGAGAGACTGTCTCACCCAATCCAAAATGGGGAATCACATTGCAGAAATGCATGCATATAACATGTATTCGTATACATTTATAGTGTATATGTGTGTGGGGCTAGAGAGATGGCTCAGTGCTTAAGAGCACCTGATCCTCTTGCAGAGGGCCAGGGTTCAGGGCCCGGCACCCAGCTCACAACTTTTGGTAATTTTAGTTCCAGGGGATCCAGCACCCTCTCCGTTCTTGGTGCCTTTTAGACACAATTGCAGGCAAAGCAGCCAACTGGTGGTGGCGCACACCTTTAATCCCAGCACTCAGGAGGTAGAGGCAGGTGGATCTCTTTTGAGTTCGAGACCAGCCTGGTCTAAAAGAGCTAGTTCTTGGACAGGCTCCAGAGAAACCCTGTCTCAAAAAATAAATAAATAAATAAATGCAGGCAAAGCATTTGCACACACGAAATGAAAAGATTTTTAAAAAACAAATATAGGGCTGGAGAGATGGCTCAGTGGTTAAGAGCATTGCCTGCTCTTCCAAAGGTCCTGAGTTCAATTCCCAGCAACCACATGGTAGCTCACAACCATCTGTAATGAGGTGTAGTGCCCTCTTCTGGTCTGCAGGCATACATGCAGGCAGAATATTATATACATAATAAATTTAAAAAAATATTAAATAAATAAAAATAAAAAACAAATATATGGCTCGGCGGTGGTGGCGCACGCCTTTAATCCTAGCACTTGGGAGGCAGAGGCAGGCGGATCTCTGTGAGTTCGAGTCTAGCCTGGTCTACAAGAGCTAGTTCCAGGACAGGCTCCAAAGCTACAGAGAAACCCTGTCTCGAAAAAAAACAAAAAAACAAATATATGTATGTTGAGCACTGGTGTGTTCACAACTACCTGTAACTTCAGCTCCAGAGTACCTGATACTCTCCTAACCTCCAAGAGCACATGCACACAACTTCAAATCATACAAGTAACTTTAAAAGAAACTCTTCAGTCCTGGAAAGAAGGGCCCCTCCTGGCAGGGAAGACAAACTGTGCCTTCAAGAGGTTCTTTTGTAAAAGAAAAGTTACTGAAGGCCACTGGATGGCTGGGTTTGTGTGTGTGTGTCTCAGAACTAACAGTCTCCTCACTGCGTGACAGCACCACTAAGCGGAAACCCAAGGAAGAATCCGAGAAGAGAATCCTAGATGAGTCTGTTGCAGAGGAGAAAGACCAGGTGGGCCGTCCTGTTGACTCTGAACATTTAACTTGGATGTATTTGTTGGCAAAATGAACAAAGCTGGTCTGTCTAAACAGATTCCTTGTAGTGGGGTGTTCAGTGCTTGTGGGACAGGGCTGTTGATGGAGTGTGCCCTTGTGTTGGAGCCTGATGGCTTTGAAAATGGACTGGAGTCCTATAACAGCCGATGCTGAAGGCATCGGGAGGCAGAGTTCTATTTTTTTTCAATGTTGAAATCAAACCTAGGGCTTCACCCATGTAAGCACTGTACTACTCAACTACACACAGGATCCCTGTGTTTGATATATACAAATATATTGAGACAGTATTGTATAGCCCAGGGTGGGCTTGAACTGTGTGTAGCTGAGCCTGGACTTGAAGTCTTGGTCTTCTCGCCTCCACCTCCCAAGTGCTAGGATGACATATTTGCACCACTATCCCAGATGGTTGGGATTTTTATGTGTATGTTTATGGTTTTTATGTGTGGGTATGTGCACATGCATGCAGGTGCCCAAGGAAGCCAGCCATGGCACATACCTGGAGCTAGTTCCTGGGGTGGTGAACCATGGACATGGGTCCTGGGAAGTGAATTCTGGTCCTCTGGAAGAACAGAATGCACTCTTAGTGAGTGAGCCATCTCTCCATGCACCCTGCTCTTTATTTGCGAACAGGACATTACTGCATAATCCAGGCTACCCTGAAACTAGCTGAGGCTGGCCTTGATTTTATGGTGATTGCCCTGCCTCCATTGCCTGAGTGCTGGGTTGTAGGTGTGGGCTAGCATACCTGGTTCTACCCCTCTATCCATTCTGTTTAACTGTGTTTCAGAGTTGATCTGGGTTTTTTTGTTGTTGGTTTTTTTTTTTGTTTTTTTTTTTTTTTTTGAAGCTGAGGACAGAACCCAGGGCCTTGCACTTGCTAGCCAATCACTCTACCCCTGAGCTGAATCCCCAACCCCGATCTACCTTTCAAACCAACATTGTCTTATTCTCTGTTCTTCCCTCTGCCTAGGATAAGAGACGCAGAGTTACAAGCACAGAGCGGTAAGCATCCTTATAATCTTCTCTTTGATTTGTCTCAATTATAGAAATTACTTTCTGAAAGCTGAAGAGTTCTGTAGTAAGTTTTCTTGGCAACTATAATCCTGTTAAGGATGTTGAATTTGGAAACAAAGTATTAATCTTTTCATTCATGTAGAATTCTCCCTCATCCCAGAAGGAGTTGAGGTCTCCTAGTATTATGAGACCTGAGTTGAAAGGTCTCCCTCAGTATTCGATGTTGAGACAACACATGACCGTCAACTGTCCTGGGGTTGCGATTACTCTTGGTGTAGGAAGCTGGGCTCATGAAGCTGCTTCTGGGCACTGAGCTGCTTGGTTCCTGCCTATATATAATAGTCTACTTTGCCTGACAGTGGTGCTGGAGTTTCTGTAGTGGAACCGGAAAGTGTAACACCAGGAACCCACTTGTGTCGGGAAAAGCAAGGTGACCAGGTAAAGCCCCTTTCCCACCTTCTTCCCTTGAGCATGTCTCTCTAGTTTCCGGAATGAGGTGGAGACGGGGAGAGCAACAGTAAATCTCGGCTAATGTAGGAAGCCTTGGCTGAGTCTCTGTGGAGGTCTCTTCTTTGAGTAATAGGAAATGCTGGAGGGTCCATAGCACCATCCAGATACAAAGCTGCCTTCCTGGGCTGGGTCCTGGTTCAGTGGCAGAGTTTTGGCATAGCATACTTGAGGCTCTGGGTTCCATCCTTTAGTATCACAGACAGAAACCCTATCTACATTGCCCCCTTGGCTGAAATGAGATCACTTCTTTCCATCAAGCCAGCACTGGGAGGAAATAATGGTGAAGATTCTGAGCTGCACAGATCCTTTGTTTAGCAGTAAGACATGGATACGGTTTATATACACAGAGGCCTGGGGATATAGCTTAGTTGGAGTACTTGCCTGGCCTCCATGCAGCCTTGGGTTTCATCATCCCGAAGAACGATAGAAAATTTCCAGGCACACTTATACTCTTTAGCACTTGGGAAGTAGAGGTCATTCTTTGTTGCATGGCAAGTTCAACGCCAGCATGGGCTACATGACAACTCAAAAAAGCAAAAAACACAACCAAAAAATTGATTTTTTTTTTTACACTTATTTATTGTGTCTGTGGGTCCACACATGTGGATATCAAAAATCAAAAAACAACTTGTATGGGTTAATTCTCTTTCATCATGTGGGACCCAGATATCAAACTCGGGTTATCAAGCAAGGCAACAAGTGCTTTTAGCACTGAGCCATCTCACTGGCCCTGGGTTTGGCTTTCTTGTGTTTAGAGAACTCCAACTAGGGTCATTAGGCCTGTGTGACAGGCCTTTTAGTTGCTGAGATATTTCCTTAGCCTTTTTAAAAATATTTACGTGTGTGTGTGTGTGCCCACGCACGCGCGCGCGCGCACACACACACACTCACTCACTCACTCACTCACTCACTCACTCACTCTGCAGCACTTCCCCAGTCCAGGATTTGCTTTATTTTTTTCCCCTCCCCTCCAGGGTTTGTCTCATCAGAATGTCTTGGCTGTCTGCTGACTCCAAAAGAAAAGACAGTTGTTTATTTTACTTTGGTTTTTTGAGGCAGGATTTCTCTGCAGCCTTAGCTGTCCTGGAACTAGCTCTGTAGGCCAGTCTGGGCTTGAACTCAGAGAGATCTGCCTCTACCTCCTGAGTGCTAGGATTAAAGGCATGAGCTACTGACACCCAGCTGTACTTTTATTTTTTATTTTTTAAATTTTTTATTACTTGCTTATTTTTTACTTTTTCAGGGGAGAGAATGAGTGAAGTCTTGCTTTTAAGGAAGCAGAATTGAGGTTTTAGAGATGCTTTAATGTGGGATTAATTTGAGGGTTGAGAGAAAAACACCACCTTAGAGCCTGGGTATGACTCCTCAGTCACAGAGTAAGACAAGTCTTAAGTGTGGTCTGGACTCCAGGGAGAGCCGCCCTAAACAGTGGTCTTGGTAAGTGTTCATCTTACCAACTTCACTAACTAGAATCCGGTAGGATTACTGCAGGTGTGTTAATTCCATAGCAGGAATTCAGGACAAATTGGGGAATTGGCGGTTCTCGTGGTGGTGGTGCCAGTGTCTCACTGTGTATGTTGTATATCTGGCTGACCGGAACTGTTTGTAGACCAGACTGGCTTTTTTATTAACTCTTTTATTCTCTTTTAGGAACATGACAGGAGACTCCGGCGTCAAACCAGAGAACTGTAAGTGCAGCTGGCATTGCCTCTGTGCCCTGTAGTGATGCTCAGCTGTAGAATCACAGCTCCAAGTGAGGGGCTGGTACTGAGCACTGTTGTATTGTGTAGTCTGTGGAAAGTTCTGAGAAAAGCCAAAACAAGGTCGGCTGGAGAGATGACTCAGCTATTAGAACACTAGCTACTCTTCTGGAGGGCCTGGGTTCTGTTCCTGATAACCACATGGAAGCTAACAACTGCCTTAAACTCCAGATTCCAGGGGATCAGACACCCTCTTCTGGCCTCAGATACATGTTGACAAAATACCCACATGCCTAAGATATTAATAGCTGAAAAATAGACCGAGGCATAGTGAGATGGCTCATCAGGCTAAGTGCTTATAAGTCTGACAATTTTGAGTTCAATCCCTGGAACCCACACAATAGAAAGAGACCTACTCCTGAAAGTTGTCTTTTGACTTCCATATGTGTCTACACTCACATTATACAGATAACTAAAGTCAAATGAAGCTGGGCATAGTGGAACACATCTGTAATTTCATCTTGGGAGACTGGAAGCTACGGCAGGAAGGTTGCCATGAATTTGAGGCCATCCTGAGCTACAGAGTGAGACACTGTCTCAAAAAAAAAGGAGAAAAAAAAATAGGAGCATGTGGTGCATGCCTTTCATCCTAGCACTCAGGAGAGACAGAAGTGGATCTCTGCAAGTTTCAGGCCAGTCAGGACTACATAGACTCCATGCCTCAACAACAAAAAGTCTGACTACCCTAGCAAAGACTGACATAGTCACCTTTGACCTTCTGACTCGGGTCTCTTCCGTGGTCACACTGCCTCCATTCATGTGGCTGAGTGAGTGGTTATAGAAGTTAGCTTATACTCAAGAGTGCTGGCTGATAGTCCCAAAGCTCAGCAGCTTAAAGCTAAGCATTCATTGAGCTCACTGGAGGCTTGCTAGCTGGCAGCTGATCCTGGCAGGGATAGTGGGCAGACTTAATTGTCACCTGAGCATATTATTGTGGCAGTGGATAGGCACAAGTGAGTAGTACTGGTCTTTTAGTAGTTATTCATTGTGAATTTGTTTGGAGGTTTTTAATAGATAGGCTCTCCTGTGTATCCCAGGCTGGCCCCAGACTTGATCCTCCTGCCTTAGCTTCTGGAATGCAGGGATTGCAGGCTGGTTCCACTAGATCCAAATAGAGGTAATCCTTTTACTTTTTTGACACATGTCTTACATGTGGGCATGTGTGTGCAAATGAAATGTAGTAGCCAGAAGCTGACATAAGTGTCTTCCTTATTGCACCTGTTCATTCAGGCAGGCGCTCTTGATTGAGTCTAGGGGTCACTGGTAGGACTAGTCTTAATCAGCCAGCTTGCTCTGGGACTCCCCGTCACAGCCTTCTAAACACTAAAACCATGGGTCATATACAGCCAGTGTTTACGTAGTGTATTGGGCAATTTGAACTCTAGTCCTTATCTGAGCTATTTTCCCAACCTCAGAGATAGTGTTGTTGTTGTTTTTTTATTTTTTGTTTTTTTAATTCAATTTTTTATTTTTTGTGTTTATGAATAATATTTTTTATTGATTTTTATTGAGCTCTACATTTTTCTTCGCTTCCTTCCCTGCCTCTCCCCTCCCTTTCAACCCTCTCCCAAGGTCCCCATGCTCCCAATTTACTCAGGAGATCTTGTCTTTTTCTACTACCCATGTAGATTAGATCTTGTTTTTGTTTTTTAAAGCTTATGTTAATACCCACTTGAGTGATGCAAATATTGAAGTTCCAAGTCCAGAGGACAGCAAAATATCTGACCTGAGGGTGGAGTTACTACTGAAGAGTAAGGTGACAGTTGGGCTTTGTGTGAGGCCAGCCTTTGTGCTTGCTGATGCTGACCACACTACACTCATTTCATCTCAACAGTGTTCACAGGGCAGGTGCAGACAGTCCTTCCAGGCCCCAGAGTGCCAGTGAAAGCCTACTGATTTCGTTTTAATCTCTGGCACCTCTGATTATCATTCATTTAAAGAACTGAGGGGAGCTGGGCGATGGTGGCGCATGCCTTTAATCCTAGCACTCCAGAGGCAGAGGCAGGCGGATCTCTGTAAGTTCGAGGCCAGCCTGATCTACAAGAGCTAGTTCCAGAACAGGCTCCAGAGCCACACAAAAAAAAAGAACAACAAAGTAACTGAGGTGTGTGACTCATAGAACCAGGGCAATCATGCATGTGCATGCAAGTACATTTGAAAGTATTCATGCTATAGGTTGCCTGCAGAAGTAAGAGGACTGCTCTCCAGATTCAGTTCATAGCTACCATGGTGGATTGCGGGGATCACACTTAGATCATCAGGCTTATGTGTCAAATCCTTTATCTGTTTAGCCATCTGGTTGGTCACAATTGAGTACTTGTCATCAGTTCATGATGAACTAGGTTTGAGCCCCAATTCTGTGAAAATATATAAAGTCATATAAAGGACAACCAGGTGGAGGATAGGAAAGATCACCTCTTGAACTCTGAGAGGTTGTCACTTAAACCATCCCTGCTTGGATGGGGCCTAGAGTCGTGGTCGCCAGTGTTCATGTAAGTTTTTCTTCTGTTGTTTATGTGGCAGATCATCAAGGCGGAGATCAAGGGAGGAGCCAGACAGAGAAGCAAGACCAGGAACTCATGAAGAAATGGACGATGACGAAGAAGAAAAGGCAGAGTCCATATTTAACTTAAATGGGCTTTGTCTGTGTGTTCCTACTGGATTGGTAGAGATGATGCTGGGCAGGCTTCTGGGTGTAAAATCTATCCATCTCACTTGTTACTTTGGATTTGCCTGGTCTCCTTTGGGTGTTGGTTGTCACTGCGAGTTTGAGCCTGTTTGCCTGGACCAAGGTGCTTGTGAAGTCCGCTTCTGTGGAAACCTGGTCCACCTAGAGTTGAAGTCTTGAGTTATTCAACAAGCCCTCTCCCTTAAGTCCTAAGTGCAATTCTTGATTCTTCCTCTTTTCCCCTTCTACTTGCTTACCTGAGCACCCTCACAACCTAAAACAAGTCTGGGAAAATGGTGCACACTTGTAATCTTAGCATCAGAAAGGTAGAGACAGGAGTAGGAATTTCATCTCCTTAGCTAAAGATGAGGATCAAGGCCAGCCTCGGCTATTGGAGACTGTCTCAAAAAACAAAAATCTTCCATTTGAGGTTAAAACATACAATTGGAGGGTGGTGCAAGGATTCTCTGTAAAATGTACTGAGGTTGTTGTGTGAGCAGTCCAGTGTTTGCCTGGGTCCTCATGACCTCCATAAATCTCTAGTGCATGTGTTTTACCTAGCACTCAGAATGCTGTTTGCTATTACAGTGTTGTTTAGGGAACATGGCAAGGACAGTCTGTGTGGGCTGAGGATAGTTTTCTGAGCCTCTTGCACTTGCAATTGATTGAATCTCCAGGACATGGAAGACTTGATTGCCTGAGGTGCCAAGGCCTCTGGTAGTGTACAACACTTAGTTTGTGGATGCCTGCTTTATAGAACTCTAGGGCAGTAGATGAGGTCACACACTCGTGTCTTGGGTCTGACACTTTAGATGTCTGAGAAATGTCCACCTGGTTTCCTCCATTGAGATTTTAGAGTGGAGACTGAACCAGTGTGAGTGTTCTCAGTGCTGGTCTGCTGAGAGTAGAGAACAGGAAAAGCTCTCGTATCACCCCAGGGTGTAATAATGCTTCCATACCTCCCTTTCTTTGCCCAGATGCAAGTGGGTCAATGTCAGGGCTTGCCTCAAGTCAGGGAGCTTTTGTTTGTTTTCATTTTATTTTCTCTGTGTGGGTGCATGTAGACATCAAGAGGACAGCTTGTAGGAATTGGTTTTTGTCCACTCTATGGAGTCCTGAGATTGTCGGGCTTATGTGCTAGTGCCAAGTCATTTGTTGGCTGAGCTTTGTTTGGGATGGGTTCTCACTATGGGACCAGAATGGCTTCAAGCTTGTGTGTCCCTAGCCCAGAGTGCCTCACAGCTGCCCTGTGGAAAGGGAGGGCTGAGGTTAACACTTGGTTGTTGATGTGCTAGACCTACTCACCCAGATGCGTACATCAGTGAGGTACACTCTACATGCTCAGAAGTTGCTAGACTGTGTCTAGATATGTACTTTCTGTTTTGCTTTTTGTTCTATTTTAAACAGTCTCACTATGTAGCCAAGGGTCACCTTGAACTCTTGCCTGTTCCCCACTGCAGCCCCCAGTGATGGGATCACAGGTCTGTGTCACCACTCCCAGTTCATACTGAGCTGAGGGTGGAATCCAGGACATCTTCCATGCTTGGCAGGCACTTGACTCACTGAGTTCCAGACCCTGTTTGTTTTTGAGACAGAATCTCACTATGTAGTCCTGGCTGGCCTAGACTAACTCATGTGTTAACCAGGTTGGCTTCAAATTCCCAAGTGATATGATTAAAGGTGGATGCCACTACTCTCAGCTGTGCTTCTTTTGTTTTTGTTGTAAGACAAGGTCCATGTTGACTTGGGCATGAAGGAGGCTCCTGCTTTTCCTCAAAGTGTTAGGTTACAGCGTTCTTTAGAAAGTTCTTTAGTGCCTGCTGATTAGCAGTATTGGGGAAATGGGGGCCTCTGGTCCCAGGAGAGAATGTCTCCTGGTGCTCAGAACCAAGATGCTGACCCTGCACACTTGAGCTTGAAGTCACCCTGCTTAGCCTCTGAAATAATGTTGTTTTCCCTCCTCTCCTCCATTTTCTACTGTCAGGATAAAAGAACGCCCAGGCCCAGAAGTCAACCCAGAGATCTGTAAGTGTCAAAAGTGCTTGTGTCTTTCTGTCGTGTTAACTCCGAAAGGCTCTGCTAGGGAGAAGTATGGAATTGACAGTCTGAGGGGGCAAGCCACACCTGCTCAGCTGTGTGGGGCTTAGCTCCATCACCTTGCTCATTAATCCGTGGGGGTCCTCTGGGCCATCTGCAGACCTTTCAAAGGAATCCTGCTGCCTTGAGAGTCTTCATGATTTCTTGGTTTGGGGCTTGGGAGTGTTTAGCTGTGTCTCATGGAGCCCATTCTGACCATGAGTTCCTGGTCCTTTGCCTCCTCCACTTTCCCAGAGCTGAGATTATAGGTCTGGACCACCATGCCTGGACTCAACTACTAAGCAGTTTCTTCAGCCTCTTGCTTTTTGTTTTGTTTCTTTGGTACTGATAATCTAAATGCTACCAAACACTTGACCACTGAGCTATGTCCCTGACTGGATGTTCTGAGGCAAGCTCTCACTGTGTTGCTTAGGCCAGCCTAGAATTCTTGATCCTGCCTTAGCCTTCTAAGTATTAAGATTGCAACTGTGAGTTACCATACATGGTAGTATTTTTATGTTTACTTGGGTATAGTCAAGAGGTTGATACATCAGCTCTCTCACCATCGAAACTGAAGCTTATAGGTGGTTATATTAGCTGACCAGTAAGGACCCCAGGGATCCTTTTGTCTCTGCTTCTCCTGCACTAGGATTGCGGGCATGTGCCTGCTCTGCCAGCTTTATGTGGATGCTGGGGATTAAACTTGAATCCTTAGACTTGTAAGGTGTCTTAAGTCCTGAGCTATCTCAACTGCCAGTGTTTTGCTCTTTGATGGGAAGGTGTTCATCTGTCATTTCCAGAATAGTTATGCTGGAGTTGGGTTGTCAAAGCTAATGTTCCTTGTTCACAGAGCCACCAAACGGAGACCCAAGGAAGCAGAATCAGAGCAGATGGCTTCAGAATCTGAGGAAGGAGATGAAGAGGAAAGGGTAAGTAAGAAGAGTCTGGCTCTTCTATTTAACTTTTTTTTAAAAAAAAGAAAAGCTGGGCAATGGTGGTGCACGTCTTTAATCCCAGTGCAGAGGCTGGCAGATCTGAGTCTGAGGCCAGCCTGGTCTACAACGCAAGTTCCAGGACAGCCAGAGCTGTTACACAGAGAAACCCTGCCTTGAAAAACAAAACAAAACAAAAATAATTATTGTCCATGTATGGGTGTTTTACCTGCTGGTATATCTGTATACCATGTTCGTTCAGTGGTCATAAGCCAGAAGAGGGTGTCATTTCTCCTGAAACTGGGTGTGGATACTAGGGCTTGTACCTGGGTCCTCTAAAAGAACAGACAGTATTCTTAACCACTGTGACAACTCTTCAGCCTCACATTTGTTTAGAATCAGGATCTGCATGTGTAGCCCAGGCTGACTTCAAACACCAGAAGTCATCCTCTGGTTGCTACATGCATACCATGACACATGAACACCCACACATAATACACACACACACACAAGATAGACAAATGTAATTTTAAAATCTCTAAGAGGGGAGGACTTGTGAATAGAACCACAGTACCACAGTGAGTAAAACGCCAGCACATGTCTAGTCTGCTAGGATCATAGTCTTCCAGGGTTTTTTTTGTATTGTTGAGAGAAGGTCTCCTCATAAACAAACATAGCCTGGCACCCCCAGTGTTGAACTCAGGCTTGTGCCATGTCAACTTGCTTCCTGTCTGCTGGTTTTTTTTTACAGCATGAGCTGTGACCTACATTAAGATCTAAACTACATTAAACCAAGAAAACCAAAGCTGGGCAGTGGTGGTGTCCGCCTTTGATCTCAGTACTTGGATCTACAGAGCAAGTTCCAGGACAGCCAAGGCTATACCAGACCCTGTCTTTGGGAAGTAAAAAAAAGATCTAGACTATATGCAATTAATTTCATGCTACCTAACGACCTGAATATGTTCCAGGAAATTAACCATTAGGTAACTTTGTCTCTAAGAAGTTAAACTTTAATTTGTGTAGTTAACAAAGATGCTAAAGGATTGCTATATAGTCGCAGATCACGCATCACTGTCATCTAGATGGTCCATAGCTGGTCAGAGCATCGTTATGTGGCTCAGATTTGTTACAAATGTTAGAAGATCTCAACACAGGCTCTAATTTATGGAAAGTGTCCTGGGTTTTCCGAGCTTCTTAGTTGACTCCTCTCTGGCCTGTTTCTTGCTGTTGGCTGCTCTCTAGGAACTCTGGAGGTGTGGTGAGCCAGTGGCCCCCTGTGATGAGGCTTTTAGCCCAGGCTTAGGCACTGTGGACTTTGTCCAGTGTACTATCCATCCTTTCAGCTTCTCGTCATTTGTCTTTAAGTATTGGAATGAGAGCCAAGTCTTTGTGTGCTAGGCAAGCGCTCTGCTACTTGAGCCACACTGTCAGTTCTAACCCAAAGTTTTATTCTTTTTGGTTTTATTGAAATAAAGGTTTTATTCTGTAGTCCGGGTTTACCTCAATCCCGTGTCAATCTGACTGCTGGAATGTAGACATAACCATCATACTTGCTTCACTTGCATCATACTTGCTTAGTGTTGTCTAAGACTGAGTCCAAGAAGCCAATTCTCTTCTTTGCTTGTTTATGGGAGTTCATTTGAAACTGCTGTCTTTGTGCGTAGCTTGTATTGGCAACTTGAGCCATATTTATTGCTGCTTGAGATAGTTTGTGTCTGGGGTCAAACCTCCATGGACAGTTGCTAGTGAGGCCACTCAAGTGACCACTTAGCCTGTGCAAGGCTCTGTATTACCTACCCAGCTCTGCAAAGGGAAAGGGAAAGGTTGAGAGGGAGCCAGATGTGGAGCTATGCCTGCTTTCAAAGCACCTAGGGGCAAAGACAGGGTCACTTTAAGTTTAAGGTCATAGTGAGCTCCCAGGTCAGCCAATAAGACATACCCACAGCCTCTGGTCACTGTGTTTCCAGATGGTGCCACCTCCCAAATTCCAAAAAACAGCCAGCTGCTCTGTATCTGCAGGAGACGGGACTGGCCAGATCCAGAACCTGGGAAACCAGACTGCCTTCCACAAATTAGGACTACATATTTGAAACACTTGGTCAGTAGTGGGTCGCATATCTGTCAGGTCCTGTGGTTATCACGTAGTGCCATCATAGCCATCTGAAGGTACTGTCAAAGTGCATTGTCATCTCTTGTATGGGTTCTGATTCGAACTGTAAAAATGGCACAGGGAAGCAGGGAAAAGTGGCTCATACCCATCATCCCAACATCAGGAGGCCGAGGCTGAGGGAGCTAGAATTCAGTGTCAGCCTGAGCTAGATAGCCAGACAATCTCGGGAAAAAAACATATTTAATCGAAGACTTGACAGTTTCATGAGAGGTCAGATTGAAGCACACACATCAACCAACCTACCGTCTTTCCTAAACAAGGGGCACGTTTAGATGTCAAAGAGAATAGTGCTTCTTCCAAATGATTCTGTGGAAACCATAATCCAGAGTGTCAGTGCTCTGGAGCTAGGATACTTAGGGATGGGAGAGCAGTGTGGGACCTTGGCTCTAACAGGTTTGACATTGTATGGGAGGAGGTACCAGAGTTTACTCCAGCTCCTTTACTTACAGTTGCTGTTCTAAATTCATACCTCATTAGAACCTACAGAGTAGCCACAACCCTATACTCAAGAGGCAGGAGGCAGGCAGATCTCTTCAGTTTGAGGCCAGCCTGGACTATATAGGAACTTTTCCCAGGCCAGCTAAGGGCTACATAGTGAGACCCTATCTCAAAATAAAGTAGCCACATGACTTTCCTTTTTGCATTTTGAAAGTCATTTTAAATGGAAGTGATTCTGTATGTTGCCTTTCTCAGCCTACCTGCGATAGGCATCTCCAATAATGCATGTAGTTCTTGAAGCTTGTGGTTTCAAGACGTCCATGTTTAGGAGGACTCCACAGTTAGCTGTTTGAAGTGCTCTGGGAGCCAGAGCAGTCTCTCTGTGTTGCTATGCCCTCACGTAGCTTTGTGTATGTAGTACAAGGAAAGACTGGACTCTACTGTCCTCTTTCTCATAAAAAATGGCATGTCTTTTGGATCAGCACCTCGCTGTTAGGGCCTTGCTAAACCTCACTCATCTCCCTAGGGGCCCTGGCTCCTAATTCATTTATGATATGGGAGGTGGACTTACTAATATTAATTGATTGTTTTTTGCTTTTTATTTGTTCATTCATTCATTTATTTTGGTTTTTCAGAACAGAACAGAGTTTGTCTGTGTAGCCCTGCCTGCCCTGGAACTTGCCTGTGTAGACCAGACTGGCTTCAAACTCAGATCTGCCTGCCTTTGCGTCCCAAATGCTAGGATTAAAGAAGGCGTGTGCCACCACCAGCCAGCTGTTTTTTTCTTTTCTTTTTTTTTTTTTTTTTTTTTGAGATAGGGTCTTGCCAGGTATCCGAGGATGACCTCCAACTCATGGTCCTGCCTTAGGTTTCTGAGTACTGAGTTAGGGCAGGCTTTTCATGGGATTTGGACATTGGTGTGATTTGGGCCTTATTACCTGACCCTTTACCAGCTTTCTTCCTGAGTTTTGTGACAATCACATATAGGAAGTTTTTTCTTGGGGAGAGAGGGTAGTCTCTCTAGTCCTGGGTGTCCTGGAACTCATCTTGTAGACCAGGTTGGCCTCAAACTCAGATCCACCTGCTTCTGCCTCCTGGGTGCTGAGATTAAAGGTGTGCACCACCACTATCTGGCAGTATAGGAAGTTCTTAATCTCAAGTGCCATCCAAGCCTAAGGTGTCCTGACTCTGTTCTTCTTGCTCCTGTTTAGGAAGAAAAGAGACGAAAAATGACACCCAAAGAACCGTAAGCACTTCCCTTTCCCTTACAGAGCAGGTGATGCTGTTAGGCAGTTCTAGAAAGAGGGGTGAGAGGAGGCTGTTAAGTGAACTGCTACACCAGCCTTAACTTTCTGTGGGATCATAGTAGAAGCCAGGCACTTTGTTTCTGCCAGACAACCTCAGTACCATGATGGTCACTGTGGATATTGGCACCAGCATGCCTGGGCTAGCTTAGGAAGAGTTGGTGCAGGGCTGATGGTGGGTAGTGTATTCCAGTTTGAACTGCCAGCAACCTTGTGCTTCTTCCAGAGTGGAGAAAAAGGCGGCTCGAACCAAATCAGCCGTGATCCCAAAGGTAAGGGCACCTCCAGGAACTCGGCAAGCAACAGTACAGTAGTTCCTAGATGTTGGAGAGCTGCCCTGAGGCCGTTACCTGTTCTTCCCACAGATGGATTCACCACGGTGTCCCCAGTGTGGCCAGTTCCTAGATGACCCTGATCTGAAGTACCAGCAACACCTTCCAGATGCTGTGAGTCCATGCTCTACCTTCACCCTTTCATCTCCTGCCTCCTGGTATGCCCATGTCACTGTCCCCTGTCCTTCAGGTGGATGAACTCCAAATGTTGGTCAGTGAGAAACTGTCCATCTATGAATCCAACTCGTCTGGATTTGAAAGCTACGAGTCATCTCCCCAGCACAGGGTGACCTGCTTCAGGTAACCACCATGCCCTGTGGTTGTGTTCTACTGGTGGACACCTGTGTTCAAGGCAGCTAAGTGTAGTCATTAGTTCTAATCATAGGGCTTCTCAAGCTGCCCTCCTTTTGACAATAGCTAAGAAGCCAATTAAGGTTGAATAGACTTCACCACAAATAAAAACTTTATTATTGCTGTTTGTTTTCTGGGTTTTTTTTTTTTGCAGCCTGGGCCAACCTCAAACTTGATAGGTAGTCAGGATGACCTTGAATTCCTGGCCTTCTGTGCTAATACTCCCAGATGTATAGTGCTCTGTGCAAACCAGAGCTTCATTTACATCAGGCAAGCCCTTCACAATTGAGCCCTGTTTTTTTTTTTTTTTTTTTGAGATAGGGTCTTTAACTGTCGCCCAGTTGACTTTGAACACCCTCCTGTCATTTCAGGTGTCTACCACTAAGCTTAATTTTATTCAAAACAAAACTAGAACTCACTATGTAGTTCTGGCTAGAACTTCTAAATTGATCAAGCTAGACTCAGACTCAGATCTCCCTGCCTCTGGCTCCAAGCTGAGCTCTGTTGGCAGTTCTAATACTTTCACAGTGCTAGGATAGAACATGTGCCTCCTGTGCTCTAGGCAAGTGATCGAACCCTGGGCCACACTCCCAGACCTGTTTGCTGCTTTGTGGTTGGCACAACTTCGAATGATAAATCTTTAGTTCATGCCATTCTGAAGCTTATGCTTGTGCTCACACAACGACCAGATCTGTGCAGGATGCCAAGTCCACAGACATAGAAATTCAGACCCTTGCTTTTCCGGTCACAGAAAACCAGTGAGAGTGCTCAGAGGTTGCCAACCCTGCACTAGCTATGGGCAGAGTGGCTGATGGAGGAGTAGGACCAGATGTGATGAGGCTGAATTCACAAGTCCTTCTGGGTTGTATGTGGTGGAAGGGATCCCTGCAGGAGCAACCATTGGTGTCCCAGTAGCCATCATTCCTGGGTGCTCTTAGATATTGAACCCACCATGGGCTGAAGTTTCTGGGACCATTGGGTCAAGATCCCTGGGTGTGGCTGTGGCAATACTCCCTGCATGTTGGTTAGTGGCTAGATCTCTTTCTCTGCTACTGGAACATGGTAGATCACTATATCTGCCAGTGATCTACAGGGCTTTGCCCTAATAGGCACTAGACCTATGGGGCCAGTTGAAGATTGTTTGTAGATAGCAGTCAGCTGTAAATCCCACTGTGTCATCCTCAGGAGAGAACTGAAGCTGGGGCTTCTCCTTCACTCAGTTACATAGCCTTTTTTTCTGGTGGGGAAAGATGGCTGAGGGCGTGCAGCCCTTGGCTGAGTGTGGCCAGTGAACAGGCCTTATGCAGGATCAGGACTGGTACTCCGGTTCTTTTTAGTCTGGAGAGATAAATCAGCAGTCAACTCCAGTTGCTGATACATGTGTAGGCAGCTCATAACCAGCCAACTATAACTCCAGCATGGGGGAATCCTCTGACCTTTTTGGTATGTGGTATTTGTCACACAAGAGTGGTGTGAGACACTGTTGGATGGTGGACATTGCTGAGTCCAGAACCCTCACTTAGTCTGGGTACCTTGAGTCTGACAGTGATTTATGGTCCCCTGTGCAGAGCTGGGTGGTAAAGTAATGTTTGTTGCCTGTGTAGTGTGTATTGCAATAGAGGTCATCTGTGTCCTGTCGACACTGGTCTTATTGAGAAGAACATTGAACTCTACTTTTCTGGTTGTGCCAAAGCAATTTATGATGAAAATCCATCTGTGGAAGGTACGTGTAATGGTAAAGGTATGTGCAATGTTCAAGGGTTGTTAAAGAAGCAAACAAAACTTGGGAGGCAAGATAGAACCCGTGGGAAGTACTGTTTTGAGAGGAGAGCTCAAAGTCCTGCCATTAACTGAGCAAAGTGAAGAGGCTGCATGCTGGCTGGGTTTTCTAGCTGGAGTGAGAGCTGTGAAGTCACCATGTTTAGTCTGTTTCTTAGTGAGACTTTTTTCCACAGGTGGTGTTAATTGCAAAAACCTTGGGCCGATCAATGAGTGGTGGATCACTGGCTTTGATGGTGGAGAAAAGGCTCTCATTGGCTTTAGCACCCGTAAGTTTCTACCTAGTCACAAGTATCGTGGAACCGCTGCTTGCCTGGGCTTGGTGGACCTTGGAGAGAGGTCTCATCAGGCATAGGGAAGACCTGGTGACCTGTGTTCATCTTCACTGGCCTGAAAGCTGAGCCTCCAGTTGTATGACAATCAGGTGTTTACAACTCAGATGAGTGCCTATCTCAGCTGACTCATTTCCACCTGGCTCCTGCAAGTCCAGGTTTACTTTAGTGAATGTAGAAGGTGGATTCTTGTGGGTTAGGTTGTGGAGTTTTAAATTTTAGATTGTTCAGGAAGCTTGAAAGATACATACATGCCTGTGTTCAGTGTGGAGGCCATCAGATTGAGATGGCTTTAAATTTTTCTTTGTATTTATTGTGTGGGTGAGTGTGCACCACAGCATACGTGTGGGATCAGTAGTAATTGATTCTCTCCCTCTACCATGTGAGACCCTGGATCATACTCAAGTTGTCAAGCTTGTAGGAAAGTGCCCTTATCTGCTGAGCCATTTTACTGGCTCTGAAACAGCTTTTTAAAACGTATTACCTGCTGGACATAGCAGATAACTGCTGTCCTAGCTACTCAGGAAATTGAGGAGTTGGGGCTAGCCTAGGCAACATGACAGGACCCCGTTAAATAAACCAAACAGCCATCTGCATAAATGGTAGGTGCTGGAGGAGATAGAAATGCTAATAATCACCCTAATTGGACTGATCTTTAAAAACCAAGTCATGAAAAAAAAAAATGGGGCTGGAGAGATGGCTCAGTGGTTAGGAGCACTGCCTGCTCTTCCAAAGGTCCTGAGTACAATTCCCAGTAACCACATGGTGGCTCACAACCATCTGTAATGAGGTCTGGTGCCCTCTTCTGGCTTTCAGGCATACACACAGAATATTGTATACATAATAAATAAATATTAAAAAAAAAACAAACAACCAAGTCATGTGTTCTTCCCAGCATTTGCGGAATACATTCTGATGGAACCCAGCCCAGACTATGCACCAATATTTGGGCTGATGCAGGAGAAAATTTACATCAGTAAGATTGTGGTTGAGTTCCTGCAAAGCAATCCTCATGCCGTCTATGAAGACCTAATAAATAAGATTGAGGTGAGAGCTTTACCTTCTCTGTGGGTTTGGATCCACATATCTACAGCATAGTTGATGCTAGAGAAGACGCATTCAGAATCAGAACCTTCCACTACCACTAGAAGAGTCTTGATAGAAGATTAATGCAACGGGTCTGGGCGTGGCTCGGTTGTAGTGCCTCTGTCTAGAATCCCCAATGGGGGCCTAGGTGCGCAACTTTTGGTACATTGCTTGTCTAGCATACATGAAATACTAGGGTCCCCTCACCCAGCCTTACAAGGAGGCAAAACATTAGAAACATCTGATTTTTTTTTTTTTTTCTTCTTCTCCCCCAAAGACCACTGTCCCTCCTTCTGCCATTAACCTGAACCGGTTCACAGAGGACTCCCTGCTGCGCCATGCCCAGTTTGTGGTGAACCAGGTAGAGAGTTACGATGATGCCAAGGACAGTGATGAGACACCAATCTTCTTGACTCCCTGCATGAGAGCCCTGATCAAGCTGGCTGGGGTCACTCTGGGACAGAGGTAAGAATGTAGCAAGAATTAGATGGGAGACTTGAGACCAGAGAAGTCAGTCTATGTCTGGTTCCCTAAAATGGTGGCCATCTGTCTCAGGCGAGCGGAGAGACGCCATAACCTCAAAGATTCTACTAAGGAGAAGGACAAAGGACCCACAAAAGCCACCACCACCAAGTTGGTCTACCAGATCTTTGACACGTTCTTCTCGGAGCAGATCGAGAAGGATGACAAGGAAGACAAGGAGAACGCCTGTAAGCGCCGCCGCTGTGGTGTCTGCGAGGTGAGCAGGCTAGCCATGCCCGTGAGCCATTCTTGGCTCTTCCTTAGATGTTTAGGAGTCAGTACTCTAGGGGAGCTGCCTGCCTTGCCAGACGGTTGGGGTTGAAGTCAACAAGAGTGTTCAGGCCATGCCATTGGCTACATAGCCTGGTTTCCTGAGAGACGTTAGCTCTGCCTCCATGTCCTGTGGGTGCTGAGAGATGACTGACCCAAGAGCCAGAGTCACCTCTCAGGCACATTACACTCTGGAACTCTGCCAGAGCTTCTGCAGAAGTACATGCTTCTCTCAGCTTAGGTTTGTGGCTGCAGAAGGCCTCTTGATATGACTTGGGTCTTAATCTAGCTTAGGCTGGCCTGGAAGTCTATCCTAACTTATTCTTCCAAAAACTGGGTTTTATAGACCTGTGCCATCATGGCTGGCTCTTGTGAATACTTTTTGTATAAGTGGTCTTGGAATCAACCTGTGTCACATTAACATAACTCCAAATTAAAAAAAAACAAACTCAATGTGGTTAAGCTGGAGGCACAAGCCTATCCTGGCAGTGAGGATCAGGATTTCAAGGTCATTCTCAGTTATAGTGAGTTTAAGGTCGGCCTGGGCTACAGACCATATCCTGAACCATGGCCTGCATGTACGTGTGTATTCTGAGGCAGCTTCGTAGACAAGGCTGTCCTTCCCCTGCCTCCTGAGAGCTGAGCGTCCAGGTATTGTTCTGCATGCCCAGTCCTGTGAGGTCAGTTGTTCCAACACCAGCTTACGGGACATGCCTTGTCTTATGCTATCAAAGGAACGTAAGCGTCCTGAGAGCTCTGAGTGAGAAGAGAAGACTGTTATGTGCTATCCTTAGAACCCAAGGGACTGCTGGGTTTTTCTTTAGAGGAAGTCCCCCTAACCCTGTGACACAACTTAGGTGTATTTTTGCAGTTTACTGTTTTGACTTTCCCTGGATGTAGTAGAGCCTCACTGATCCTCACGCCCACAGTAGTATCCGTCCTTTTCTCATGACAGGCCTCCTCAGGATGCCCGTCCTCACCTCTCCATGTCCTTGTATTTGATGTTAATTTCTTTTAAAGTTTTTTTTTTTTTTTTTTCTGAACAAGGGAGCTGGGTGCTTGGTAGTCCTTTTGGTTACCTTGTTCTCATGCTGTTTTGTTAGTGATTCCCCACTGACTCCTTGGAGGCAGTTGGGGACACTGGTAGCTCTGTAACACCTCAACAGAGCTGCTTATGAGCTTCTAGGGTATGCTCAGCACCCTGTGTACCTCCAAATACTCAGATGCAGAGGCCCCTTCTTAGGGTACAGTGTTGCTATGTCACCTGTGCATACCTGACACAGGTTAAATCTGAGTAGTTGTCATGCTTAGGGAATGAGTGGGAAAAGGCTAAAGTGCTCAGCACAGATGCGGTGTGTTTTCACACTTAATTAGTTGAGGGTGTGTGCAAAGGCTGCAGTGTACGTGTGGAGGTTGGAAGTAACTTTGGAGTTTTTGGCTTGCTGTGGGTCTTGGGCATTGAACTAAGCTTAGATGGCTTGGCACCTTTACCCACCAAAACATCTCACTGGTCCTGAGCATGCATAATTTTGAAGGTTCTGGGCTGGGTGTGGTGACGCATGCCTTTAATTCCCACCCAGCATTTGTCTGCAGAGGCAGGTGGATCTCGATGAGTTTGAGGTCCTTCTGGTCTACATAGTGAGTTTTAGGTCAGCCAGAACTATGTAGAGAGACCTTGTCTCAAAACAAGAAACGAACCAAACAAAAAGTTCCTACCTATGAATGGCTGGTTGATCCACCCTTTTATTATTTTTCAGGTCTGTCAGCAGCCTGAGTGTGGGAAGTGCAAAGCCTGCAAGGATATGGTTAAGTTTGGTGGCACTGGGCGGAGTAAACAGGCTTGCCTCAAGAGGAGGTAGGCTTTGCTATGTTCTATTCTGGTAGCAGAAGCCTGGGTGGCTGAGGCAGTGACATGGTGTGGAGCTGACAGGATGCTTTCCTAGGGGTTGATGGCAGAGTGTGTTCTGCAGGTGTCCCAACTTGGCCGTGAAGGAGGCAGATGACGATGAGGAAGTTGATGATGACATCCCAGAGGTGCCATCACCCAAAAAGATGCATCAAGGGAAGAAAAAGAAACAGAACAAGGATCGCATCTCCTGGCTCGGACATCCCTTGAAGGTGAGGCCTCTTCCTCTTGCGTGCTAGTGCACGCCTGAGCCTAGCCCTGAAGCCAGGAAACTGTAGGCTCACCTGTGAGAGGCAAGCTGCAACCCAGCTGCTGTCCTCTCCCTCTCTTTCCCGGTACTTAGGAGTAGAATGCAAGGCCTCAGGCATTCTAGGCTGGAGCTGTACAACTGAGCCACACCTCAGCCTCACTGGTAAATCCTGAGCTGCCTCTGTGGCCCAGGCAGCCCATATACTTCTACACTTTACACTATTCCATTTCGACCTCCCAAATGCTAAGATTACAGACATGTGCCACCATGTCAGCCTTAGTGTTTTTTGTTTTTTGTTGTTGTGTGTTTTTTTTTTTAAGTTTTACTTTAAGACAGTTTCTCTAACTGTCTGTCCTGGAACTCCCTATGTAGGCCAGGCTAGCCTCTAATGCAGATCTGCTTGCCTACTGAGTGCTGGGATTACAGGCGTGCAACACCGTGCCAAGTTTAATAGAAATTATTAAACTGGTCTGTGTTGGCACACGCCTGTAATCCCAGCACTTGGATGGTAGGAGATCTAGTTTGAGGCCGGCCTGATCTACAAAATGAGTTTCAGGACAATCAGAGCTACAGAGACTATCTCAAAAAAACAAACAAAAATTAAAAATAATTTAAGCTGGATGATGGTGGTGTACTTGTTTAATACCAGCACTTAGGAGACAGAAGCAGGTAGATCTGTGTTTTAGGCCAGCCTGGTCTATAGAGCAAGTTCTAGGACAGCCAAGGTTATACAGAGAAGGGTATTCATTCAGAAGCCTTGGTTTGGTTTGGTTTTAAAGATAGGCTCTCACTTTATAGCCCAGGTTGGGTTAGAACTTAAATTTTATTTATCATTTTTTTCCCAGATTTATCACATGTAGATTTTTTTTTTGTTTTTTTGTCTACATGTGTGTTCATGCACCATATGCATGCCTGGTGCTCACAGAGGTCAAAAGGTATGGAATCCCCTGCAATTGGAGTTAAAAATGGTTGTGAGCTACTGTGGGTGTTAGGAACTGAACCCAGGTTCTCTGTAACAGCAAAAAGTACTTTTCACTGCTGAACCCTGGACATCTTGATTCTTTGCTCTTTTTTTAGCCTTTCAAGTGTTAGGATTACAGACATATGCTACCAATCCCAGCAACTCATGCCTTTTTTCTTTGAGTTAGGGTTTTACCGTGTAGCTCTGACTGGCCTGGACGTAATGTAGGCTAGGTAGACCTGCTAGGTTTGAAGGTGTGTGCCATTACACCTGGCTTTCTTGATTTCATTACATTTATTTGTGGATGTACACACATGCCACAGCATGCATGACTGTCAGAAGACAACCTACATGAGTCCCTTCTCCATGGAGTAGGTCTCAGGATCAAACTCAGGTCAAACTTAGTGACAAAACTTTACCCACTGAGCTACCTTGTTAGCCCTCATGACTTATCAAATAAGTCGTGTTTTCACTTTTTTAGGGTGGCTGGGGTGGAGCCCAGAGCCTGGCATCTGGTCAGTGTTCTTTGCACTGCTGATCCACACCCCTAGTCCCAAGTAAATTTCACAGAAAGTTAGGGAAAATGTTGGACATGACCCTCACCCAAGCTCAGATTGGTTTCAGATTGAAGAGAAGAGAACTTACTATCAGAAGGTGTGCATCGATGAAGAGACACTGGAGGTGGGGGACTGCGTCTCTGTCATTCCAGATGATTCCTCCAAGCCACTATATCTAGCCAGGTGTGTGTGTCCTTCTGCCAGATTTGAGTGCCTGCTTTTTCATTTGAACCCCTAAAGCCATTGTGTCAGACTGAAACCAAAAGATACCCAAGGGTTTGTGTGGTCCAGTTCTGTTGGTTACATGAGATATCTATTCCCTGTCCTGTCTTGCGGCTGCAGGGTCACGGCACTGTGGGAAGACAAGAATGGACAGATGTTTCATGCGCACTGGTTCTGTGCTGGGACAGACACAGTCCTTGGAGCCACCTCCGACCCGCTGGAGCTGTTCCTGGTGGGCGAGTGTGAGAATATGCAGCTCTCTTACATCCATAGCAAGGTCAAGGTCGTCTACAGAGCGCCCTCTGAAAACTGGGCCATGGAGGTGAGTGCCTTCTCTCCTCTCCATACTCCACCCGACCGTAGAGCCAAGGCTGACCATGTTTTGTTTCCACAGGGAGGCATGGATCCTGAGACCATGCTGCCAAGGGCTGAGGATGATGGAAAGACCTATTTCTACCAGCTGTGGTACAACCAGGACTACGCAAGGTTTGAATCCCCTCCCAAGACCCAGCCGACAGAGGACAACAAGCACAAGTGAGTGTGCGAACCAGCTGTAGGCCTTCTCTGTGCCCCCATCCTGCTTTCGGAGTCTTTCCATTCTCTCAGGTTTCCAGGGAAAGGGTTACTTATTCCCCAGTTGTCGTCTTTTTTTTTTTTTTTTTTTTTCGACAGGGTTTCTCTGTAGTTTTGGAGCCTGTCCTGGAACTAGCTCTTGTAGACCAGGCTGGCCTCGAACTCAGAGATCCACCTGCCTCTGCCTCCCGAGTGCTGGGATTAAAGGCATGCGCCACCACCACCCGGCCCCAGTTGTGTTTTTTGCTGATCAAAGAGGCCTGACATCGTGGGTGTGTTTTAAAATGTGTGGACCTGGCCAGGTGGTGGTGCACACCTTTAATTCCCGCACTCGGGAGGCAGAGTCAGGCAGATCTGATTTCAAGGCCAGCCTGATCTACAGAGTGGGTTCCAGGACAGCCAGGACTGTTACAGAGAAACATGTTTTTTAAAAAAGCGTGGACTATCTGGGGGTTGTCATAGGCAAGCATGGCCACCTGTTTAAAAATAGTCATTTCTGCTGGGCAGTGGTAGTGCACACTTTTAATACCAGCACTTGGGAGGCAGAGGTAGGCAGATATGTGTTTGAGGCCAGCCTGGTCTTCAGAGTGAGTTCCAGGACAGCAGTGCTATATAGAGAAACCTTGACTCAAAAAAAGAGAAAGGGGGAAAAATGCTCATTTGTGGTGCTAGGTTGTAGTCCTGGGCCTTGGGCATATGCTGGCCGAGGACCCTTCTGTTAATGTACACAGCCCCTGGTTTGTTTGCTAGGCTAGTATTAATTTCTGTCTTTGAGCTGTGGTCATAAGGGGCAATTCTCCCAGACATCTGCAGATACTTTCTCCTCTAGGATTTCAGTGGTCACCATTCTGTCACCTCAGAGCCTTGAGTTTCTGTCCTTGGCTTCTACAGATTCTGCCTATCCTGTATCCGGCTGGGTGAGCTAAGACAGAAAGAAATGCCCAAGGTCCTGGAGCAGCTTGATGAGGCGGATGGCCGGCTCTACTGCAGTTCTATCACCAAGAATGGTGTTGTCTACCGACTAGGTGACAGTGTATACCTGCCTCCTGAGGCCTTTACCTTCAAGTGAGTGCCCCCATCCATGGTCCATCCCAGTCAGTTGGCTTTGTGATCTTTCCAGCTGCTCCCCTTAAGCTAGTGTTTAGGCCTCTCCTTGTGAAGGTTCTATCACGTGCTGTGTGTGTCTGGCTGAGACCTGCAATGCTGGACAGCTGGTTCTTGCCTTGGCTCTGCACCTGAGCAGCTCTGAGGCCTTGGGCATAGGCTTCCTCCCTGAGTCTTTTTCTCCTTGAAGCTGATGAGATCTGTGAACAGAACTACCTCAGACTCCATGTTGGAAGTCAGGACATCATCTCCACCTTTCATCCATTCTACATCCTAAGCTCTAGAACAAGCTGGAATTGCAGCTCGTGTTTCCGAACATAGCTCAGTATCTATAGTTGGAGGATCCATTTTCCTAGTGTCTGGTGAAACCTTAAATCCCCAAATTTTGCTTAGTTGCTGTGACCCATGGAACTAAGGAATGAATGGATACTTCTACATTGATGGTGTTGGTTGTTTTACCCAATCTTGAAATGCTCATCTTTGGTGTCCTCTATAGGTTGTTCCCTGTGGTGTCATATACCACATAGAAGCACACCAATTAGGCCACACTTAAGCACTCAAGGGTGCCTCTAGGACTTGAAAGTCAGCTGCTAGCCAGAGTGGGAGCCACCTTGGAAGATCACCTCCTGTGTCCTTGTGGGTACCTGTGGGTAGAGTAGCAAGATTGGCCAGCTTTGCTATGAGTTGGACCAAATTCAAGCTTTCTCAGACTCATCCTTCACATCACATTTGCATCGGTACTCCGTAGTAAGGGAAGTGACATCATGCCACAGTGAGTCCTCGAGGCCCGGGGCTTCTCAGAACACAGTGGTTGTGCTTTTGGCTGACACCTGGGGAGATGGTACCTGTGCCATCTTAGAAGCTGCTGTTTCTCCTAGTGCGATGTCCCCTCCTATAACATTTCAGCTTGTGTTTGCTGACAGGATCTTGTCACATACCAGTCAGTAAGTACATGGTGCTACATGGCTGGGAGGTAGCTCCAGGTTGGCCTAAAATTTAATTGGTAGCTCAAGCTTACCTGAAACTCCTGAGCCTCCTGGATCAATCAGCTTGTCTCCCAAATCCTGGGATGACAAGCACATGTAGCCACCTGAGCTCTGAGAGCTGAGTGGTATTTTAAACAGATTTCATTTGAAATACCTTTCATTAATGGTACTAGGCTGTACCAACTCATGATGAGGAATCTGCTCACTCCAACCTGTCGTCTGGACTCTAAGGCCTCAAGTTCAGTTGTATCCTTCATTCCTCTGCAGCATCAAGCTGGCTAGCCCCTTGAAACGTTCAAAGAAGGAGCCTGTGGATGAGAACCTGTACCCTGAGCATTACCGCAAGTATTCTGACTACATCAAAGGAAGCAACCTGGATGCTCCTGAGCCCTATCGCATTGGCCGGATCAAAGCAATTCACTGTGGCAAGAAGAATGGCAAGGCCAACGAAGCAGACATCAAGATCAGGCTCAACAAGTTCTACAGGTCGGTGTGGGTTCTGCCTGCTGGGAGGCCCTGCTGGTGGTCATGGCTGCTTCTAGGGGCATGGGTGTATTGCATACTTGTGGCCTTGGGGGGGTAGTTGTGGCTAAGTTGGGAGACTGTCTAGCATGTGGGGTACTGTGAACTCTAATTCAACCTGCAAGAAACAAAAGCTGCAGAATGGCAGGGAGTGTGTCCTGGTTTGTCTAGGTGCTTTGCCCAAACCAGTCTCCTGTTCTGGTCTCCCACCACTCTCATCCCTCTGTTCTGTACCTTCTTTACTGGTTCTGGGGTGTTTTTTTTTCCAGCCCTTGGCTTAACTAAACATTCCACATACGCTTTATGTACTTGTGTGTGCACTCATGAATGTATGGCTTCTTTGTTTGAAGATAGGTTTCAAGCAGGCAGCAGAAAGGGGGCTATGGTGAAAGAAAACTGGCCCAGATGACCTGTGCTTGTTTTACCAGCACACAGAGGACTTGAGATCCCCCTTTCAGCATCATTCCAATTACTAGGATAATAGGCACCTGTTACTACACCTGATTTTTCTGGAGTCTTTGTAATAATCAATGTGGTTAGGAAAGAATGGGACACTCAGCATTAATGGGCAGGATGAAGCAGAGCATCCCTGATCTGGTTCCCAGGAATTCCATTCCTGCTGTGGGGTTGGGTCCAAGTAAGGGTGGTGGTCACCATGCTGATGGAACTGGGACATGTGATCTTTCCATGATGCTGTTTATAGGTTGAGCATACCCAAACCAAAGTACTCAAATTATACAGCTGACCTCTCTTACAGGCTACCTCAAGTGTTACTTAATGCCATGTAAGGGCTGGAGAGATGGCTCAGTGCTTCAGATTTGATAAGTTTAATTCCCAGCACTTATACATGGTGGCTCAAAATTGTCTAACTGCAGTTCCATGGGATTCGATGCCCCCTTCTGGCCTCCATGGGCACTGTACTCACCTGTTGCACTGACATACAAGCCAGCAAAGCGCCCATACATACTGAATAAAGATGAATAAATCCTTTTTTAAAAATGCTGTCTAAGATGTCCTGTGGAGACTGGGTTGGTAGTTGTTGCCTGTAGTCCCAGCACTTGAGGTACTGTGGCAGGAGGATCACTGAGTTGGAGGTCAGCCTTGGAAGCACTGTCTCAAAAAATAAAGGCCTTGAGGTATGAGGTGTATAAGACTGACAAGATCCCTGTTGTCTCACTCAACACCCCAATTGCTGGTTCCAGGCATTGCAGATGAGGGTGCTTTGACCTGTGATTATAAACTTGTGGTAAAGTAATACTTACCTGGTGTCTGCTTTACAGGCCTGAGAACACCCACAAATCCACCTCGGCAACCTACCATTCAGACATCAACCTGCTGTACTGGAGTGACGAGGAAGCTGTGGTGGACTTCAGTGATGTGCAAGGCCGCTGTACTGTGGAGTACGGGGAAGACCTGCTTGAAAGCATCCAGGATTACTCACAGGGGGGCCCTGACCGCTTCTACTTCCTTGAGGTGGAGCCAGACTTCAGGGGCAAATGTGCGAGAGTGGGGTGCCCAAGAAAGCAGCTTAGTCTGGGGTAGAGCTCAGTAATAGGCTAGATAGTGCTAGACTTGGTCCTGGAATTTTCTTAGGACAGGAGATACAAGGTAGACCAAGGAAGCAGCTGATGTGCAGTGGGTTTGGTTTTTGTTTGAGATTTTGTCTGTTTTGAGATGGGGTCTCGCCATATAAATATAGAGACCAAGCTGGCCTTGAACTGACTGATCCACCTGCCTTTTCCTTCCAAGTGCTGGAATTAAAGGCTTGTGGTACCTGCCCCAACCAACCTATATAGTCTTTTGGTTTTTCAAGACAGGATTTCTGTGTATCCCTGAACTGGCTCTGTCGACAGGGCTGGCCTCAAACTTAGAAACCCACCTGCCTCTAACTCCTGAGTGCTGGGATTAAAGGCATTTGACTTTTAAAGAAAACAAGGCAGCTGGAGATATGGCTTGATCCAGTAGAACTCTTGCCTAACATGCACAAAGTCCTGGGTTGGGAAGCAGGATTGGGTGTTCAGAAGGAGATAGGTGTTGCATGCCCATGTGGGCACATGACACAGGCCTGTGATGGCAGGTGGTTCTGGAGTTCAGTGCTCAGCTTTTGCTTTTCTGGGTTTGGTTTGGGTTTTTTGTTTTGTTTTCCAAGACAATATTTCTGTATATAACAGTCCTGACCGTCCTGGAACTCGCTATGTAGACCAGGCTGGCCTCGAACTTGCACAGCGCCACCTGCCTCTGCCTCCTGACTGCTGAGATTAAAGGCATGCACCACTACTGCCCAGATTTATTTTTGTTTTGTTTTTGAGATAGAATTTCTGTATGTAGCCCTGGCTGGTCTAGATTTAAGAGTAAAAATTGAGAGTGTAACATTTTACTAACACCATTAAAATTTATCTGAGAGACTGTTTTGAAGGCCTCTATCAACCATACCTAGGGTCTTGGTATATGTTGGGAAGGTCCCCCTCTTTGGGAAGAGTACACTGTCTCTGTCTCTTGTGACCAGGTAGTGGCCATGGTTTTGAGAAAGGATCCAAGATCCTCTTATACTAGACCCATTTGAGTACCTGGAGCTTGGCTCTTCAATGTTGTCTTAAGTGCCCATTTTTCTGTGTGTGCATGTTTGTGTGACATTGGACAGCAGGCTCCCATAATGCCCTCCCTTTCTTTCGAATGTATGCTCTGGGTGCTTTAAGTAGCAGGTGTTGGTGTGCAGACCATGAGAGGGTTAATAGAAGTGATTTTTAGATAGCCTCTCTGTAGTATGGCATGGCCTCAGCCTCAGCACCATGACCAACTGGCTGCAGTCTTGTCTCTTTTCAATAATAAGATCAAATTTTGTTGCTGGTTGATTGGCTCTGGTCCTCCTAGGGAATAAGATTGTCAGATCAAGTTCTTAAACTGTGGGGTCCATGCATTTCTTCTTAACTAATATGGCTCATCTCTGTGCAGGCCTACAATGCAAAGAGCAAAAGCTTCGAAGACCCTCCAAACCACGCCCGCAACCCTGGGAATAAAGGGAAAGGGAAGGGGAAAGGTGTGTACCATCTGTTACTCCCCTGTGTGTATGGTTTTCATGAGACAAGGTTGCATGTTGTCCAAGCTAGCCCAGAACCCTGAAGTTTCCTGCCTCAACCTCTCAAATTCTGCCCATGTTTGGGAGGCTGAATCGGGAAGGTCTCCCAAGAGGATGCTCTTAAGTCACACAGACAAGGTCTCCTAAATAAAGCCTCTGAGGAGAGTAGTCTGGTGGGCCCTTCTCACAGCTAGTGACCTTGTTCCTCCAGGGAAAGGGAAGGCAAAAAGTCAGGTGTTGGAGCCCAGAGAGCCTGAGACAGCCATCAAATTGCCTAAGCTCCGGACTCTGGATGTGTTTTCTGGCTGTGGAGGGTTGTCAGAAGGATTCCACCAAGCAGGTAAGTACTGGTTGTGCTGACTCTGACCTGGCTCTGGGGACGCTTTAGAGCATGCACCTGGCTGGGTGCATGGACCTGGCTGGGTGACCGTGGCATGTCTGAGCAAATGAAAACAAACCTCTGCTCTCTGTTCCCCAGGCATCTCTGAGACACTGTGGGCCATTGAGATGTGGGACCCAGCAGCCCAGGCATTTCGGCTGAACAACCCTGGCTCCACGGTGTTCACAGAGGACTGCAATGTGCTGCTCAAGTTGGTCATGGCTGGCAAGGTGACCAACTCCCTGGGCCAGAGGCTGCCGCAGAAGGGCGATGTGGAGATGCTATGTGGTGGACCGCCGTGCCAAGGTTTCAGTGGCATGAACCGATTCAACTCCCGTACTTACTCCAAGTTCAAAAACTCCCTGGTAGTCTCCTTCCTCAGGTAAGCATGGACAGCCCTGTCATTTGCTGTCTGGGGGCAACTCTAGGCTAGATGCAGCTTTGTGGGAGCCCCTCTCTGATGGGAGATGCTTAGGGTCTGTGAGACTGAGACCTTTGTCCTTCCTGCCCCACAGCTACTGCGACTACTACCGGCCACGGTTCTTCCTGTTGGAGAATGTCAGGAACTTCGTGTCCTTCAAGCGCTCCATGGTGCTGAAGCTCACACTGCGCTGCCTGGTCCGCATGGGCTACCAGTGCACCTTTGGTGTGCTGCAGGTGGGCATCACACAGCAGACAGAGGGACAGAAATGGCCTCCCGCAATGCAGTCTCCTGGACTGCTGCCCTCCATCACTAACTACGAGAGTGTTCGGGCCTGCTGCGGGTAGCAGAGGGCTGCGTGATCACTAGTGTGCTGGTGAGGATGGAGGCAGCTCAGACAGAAAAAGTATAGGGTTAGCCCAGTGTAGTGGTGCCTGCCCTTAATCCCACCACTAGAGGCAGGTAGGTGGATCTGAGTTTGAGGCCAGCCTGATCTACAGAGCGATTTCTAGCACAGCTAGAGCTGCAAAGAAACGCCCCCCCCCCCCCCCCCCCGGTTTCTCTGTAGCTTTGGAAGCTGTCCTGGAGCTAGCTCTTATAGACCAGGCTGGCCTCAAACTCAGAGATCCACCTGCCTCTGCCTCTCAAGTGCTGGGATTAAAGGCATGCACCACTACCGCCTGGCCTAAACACTTAAAAGAAGAATAAAACATGTTTTAAAAGAAGAAAAAAAACATAGGGTGACCCGATATGGTGGCACAGGCCTGTCATTCCAGTCTTAAAAGGCTGGAGTAGAATAGAAGATCATGGTTTCAAGGCCAATGTCTCAAGATTAAGAGCTGGGCTGTAGCTAAGTGTAGTGCAGTCACAAGTAACACATTGGTAATTGCACATTTGCCAAAAGTAAGCAGGGTGGGGAACAATAGAAAACTGGGTGGTTAAAAAGAAAAAAAAAGTAAGCAGGGTTGGCTGGGGCCCAGTTGGTAGAACACTTAGTAACCTTCAGTAAGCCTGAGTTCCTTTCCCATCACCACTAGCCCAAATATGGTCGCACATACCTGTCATCCCAACAAGTAAGGCAGTGGGTAGGTGTAGGATCAGGACTTTAAGATGTCATCTTTGTCTACATAGCAAGTTTTGTGGCCAACCTGGGCTACATGAAACCTTGATTCCAAACTCAAACATCCAATGGATGCTGAAGTCACAAGAGCCCTCATGGGGCAAGTGCTGCATTCCCAACCTTGCCTGTAGCCAGCCCTGCTCACCAGCAGGCCTGTGACTATCAGGGAGTGGGGGCACCTGGCTCCCCATTGTTACCAGTTCTGCAGTGTTCCCTAAGGGGGCAGTAACTGCACAGATGTAAGGTCAGTGAAACAGAACCTGAGACCCACAGCAGAACCTGAGATTCTGAGAATCCAGTGCAAACTTGGGATTGGGGCTTTCCAGTTGGTCACCCAGAAATCTTGCAATCCCCTTCAAACCCATGAGTTGCTGTGAGAAGAGGGGAGGAGACAAAAACAGGTGGTGGATTAATATTTTGGGGGGCTGGACTTGACAGAATTGGGGTGGCAGGGAGCTTACAAAGAGTGACTAATTCGGGGCTAGAGAGATGGCTCAGTGATTAAGAGCATTGCCTGCTCTTCCAAAGGTCCTGAGTTCAATTCCCAGCAACCACATGGTGGCTCACAACCATCTGTAATGAGGTCTAGTGCCCTCTTCTGGCCTGCAGGCATACACACAGATAGACTATTGTATACATAATAAATAAATAAATATTTAAAAAAAAAGAGTGACTAATTCTGGAAATTCAAATTATTGTAGTCTTAAGGATTGGTGACCGTTTAACCACAATGAGAATTTTGCAGATGGCGTGCAAGTGCTGCTCTTGTTGGTCAGTTGCAGTGTCGACTTGATGAGTTGCAGATGTATTACCTGCTTCCCAATCCTGGTTCTCAGCACAGAGGCCAGCTAGGCAGGCACTCTGCCTGATGCCACCTATCTCTGTTCCCCTCTTAAAGGCTGGACAGTATGGTGTGGCCCAGACGCGGAGACGGGCCATCATCTTGGCTGCAGCCCCAGGAGAGAAGCTGCCTCTGTTTCCAGAGCCTCTGCATGTGTTTGCACCCCGTGCTTGCCAGCTGAGTGTTGTGGTGGATGACAAGAAGTTTGTTAGCAACATCACCAGGTAGGAGCTGAACTCAGCACACCAAGTGCGGGACAGTGGTAGTAGGTCATAATTCTTGGGTCTCTGAGGTTTGTGCCAGACTCTGGAAGCTCAATGCTGTTGCAAGTCTATGCCATTGCAGCCTCAAGTTCTGCCTTGTTGCAGGCAGCTGGCTTGAGTAGAGCACATACTACAGTTGCCCCTCACATCTTAAAATTCAGCAGAGACTGCCTGCATGATATCTAAGAGGGCACCCTCTGCTGCAGGTTGACCTCGGGCCCCTTCCGAACCATCACGGTGCGGGATACCATGTCCGACCTCCCTGAGATCCAGAATGGAGCCTCGGCACCTGAGATTTCCTACAATGGAGAGCCACAGTCCTGGTTCCAGAGGCAGCTGCGGGGCTCACACTACCAGCCCATCCTCAGGGATCATATCTGCAAGGTAGCTACCTTGGGGTAGTGGGAGGCTTCTTGTTGGTTCCTGGCCATCCAGCTAGCTTAAACCTGAAATAATCACACAGAAACTGTGTTAATTAAATCACTGCATGGCCCATTAGCTCTAGCTTCTTATTGGCTAACTCTTATATTAATTTAACCCATTTCTATTAATCTGTGTATCGCCACGTGGCTGTGGCTTACCGGGTAAAGTTCACTGTCTATCTCCGGCAACCCCATGGCATTTCTCTGATTCTGCCCTTCCTCCCAGCATTCAGTTCCGTCTTCTCTGCTTACCTAAGTTCTGCCCTGCTATAGGTCCAAAGCAGTTTCTTTATTTATTAATGGTAATCCCACATCACCTCCCCTTCTCCGTTTAAATAAAAGGAAGGTTTTAACTTTAGCATAGTAAAACTACATAAAACATATGAACCTCCCACACCACCCTGGGTCTGGTGCTTCCTGGGGTCTTCCCTGGCCCAACTTCTCTCTGGGCTTACTTGTACCTCCACAGGCCTGCAGGCTCAACATCTCGGGTCTCCCACCCCCGTGGCTAGTAGTGTTGTCTTCAGATGACACTGGAGCAGCAAGCATCCAAGTGTCTCCCCCAATACACCCTCTAATAGCTTTTCTGTAAGGACTTCTAATACACTGGACCGCACCTTTTGTGTGCTTCCTGGCTGACTTCACACTGGACCCTTGTCCTATGCATTTTTCTCAGGTGTCCCTCTAGGCATGCCCTTGGCTCCATTCTTACGTGGTCATCTCTTACAGCTAGGGCTGGGTAGCTGTCTCCTCCTGATAGGATCTGAGCCTCTGGTTCCCTTTTGTGCTTCCTGACCTGGATTTCAGCTATGTTCCCTGTGTTCTAGGACATGAGCCCATTGGTGGCTGCCCGCATGCGGAACATTCCACTGTTCCCAGGATCAGATTGGCGTGACCTGCCCAATATAGAAGTGCTGCTGACAGATGGCACTACGACCAAGAAGCTGCGCTACACCTTCCATGACAAGAAGAATGGGCGCAGCAGCACTGGTGCAATGCGTGGGGTCTGTTCCTGTGCGGAAGGTGGGACCCCAGGCTTTAGTCATCTCACTTTCACTCATTGTCCCCACAGACGTGGGTTCCATGACTACAGCCCCGTGTGGTCTGGCCGCTTAGCAGGGTGGCTTCCTAGGGTTCCCTAGCAGTCCCCACTTGACACATCTGCTTGTTAACCCAGAGGCCCTGGCCACGCCTGGGTGCCAGAGTGGGGTTAAACAGTGTGCCTGTAGCAAAGCCCCCCACCCCACCCCGAGCCCCTTTGCAGAGGTAAGTGCCCCAGGGAGTGAGTCTCCCTGTGGCCTGGCAACAGCCCTGGCTATAGCACAGTGTTCTGTTGCAGCTGGCAAGTCCTGCGACCCCACGGCCAGGCAGTTCAACACCCTCATCCCCTGGTGCCTGCCGCACACTGGGAACCGGCACAACCACTGGGCTGGCCTCTATGGGCGCCTGGAGTGGGATGGCTTCTTCAGCACCACTGTCACCAACCCTGAGCCCATGGGCAAGCAGGGCCGTGTGCTCCACCCAGAGCAGCACCGGGTGGTGAGCGTGCGGGAGTGTGCCCGCTCCCAGGGCTTTCCGGACACCTACCGGTTCTTCGGCAACATCCTGGACAGACACCGGCAGGTTAGCCCAGCACCAGAGCTTGTTGCCAAGTGGCCTCAGCTCTCATGTAGGGAGTGGGGCCCAGGGCTTGTGAGTCCGGCTGTGTCACTGAGAGTATGGGTCATCAGCAGCAACACAATAGCACAAATGTCGTTCCCAGGCTGGCAATCCCTAGTTAGGAACTACTACTGAAAGAGGCACATCAGAAATACTGGCCTGGCCTGGACTCCATGCAGACCAGCCCCATGCTCCCTCAGGCCCTTGTTTGGCTCATAGTGGGAATCAAAGTGGGCTTGGGTGTCTCTGTTTTGCTTCCAGATTTTCCTAAAGCCTTTTAAAAGCTTACTGTTGGCTAGGTGTGGTGGCTCACACCTTTAATCCCAACACTGGAGAGACAGAAACGGGTTGATCTGAGTTCCCAGCCATCTTAGAGAGACCCAGTCTTGAAACAGAGCAAACAAATAAACAGAAAACTCCCTGTTAGTGGACTGTGGGTCTGAGGGCATCACAATGGAAGGCCTGTGCCACTTGAGTAGACTGAGTCCCTAATGTCCAGGTCACCTTCCTACCTTGGTCAGAGCTGAGGCAGGCAACTAGTGACACCTGATGACAATCTGGTGTTGCCTCTTTCCTTCCCACAGGTGGGTAACGCTGTGCCACCACCACTGGCCAAAGCCATTGGCCTTGAGATAAAGCTCTGTATGTTGGCCAGAGCTCAGGAGATTGCCTCAGGTATGTGCCACTTTCCTCCTGGGCAGCTAGCTCTAGGCCTGGGACTTGGGCACAGCCCCATCTCCACATGAGGACAGAGTAGTGGGAGCGAGGGCTGACTGCGGTGGCTTTGGAGGCTCTACGAGCCTTCCAGCTGATGGACATGGTCAGCAGCCACCAGGGTGCAGGAACTGCTGCGAGATGTCTCAGTGCTGACTTGTCAGCTGCTGCAAGTTCTCCAGCTGTGAGCTTGCATGCCGCTGTGTGCTCAGGGTAACTTCTACTTTCCTCTCTCTTCAGCTGCAGTAAAGGAGACTGCCACAACGGAATAGTTCTGCTCTCGCCCAGAGCCCCATATGCACTGATGTTTTTAACCTGTTGAGCCCCAGCATTTGAAATGTTGTGCACAGTGTCTGTGACTGTGGCTGACACTAAGCTGTTTGTGTGAGGTTTGCTTTGTGACCAAGCCGTGCAGTACTTTGTGCATTCTGGATTTTAAAGTTTTTTGGTTTTTAATTCTGTATTCTATCAGATCTGCCACTGTGCAGGTGGCAAACAAGACTTGATGTAGTTTTTATATGTTGTAATATTTCTTCAAATAAAGCGCTTCTATAAAGCACCCAGGTAGTGACTGGTTTCTCTCACTGCTCCCCCCCCCCCCCCACAAGAGGGGAAAGGGACCTCTGCCTTGAAGGCATACGTGGAAGAGTGCATCTACCTCACGGGGTACATTTCTGTAATTCAGTTTTGGACAGTGAGGGGCAAATGCAACTTTTTAATAAAGCTTTCCAGAAAGCCTCTTAAGAAAATGGTCAGAAGAAGAAAGAAAATGAAAATGGTCTTGGGGGCTTGAGAGATGGCTCAGAGGTTAAGAGGACTGTTCCCAAGCAACCACATGGTGGCTCACAACCAACCATAGTGAGATCTTGTGCTCTTCTGGTGTGCAGGTATACATGCAGGCAGAACACTGTATATATAATAAATAAATCTTTTTTAAAAAATAATAGAAAAAATGATTTTGGCTATCTCCATGGCTACTTTACCCTTTTTGTTTTGGAGTTTGGCTGTTGACTGTGGTGTCTGGTAATGCACAGCCATCCTGTGATCATGAGGACATCATACCTGGATGGGTGCAAGGTGAGAAGAGGAGCCACCACTGAACTGCCCTCCGAACCCAGACCTGTCTGCTCCAGTTGGCTTAAGACCTGCCTCGGTGGTCTGACTTGATGTACTGATTCTACATGAACAGAACTTCAGTTTATCCTTAGGAAATGTCAGCTATAAAATGCAAATATATGTTTATCAATTTACTCTTCACTTCATGACTCAACCCTTCAGGAGCAATCAGGTATGACCTGAACTGAGTGTCCTGTAGGCCTTCTCATCTGGCTCAGAAATGTCTGCAGAAACTCCAGGTCACTGGGCACACCTTTTTCTTTCTTTTTGATGTATTTTGTAACCATGTCTGACCACTGTGTTCTCTGTGTAGCTCTGGCTGGCATAGTAATTGTGACAGTACTTCTGCCTCTGCCTCGGACTTCCAAGTAGTGCTGGTGTACTATACTAAATCTAGCAGTAATCTTCTTCAGGCCTCACTATAGTTGCCTAGGCTAGTTTGGAGCTCAGTCCTGCCTCACCTTCCCCAAACCCCGTGTTTGTAGCTGTGCCGCCACACCCGGCTAGGATAACTGGAGGTGGTGTAATCTTGTGTAAATGGAAGCCAATGCCTCTTGGCCTCTATGGAGCAGTTACTGTCTTTCAGCAACACCGTGGGCCGTTTTCCCTTGAAAGTGAAGTTGGAAGGGTCACCTCCATGTTGCTTTCTTGTAATGGACAATACAAACTGCCACTTCCACACATACTGGCCTAGCGCAGGCATGCAGAGTCCCAGGTGGGCTGCATGGCTGAGCCATTGGGCATTCCTCCTTTCAGAGCTCAAGTTCAGGCTTTGTTTCCAGGAACAGAGCCCAGCGGATCCCTGATGAGAACAGTGCTAGATAGTTTGACAGTGTCACATAGCTTGGGTTGGCTTTGACCCTGCTTGCACTAACACCTCTAACTTACAGGACACTGGGGATAGAACCCATGGCAGGCAAGCACACTACCAGCTGATCCACATCCCCAGCTCTTTAAGTTTTTCTAAGCTGGGCGGTGGTGGTGCACACCTTTAATCCCAGCATTTGGGAGGCAGAGGCAGGCATATCTGAGTTCAAAACCAGAAGATTACACCAGAGTTCTAGGGGTGTAACTCTGTGGAAGGACAAGAGCTTAGTACAGGGAATAGTTTAAGATGACACCAGTAGAGGGGCTGGAGAGATGGCTCTGCAGTTAAGGGCACTGGCTGCTCTTCCTAGAGGTCCTGAGTTCAATTCCCAGCAACCACACGGTGACTCACAACCATCTGTAATGAGATCTGGTGCCCTCTTCTGGCCTGCAGGAATACATGCAGACAGAACACTGTATACATAATAAATAAATAAAAAAAAAAGTTTAAAAAAGATGACACTAGTAGAGATGTCTTTGCAGCTAAGGAGACTTGTTGCCAAGCTGAAGACCTGGGCTTAATCCCCAGGACCCAATGGTCAGAGAGATCTCCTGCAAATTGTCCTCTGACCTCTACATGTGTGCTGTGGCACAAGCATGTGTGTGGTGTCTTCAAACACACACACAGATTATATAATAAAACATAGAATGCTACAGAGAAAAGAAAGCACAGTAGCCCAGCAGGCCAGAGAAATGATGCCCTAGCACAGACAAAGGGGTTCGGTCTGAGTTTGATTTTTCAGAAGCAAAACCAAAATGTTGGTATCCTCCAAACAGTATGGGGCAAGAGCCTTCTTCTCTTTTTCTTTTTGGTTTTCCAGACAGGGTTTCTCTGTGCACATCTGTGTAAGAGTCCTGGCTGTCCCCAAACTCATTCTATAGACCAGGCTGGCTTTGAACTCACAGAGATCCACCTGCTTCTGCTTCCCTAGTGCTGGGATTAAAGGCCTGAGCCCCCAATGTCTGGCAAAAGCCTTCTTGACACACAACCATAGTCCCATCTATTTGGGAATTACTCACATTCAGGAGTTCAGAGGCAAGGCTGGGCAACACAGCAAGACTCCAGGGTTTTAGTTTTGGAGACAGAGTCTCATGTAGAGAAGGCTAGCCTGGAATCCCAGAGGTGGCTGAGCCTGGCCTTGAACTCAAGATCTTCCTGCCTCCTCCTCCCCTACTTTGAGGATTACTGGTGGCTGAAAACCCTAGTACTGGAGGAGGGAGGGAACCAACCAGCCTTGGATGTGGTAATTTCATTTTGGTATTCCCAGCACTTGCCAGGGTGAGGTGGAAAAATTGCTAGGAGTTCGTGCCTGGCTGCAGTACACCAGGAGTTTGAGGCAAGCCTCAGATTCAAGGTCAACCTGGGTGTAGTGCACAGGCCTATAATTTCAGCCCTTTGGAGGTTGAGGCAGGAGATTGGCAGGAATTACTGGTTATCCTAGCTGTAGAGTGAGACACTAATTTCTAGTTTCATCACCCAAAAAAAAAGGATGAAAAATTTTTAAAGAAATTCGGATGCTCTCTCCTGGACCTCTTCCAGCTTTGCGTGCATGAGATGCGCGTGTCCACCTTTGTCCACAGGGAGGCGCTGTGGCCACCGCGGTCTGGCCGCTCTAGGCTGCACCGGCGGCACCGGAAGCTTCGTTTTCCCCGTGCTTCCGCTCTCTACCCGGGCTGGGAGCTGCGTGGAGCTAGACTTCGCGATGCCGACTGGCGATTTTGAGTGAGCATGGGGTGGTGCCGGGTTCTCCAGAGAGGCGGTGCGGGGGCAACTCTGGGTGTATGGTGGTCTGGGCGGCGCGGGGACCGGGACCCGCTCACCGATCTCGTGTCCCCGCAGCTCGAAGCCCAGCTGGGCCGACCAGGTGGAAGAGGAAGGCGAGGACGGTGAGAGCTTGTGTGGGCCCCTCCCGCGCTCTGTCCCCGGAGTGGACAGAGTCTCCAAAGTCCCCCCACCTTGGCTTGAAAGTTTCAGCCCTGTGGCTCACTTTTCCTCTTCCCTGCATTCTCTCTGACAGACAAGTGTGTCACCAGCGAGCTACTGAAAGGAATCCCTCTGCCCACCGGTGACACCAGTCCAGAGCCTGAGTTACTGCCCGGAGGTGAGCTACATCCATCCCTGCCACTTCCCTCCTCCCTTTCTACCCTCAACCCTATTTCCAGCCAGTCCCCATTACCCAGGACTCAGTTTCTGTCATCGTCCTACAGACCCACTGCCACCTCCCAAGGAAGTCATCAACGGAAACATAAAGACGGTGACCGAGTACAAGATAGATGAAGATGGCAAGAAGTTCAAGGTGAGGTTCAGGTGGCCACAGAGGGTCAACGTGCCTTCGTCCTCAGGGTCAGATTGGTCATGAGGGATGAGTGTTGATTGGGTTGGCGAAGAAGGCCTTGAGAAGATTCTGGATGTGTTCCTCTTTCCATCTTCAGATTGTCAGAACCTTCAGGATTGAGACCCGGAAGGCATCAAAGGCCGTGGCCAGGAGAAAGGTGAGACCTTCCTGTCTCATTTTGGTGTGTGTGGGGGAGAGGGTCCCCAGGACTGACTGGAGGAGTTGGGAAGCCCTTTCTTGTTTATATAGAATTAAGGTTTAGGGCCCAGGAGTAGATGAGGTTAAATCCCCCCCCCCCCTGTTTTTATGTGCTTCTGTGTACAGTGTCGTTCCTCCAGCTCATTCCTCTTGGTTTTTGATGGTCCTTTGTCATCAGGAACTAGATTAGGCTAGCTGGCCACTATCCGCGGGGATCCTGCTGTCTCTGCCTCCTGTTTGGCCAGCACTGAGGTTGAAAGTACATACCTCATTGGCCAGCTTTCCATTGTGGTGCTTGAGAGTGGACTCCGAAGGGTACTTTCGTTACAAATACTTTACTGAGACATAGCCAGCCTTCTTGGGTTTGTTGTTTTGTTTCTTGTTATTTTTGAGAGGCTCTTGTTATGTAGTTTTCAAATTCTAAATGCTTCTTCCTCGGCCTCCTGGGTCCTGACTTAGGTTCTTAGTCCTTTGTCCTGTCTACCTGAAGGAACAAGCAGGCTCCACTTAACCAAGGGGCAAGGGCTTCTGGAGGAAAGACAGCAACGCACTGAGAGCAAGGCTCCATGCCAGGCATTTAGCAAAACTTGGCTTCCCGAGGTTAGGCTAGGGAGGCAGGGAGCTTTGTGGTCCCCATTTTACAGGGAGTGGGTGAGTCTCGGGTTTAACTAGCTCAAGATTCCTGTGATCTGCGTGATTCCTGGACATCCTCCAGCTTCATCCCTGGTGGGAGCTGGCCCATGGACCTGTCTGGAAACTGCCATTGTCACAATTATGTGCCACCCAACTCTGAATCTCCCTACTGTCTGGAAGTGTTTTACTTAGGGTGACAGCTATGTACCATGCCTGGTTCAGGAAATGGGAACTGTCACCGTTACCACATGGAAAGGTCTCTGGGGGGGCTACAGTGTAGGATTCAAGGCCCTGACATGGTTGTCTGTCTGGGGTACACTGTGGAGTCCTGCCTTCCTTTGTTCATAACTTCTCCCCACCCTTCTGTGAGCCCAGAACTGGAAGAAGTTTGGCAACTCAGAGTTTGACCCACCTGGGCCCAATGTGGCCACCACCACAGTCAGTGATGATGTCTCCATGACATTTATCACTAGCAAAGAGGTGAGCAGGCTGAAGCTGGAGACCCGGAAGTGCAGTGGGAGTGGGGTGGGCACAGCAGCCCCCTCTGAGCCACCCTTCCCTATTCCCCACCAGGACCTAAACTGCCAGGAGGAGGAAGACCCAATGAACAAGCTCAAGGGCCAGAAGATTGTGTCCTGCCGCATCTGCAAGGGCGACCATTGGACCACCCGCTGCCCTTACAAGGACACACTGGGGCCCATGCAGAAGGAACTGGCTGAGCAGCTGGGCCTGTCCACTGGGGAGAAGGAGAAGCTGCCGGGAGGTGTGGACCTAGGACACCTGGGAGGGGCTTCAGCTACTCCTTTTGTAGTGTGCTGTTTTCTTTCTCTGTAGTCAGGTTTGAGCAGCCTGTGTCTGGGCGCCCTCATAGACACCTCATTTGCTTGGGGCACGGTCGTTCCTATGTAGGTGTGGCTGGTAACTTATTCTAGCGTGCGTGTGTGCGTGAATGCGTGCGTGTGTAGGCAGTACCCATGTGCTGGGTTCAGTGTGGCTCTGGAGGTTGAAATCTCTGTGACTTGCATGGAGCTTTGCCTGTCTCCCATCATGAGTAGCTTGCAGTCTGTGCTGTGAGGCTGGTGTTCTCTAGCTTGTGGGGCTCTGCAGTGCTGGGCTATGGGTGCCAGGACCACGTCTGCCCTGGGGCTTGTGCACTGTACCCATGCTGTCAGCAGAGACTTTGAAGGCTGCTAGCTTCCTGGCTGCAACCTTTGGGTCACCAAAGGATGACTGGATGCTTATAGCTTGGGGCTGGGGTGAATGTGACTTTGTCCACTGCTTTCCAGAGCTGGAGCCTGTGCAGGCTGCCCAGAACAAGACGGGGAAGTATGTGCCCCCAAGTCTCCGGGATGGGGCCAGTCGCCGTGGGGAGTCCATGCAGCCAAACCGCAGAGGTAAGAGGCTAGGAGTAGCCTAGGTAGCAAGTAGACAACTAGACACCCTGTAATTATCCTGCCTCGTGGGTGTGGGGTCTAGCTATGGCATGCTTCTCACTGCCACCTCACCCTGCCCTGCCCACAAAGCCGATGACAATGCCACCATCCGTGTCACTAACCTGTCTGAGGACACACGTGAGACTGACCTCCAGGAACTCTTCCGGCCTTTTGGCTCCATCTCTCGCATATACTTGGCCAAGGACAAGACCACTGGCCAGTCCAAGGTGGGTTGGCTGGTCTGGGGAATGGGTGGCTGGACAGTAGGTGTCCTGGGACCCACTTCTTACCCTCCTCCCCCAACTATTTGCCCCGCTCCCCAGGGTTTTGCTTTTATCAGCTTTCACCGTCGGGAAGATGCTGCCCGTGCCATTGCAGGGGTGTCTGGCTTTGGCTACGACCACCTCATCCTCAATGTCGAATGGGCCAAGTAAGACATCCTCCCTGCCCCTCCCCTCTCCCACATCCTCCTTAGCCCTCTGTGGGTCCTGCACTAGTTATGTGGTTGCCAGGGTTATCTGAAGGAAGGTCTTTTATTGTGCTCTGGGAAAAAACTTTGCCAGACTTGATGCCACTGTTCCTAAGTGGGCAAGGCCTGGGCTTCCTTGGTGTGTGAGTGTGGAGTCTCAGGTATCCTTCAGGGTCACAAGTCCCCACCTGCACCCTTACCACCTCCCTTCTTTCCAGGCCATCAACAAACTAATACGACACCTGTTGCCTGCTGCTGTCGCCCGGACCCTCAGGGACAGGAAGCTTCCATTAAACAGACACCAAACACACTTATGTCTTGCTTGTTCTCATTGGTCTCTCCAGTCGGGGGTGGAGCTGGCCCCTCCTTCAGGCTGTGGTCTGGTAAAGGACCTCCCTGGATGGGAGGCAACCTCTACTGGTGAGGAGGTAGTCAGGGGACCCTTGGTATTTCAGGGCTGTTGTCGCAGCCATCTTCTGGCGAGGAGGCTTCAGTTAGATGGGTCATGGGCTTAGCTGGCTTTTGGGAGTGGTTTTACCTGCTACAGGCAAGTCTTGGCGAGGGCTCTTGTCCTCAGGGTTTCGGTGGCATGGATGGCAGTCCAGGCTGGGTGCCACTGCCATGTAGCCAGGGGGTGCATGCATGTAGAGCAGGGGGTGCATGCATGTAGAGCAGGGGCACAAGGATGCGTGTTGTTTGGTAGCCAAAGAAGGCCCTCAGGTCTAGCTCCGCCACAGCCTGTGACACACTGGTGAAGTTGGGGCAGCGAGCCATCCAGTGCAACATGGCATCCACATGGATCACTTGTGTGATATGGTAGGGCACATAGGAGCAGGCGTAGAGAGCCACACCACTGGTCACCAGCACTACCACATGCAGCTTCTGGGCTATGGTCATGCTTGGGCTGTGCAGTACAACCGACCCTAGTGCACTATAGGCCATTAGTGTGAGCAGCAGAGGCAGGATGCCACCCAGGCATGCCAGCGCCAAGCTGTAGGTTCTGAAGGTCCCTAGCTGGCTGTCCTCCATCATCCCCAGGCACTTGACACAGGCCTCATGATTGAGCCTACTACATGTCCCAAGGTCTGACTGGGGCTCTTTCTGGTGGGAGAAGCCAAGCATGGGGGCAGCCAGCAGGATGGCCATGGCCCAGCTGGCACCAGTGACAACCCATGCATGCTTGGGTCGCAGGTGTCTTCGTGTAAAGAAAGGATGTACAACCACGATGTATCTGCTGAGGCTGATGCAAGTGATGAAGAAGATGCCACCCAGCAGGTTGCAGGGTGGCATCTAGATGGCAGGCCACCTCCCCAAAGCTCCAGTTTTTCGGTGGGTAGAAGTAGGCTGCCAGAGGAGGCAGTGTGAGTGCATAGCACAGGTTACTGACTGCCAGCTGTACAGAGACCACCACAGCTGGGTGCCAGGGCCTTTGCTCTTGGGTGATAAAGCGGTACAGGGCCAGGCCATTGCCCCCTGCTGCCACCAGGAACTCTGCCATCAGGATGGCCCAGAGGTAGCCCTCCTGAAAGCGCCTGTACTGCCGGTCAGCAGCTTCCACATATTTGTCCAGGCAGGGCTTGGTAGCTGTAGGCAGAAGTAACATTTGCATGCATACCAGTTCCTGAGTGGCAAGCAGGTGTGGGCCTGCTGTGCAAATGCAGCCTGGCAGGTCCCTATCACTACCTGGGCCAGCCTAGCTTCAGGCGGAATGGGTCAGGGTCACACTGTCTGGTTTTGAGACAAATTGGGGTAGCCCCAAGAGCCTGTAATCACCATCCAGGGGTGTTCTCACCACACTGCCCTCCTGCTAGCACCAACCAGCTGTGGGTCCAATCAGAGGGTGCCCAGATCCCAGCCAGGGGCTGCACTCATAGCTTTACCACTTCCCAACAACTGTGCCCAGTTCCACAGAGCCTTGCATTGTTCCTACACACTCAGCCTCTTCAAAGTAATACATGCAGTGCAGAGGAACTGCTCTGATCGGGCCACCCCAAAATCTTAGTCTGCAGAACCTGATTGCTTAAAGAGCCATCCCTGAGATGGTATCCGCTGGGCACGTCCTGTCTCTTAACTGGCCGAGTGCTGGCTTACCTGACAGGAAGCCACGGTCCTCACAGCAGCAGCTCTGGGTTCCCAGCAAGGTGGCCACTGGTCCATCTCAACTTGCATAGCCAGTCAGGGTGACACCTCCCACCTAGCCCACTTCCTCTTTGTACCATCTGGGCTGGGCCTGTCTCTTGGCCAGTCACAACTAAGTGCTGTTAGCCCTGTCCCCACCCCAACCAGAGAGTGGACTCAAAAGTGCCAAGTTCAAGTTTATTGGAAGTAAGAACTGGACAGCTCCTTTATGAAAGGAAACCGGGCTGCACTGGAGCCCAGGGCAGCTCTCGGGCCCCAATCTGGGGCATCTATGGTTCATCCACTGCCAAGCAGCCTCAGGTTCTTGATGGCTGACCCATGTCCTGGCATCTGGCTCTGGGTCCCAGCTTGGTCTTGACTCCTTGGAATCTACCCTTTGGTTTTGGAGGCCGCCAGTTGCCACCCTGACCTCTGCCTGAGCCAGGCCTCTGCTCCTTCCCTCGCAGCTTCTTGCCTGGAGGTCCTCCCTGCCGTCTCCGCTTGCCCACTCTGGGGAACATGTCTGTAGGGAGAGAAACGGTCAGGGTCCTCAAGAAGAAATAAGGGGCCTCAGATATCACCAGCACGGACCGTCGCGGTCCGTTACACACCCTCATCAGGCTCCTCGCCCACAGCTTGGCGAAAATACTCAGCATCATCCTCATCCTCCTCATTCCGGCTTGCTCCTACTGCCTCTGGAGGTGCCCCAGGGTCCTCGGCATCACTGTCCCCATCAGTCCCTGCCCGGGCTCGCTTCATGCCTGCCAGGCTCTTCTTCCTGGAGGACAAGAGTGGTAAGGGTTTTAACTTGCTCAGGCGCCACCCACCGTTCTGCCCACGGCCTTTGCATACTTGTGGGCCTCGCGCAGTTCCTGCTTGCGCTGTAAGTTCTCAGCTTGCTGGTTCTGACGCTGGGCCTTGAGTCGTAGCTTCTCCTCCTTTGCTGCCAAGATGGCCTGCAGTTCTGCCTCAGTCTTGTGCACTGAGAGGAAGACCAGACATGCCTGTCAAGATCACAATGGGACCTAGCACTGCTCTCAAAGGCTGGCCTCACCCTGCCCCCTTACCAAAACTGTGGAAGAGGACATTGCCGTTCCCAACACCCTCCTGGATCTTAATGAGCTGCAGTGTCATCCGGGGCCCAATCTAGAGATACATGCATGGGACAATCAGCCTGGCCTCAAGACTGAGGGCTGTGTCTGTAGGAGCCGCCACGAGCTGTTCCTCACCTCTGTAAGTCGGATGGCACTCTGCTGGGCCTGCATGTTGCCACGGCCGGCCACAGCCTGGGGTAGTTCTGTGATATTGTGCTCACCGTCTGGCTCCACCTCACTCTCCGACAGCCCTACACCCCTGTGTGGGACAGCAGGTTACGTCAAGTGCCCCACGGGCCAGCGCTGACCCCTGGGCTGGAACTGCCACCCACCCAGAGCCTCTCTCACGCAGCCAGCAGCTCACTGATATCCTGCAATCGGCTCATGTTGGGAAACTTCTCCTGCAAGAGCTTCTTCATGCCCCGGCTTGCACCCACAGGCACCACTTTGATGCTGCTGCGGTGGTAGAACAGAGGGAGGAGTGAAGGGTCACAGGGTCCAAGGTCAGCTCCTTGCCCTCTCCCCACTGTGCATGCATCAGGGCGTTTACTTTGAGTCTGAGCAATCACATGGTCTCAGCAGCACAGCTCTCATCAGGTGCATGGGGTGTCCCACCGTGAGTCCCTCCCACCAACACTCACTAGTGCCGGAAGTCCAGCTCTTGGGAGTCCGGGTTGTAGTTAATGAGGAGGCAGCGCTTAATGGTGTTCAGGTTCACCTAGGGGCCAGGGAGAGGGGACCTCTGAGCTGCCTGTGGGCTAAGTGCTACAACCAGGAACAAGTACTTACTGATTCCCTCTAGCAGCCTGTTATTTGGGGTAAGCACTAGGGATGCCCCTAGGTGTTAGGGGCTGCAACCAGTGTCTACAGACCTGGAGCACTGGCTAAAAGTCAAGGGTGTATGAGCCATCAAGCCAACCTTCTGACTTCTTCTAAGTGGACCTCATAATGAACTTAATCTGAGAACCACTGGGGCCAGGGGTTAGCAGCTGAAACTCTAGCTCTGCTGGCTCGGTGGCTGAGGCAGTAAGATCACAAGTCTAAGCCCAGCTTGAGTTAACACAAGACCCTGTGTTAAGAAAAATGGGCAAAGAGTGCTTGTCTACCATACACAAAGCCCAAGTTTGATCACCAACACCCAAAGCCAGTTGTACATCACTCAAGGTGTACATGCAAGAGATGGAGGGCCAGAAGTTCAAGTCTGGCCTGAGATACAGAAGATCCTGTGTCTCAGTAACAGATTCACTCCAACTCCAGCCCTGCCTTTGAATTTACGATAGTTAGTGAGTCTCTCCACACAATGAGGGCATGACGAGGGTGTAATACCTGCTCCTACCCAACTGCCCACCCCCAGCAGCTGCCCCCAGATCTGGCCCACCGTGTGCACGTTGATGGATGGGAACAAGTTCTGGAACATGGTGGCCATGAGCTTGATGTGCATGCCCTGGACGCCAAAGCTGTTGAGCACCAGAAGGGGTGGGTGGTTAAACTGCTGCTCATGCATCCGGTGTCGGCGCAGGGAAGAGACGACATCCCGCACCAGTGTGTACTGAAGGGAGGGTACAGAGAGGCTGAGGACCATCTGTGTTGTGTGACCGGGGCCCTCCCAGGTGAGCTGAGCTCGCCTATCACCTCTACCCCTCACCTTGTTGATCTGGAAGGTCAAAGTGGGGCCTCCTGGGAGGCGCATCAGCTTCTGTCAGAGAAAGGATGGGTGAGGGTGGAGGGTTCTGGCTAGGGGTAGGGCAAGGGGGGAAGCCTTGCTCCATTGCTTCAGAGCGTTTACTTTGAAGCCAGCATCACTACAGCTCAGGGCAGGGGGTTCATCATGAGACAGGAGCAGCTGGGGCTGAGGGAGGGAAAGGCATGGTACCCACTCACCAAGTAGACACTGCTGTCTGTTTTGCTCAAGATAAGGAAGTGTGTGACCCCGAGGGGGCCGGCTACTGCCACACAGTCCTTCAGTGAGTTCTTCTTTCGAACCTGATAATTACAAAAAGGAACGGATACAGCTATTTCTTATTGAGCAAAGAAGCTTAAACTGGGGCTTCTAAGGTGTTATTTCTGACCCCCCCCCCAACTTTCCGGGGGCATCGAGCCTTAACTGTATTCCTGAGCCCAGCACTTAAATAATTTTAAAAAGTATTATTTTGTGTGCAATCGTGTAGGGGCGCACAGGTGGAGTCAGGAGGACAACATTCGGGAGTTGGTTCACCCCCTTCTTCATGTGAGACAGGAGAACTGAACTCAGGCTTTAGCAGCAAGCCCTTTGCTGCAGTTATTTCTCGATTGCGCCCCCACGCCTTGTGCCTTTGTTTTTTACACACGAGACCTCACTATACACCCACGGCTGGCCTTCAACGTAAGATCCCTCTAGCTTCTCTTCCCGAGCGCTGCGATTTCGGCTGTGCCTGATGCCCGGTTCAAGCGGTGCTGGGGATGCAGCCGAGGCCTCCCACGTGGAAGGCAGGCACTCTGCCACTGAATTTAACCATCAACCTCCGCCCGCCGCGAAGTCGAACCCTGGGACTGGAGTGTGGAGAGCTGTGTGGGGGATGCAGACCTGAAGACGAGTGGCGGTGAGCGGCTCCATGACTCGCCGCACATCCAGGCTGAGCTGCTGGACACTGCGACCCGCCCGGCCTCGCGTGAACACGAACGAGTGCGGCTGTGCGGCGTAGGCCTCGAGGTTGCGGAGCTGGGCCTGGGCGCGAGCGCGCTTCTGGTGCCGGGACTACAGGGGCGACAGGCGGGCGGTGAGCACCCCGGCCTCGGTCGCGACCCCACCTGCGCCCCATGCCCGCCGGGGCCGCGGCGCCTCACCCGCCCCGACTGCCCCATGCTGCCTGCTTCTCCACGAGGTTGCTTCTGAAGCTGCTTCCGGCGCACACTGCTCACTTCCGACGCAAGGCGCTCTGTGTGATCCACTTCCGGCGCCGCGAAGCTCGTATCTTCCCACTTCCGGCGCTCCTGCCGGTGACGTCACTCCGCGGGCTTTAGTGCTAGGTCTCTTAGGGGAGTTAAAACGGAATTATTCACGTGGATTGCTATAGAGATACCTTGCCGGGGCGGGGCCGCAGAATTTCTTTAGGGTTCGAATCCCAATCCTGCAAGGTGTGCGACTTTCTCTCCTTTTACCTCCTTCTGGATCCGCTTGCCTATGATGAGCAACTCACACAGGTCTGCCGACCTCTGTCTTTCAAGCCCCGGGATTAATGGCGTACACCACCATGTCTGCTCCATTCCCAAATAAATTGCATTTATTTATCTGTGGTGGTACATATGCCAAGGCGCACATTGGGAGGTCAGAGGGTAACTAGTAACAGTTGGTTCTCTTCTTCCACCATGTGAGGCTTGGAGATGGAATTCAGGTATTCAGACTTGGTGGCAGATGCTCTCTACTCACTGAGTCCTCTTGCCAGATTGCTAAAAATCTTTTAAATTACTATTATTTTATGTGTATGTGAACTGGGTGGTGGCGGTACACGCCTTAATCCCCTTATGGTTTTTCTTACATCTTTAGGTTGGCTCTTCCCTCATTTTCTCTTTCTTCCCTCCTCCATTTCCTTCCTTCCTGTCTCCTTTCTCCTCCACATTCTTTCACCATGCAACCCAAGTTCGTCTTGCACTCAGCATCCTGCAGCCTAGTAAGGCAACTTGCTGGCATCCATCTCCCCATCCGTTGTATGTTAACAACCATTTCCTCTACTCTGAGGCTCCAAACAGACCCCTAACTAAGTGTCCTTTCTCCCTGCCCTGGGCATACTGGTCCCTAGCTTGTGGGGCTCAGTCAGTCGATGGATTGAGCCCTGAGTGGTCCCTCATCTGTCTCCTAGATCCTGAGGGTCACCTCTGCTCCCTAGGGTCCCTGTCTGCACATGGGTGGAACTGTGGAAGCTTCCTTTGGAAGCCAAGCATTCTGAATCACAAATCAGCCCCCCTTCCCATTTTTAGCCCCCCATCTTAGCCTCAGGACTCTGACTTCTTCCTCCTTGTCCCCAAATAACCTTTCAGTGAAGGGAGGGACCTCACCCTAAGGCTTTAGCATCTTGTCTCCTCCCAGGCGCCTGCATCTAGCTCTCTGCCTCTGCACCCCATCCAGCGTCCTATTTTACCCCTCCCCTTACAACAGCGTTGCCAACTGTCCCTTTTCATTTTCTCTAAATTTCCCTCTTTCTCCTGTCCCTGTCTCCATCCATCTCAGCCGCGCTGCTGCCTCCTCAGCTCTCTGGTCCTTTAGCTCTTTTCTGTGACTCTGTAGGTTTCTTCTCTCTGTTGGTAATGGAGAAGCAAAGAGGCTGTGCAGTTCCTGCTGTAGCCCAGAACTGGCTGATGCTTTCTAGGGTGGGACAGTCTTTTCCTCTCTTGGCCCCGGAGCGTTCTCAGTTTGGGGGAGTTGAGGACCTTGCTAAGCAAGGAGAGGCCACTTTGTTCAGTGCAGGTCCTGACTGTGGAATCTGTCTCTAGGAACTGATCATATGGATTTTTTGCTCATGGTCTGTCACTGCATGGCTTGACATGAAAATGTGAGAGAAAAACAGAATTTGTAGTAGGATGAGTGAGAAGTGTGCGCACTGTGTAGTGTGTGCTGTGCAGTGTGTGTGCTGTGCAGCGTGTATGTTGGACTGGATGGCACTAAGGCAAGTGCGGCTACCCAGGCCCAAGCTATTTTCTCCCTTCCTTCCTTCCTTCCTCTCTCTCTTTTGAGACAGGGTTTCTCTGTGTAACAGCCCTAGCTGTCCTGGAATTCGCTCTGTAGACCAGGCTGGCCTTGAACTCACAGATATCTGCCTGCCCCTGTCTCCTGAGTGCTGGGATTAAAGGCATGCGCCATCACCTCCTGGCGCTATTTTCTTTTTAAGGTGTGCAATATGTGCAGGAGTGTGAGCGATTTTACCCTTCTCTCTTTATGTTTTGAGACAGGGTCTCACTCACTATGTAGACCTGACGAGCCTGGAACACACAGAGATCCACCTGACAACCTCCTGAGTGGTGGGATAAAAGACTTGTGCCACCATACCCAGTGAAGAGTTAATGAATGGTGGTTTGAATAAGGCTCATATATTTGAATGTTTGGTACCCAGTTGGTGGAACAGTTTGGGAAGGATTAGGAGGTGTGGCCTTGTTAGAAAAGGTGTGTCACTGGGGCTGGGCTTTGAGGTTTTAAAGGCTGCTCTAGGCCCAGTGTTTTTCTCTCTACTCCTGCTTGTGAATCAGATGTGAGCTCTTAGCTACTGCTCCAGGATCATGTCTCTCTGACTGGTACCATGCTCCCTGCCATGATGACGGACTCACCCTCTGAAACTGGAAGCAAACCTCCAATTAAATGCTTTCTTATGTAAGTGCCTTGGTCATGGTCTAAGACAATGATCTAAAACAAAGAGCCTCAGATTGCTTAGAAATTCCCTGCTCATACCGGGAACTCACTGCACAGACCGGTAAGAGCACCTTGCCTGACAAGAAAGCCTACATAGTGATGAGAACGTCTGCAGTCAGGAGCCAGGAGAAACCTGACAAGGTCAGCACATGAAAAACATCTGCTGGCATCTCTCAGCCCTGAGAGGACAAACACAGATAAAACTTCTGTCTTTCCTCTGCCTCCAAAACCCTGAGCCCCCGTCCCTCTGCAGTCTCCACTTCCACAGTAAGGGCAATGTGCTTCTCCTGAGGTTGGGCTCCTCTTTTTTTTATTTTCACATCAATCCTGACCTAACATCCACCACCCCCCTTTTTTAGATAGGGGCTCACTGACCAGCTTGGAACCCACAGATACCCAACTGCCTCTGCCTCCCAGGTAAACTGATGAAGCATGCACCACCGACCGCATCTTGAGGTTCTGCTTTCTTCTTGCAATACTGGGTACCAACCCAGGACTTACAAGTGCTCTACCACTGAGCCCCGTCCCCAGCCCCTCACTGGGGGAGTCTAGGCAGGGGCTCTACCACTGAGCCACACCCCAGCCCCTCACTGAGGATTCTAGGCAGGGACTCTACCACAGAGCCACACCCCAGTCCCTCACTGAGGATTCTAGGAAGGGGCTCTACCACTGAGCCACACCCCTGCCCCACTGGGCGAGTCTAGGCAGGGGCTCTACAGTTGAGTCACACCCCAACCCTGGCTGCTAGGGTTAAGTGAGGAACAAGCTTTATCCCCTAAAGGTATCCCCAACACCAGGCAGTTGCTCATTGATACCCATCACTGTCATTTAGTATGTCATAGCTGTTTGAGTCTGGATCCCACAGGTCTGCTAGGGTGCAGGGCCTCCCATGCTCTGTGAGCCTCTGAAAGGAGGAAATTCATGGAGGGCAGTGGCCTCTGTTATCACACTCTGGAGGCCTGGGCAAGGGGATCTGGCTTTTCTGTCTGGGTTCTCACACTACAAATACTAAATATTTATACTTGCTGTGCTCCTAGACTTGGGGGATGGGTGGCTTCCAAGCCTTCTCTTCTGTCCCTCAAGCCTCCTCTACCCACACAGCTCAGAGGCCCTTCTAGTCCTTCAGGTCTTCCTCAGATTTTGTGGGCTTGCTGCAGACCTCACTGAAGTCAGCGTCTGGGTTTTGAGAGGTGAGAGCGGGGTAGAAGAGGTGAGGGGTAGCTGTTTGTCTAGACTCCTGGTCTTGATGTGGATATGGGGTGGGGAGTCCCCAGGCCTCTTGTTTAACTCTAGGCTTGCCTGAGAAGGCAGCCACATGTACCAGACAAAGAGAAGACCCTGGCCGTGCTTAGGAGCTCCTGCATGATGAGGGAGGGGTTGTGGTAGCTAGCACATGCACCCAGTCTCTAGCTTAGAAACTCCATCTTTCCCAGTGCTTTAGAGCAGAGGCCTTTCACTCCCAGCTTCCTGTTTACCCCCCTTCCCTTCTATGCCACCCTCACAGGCCTCCTTGCTATTTGTTCTTTTCAGTGCATCGAAAACGAGGTCCAATCCCAGCATCTTTGCACTCATGCTACCTTCTGAGCAGGTGCAAGTGTGTGTGACAGTGTTTGGGGGGTGGCATGGGGACCTTGGTGTGCACTCTGCAGGGCAGGAATGGGGAGCCATGACTATTAACCTGGCGTGGACACGGTGTAAAGTGTGGCATGGCGACACATACCAGCCATGTAAAGAGTTCGGAACCAGCTTGGGCTACATAGTGATATCATGTCTCAAATTAGAAATGAGCTACACACACACACACACGGTTTTCTCCTGAGGTGGGAGCCACCGAAGGTTCTGAGGGCAGAGGTGACCAGGCCCAGAAGGTGTCCGGAACCGGGGGTGGCGAGGGATTCTGGGTGTACACAGATGCTGCTTGCTGGATCAGCTGTGATAAAAGGAGAATCTGCGCTGCGAGTATATAGCAGAGCACTACCGTGGGAGGTGAGGCTCGGGGATCAGGACTTCATGGTCCTCCTCGGTACATGGGAGCTTTGGGAACAGTCTGAGCTAAAATACAACGGCCTCCTCCTTCTCCGCTGCAGGTGGCTATGGGCACTGCCAGGCTGCGCACGCTGCAGCTGCTACTCCTGTTGGGCGCTTGGCGGGCACGTGGAGGTGCCGCGCGATGTCGCGTCACGCTGGTACTGTCCCCGCAGAAGGCGACAGGCGCAGTCTGCGGGAACGCCGACACCTCCCACGATGGCGAGCTGGCCGCGCTGCGCATGCGTGTGGGCCGCCAGGAGGAGCTGCTGCGCGCGCTGCAAAGGCGCGCGGCCGAGGGAGGTGCGCTCGCGGGCGAGGTGCGCGCGCTGCGTGAGCACAGCCACGGCCTGAACACGCGCCTGGGCCAGCTGCGCGCGCAACTGCAGCCGGAGGCGGAGCCTGACCCGGGGACGGAGCCTGCTGCCGCGCTCAGTCTGCTCGCGCAGCGCGCTCTGCACGCCGAGGCCGAGGCGCGCCGGACGGCGGTACTCCTGCAGCAGCTGGACGTACAGCTCCGCGAGCATGCGCAGCTCGTGAGCCAGCATAGCCGCCTCCTGGGCCGCCTGCAGCGCGCGTGCACTGACCAGGACCGGGGCCAGCAGCAGGTATCTCCGGCGCGCGACCACTGGTCCTAAATCTGAAACGGTGCCTGCGGCGCCACCCACTGCTCTTCCGGGTGAACGGCTGGGGAAAGCCTCCTCCGCCCCACAGAAGGATATTCGCAAGCGCCGAGGCTCGTGCTCACTGTCACCATAAACAAGGAGAACATATTCTTTTGTTTTGTTTTTTTTTTCCGAGGCAGGATTTCTCTGCATAGGCCTCCCTGTCTGTTCTGGAACTCGCTCTGTAGACCAGGCTGGGCTCAAACTCACAGAGATCCACCTGCCTCTGCCTCCCGAGTGCTGGGAATAAAGGCGTGCGCCACCACCGCCTGGCTTTTGATACTTTTTTTTTCCGATCTTGTTTTTAAAGATTTCCATTTTAATGTGTGTGGGTGTCTTGCCTGCACATATGTATGTCTGCACCACGTGTGGGTGTGTAGTGTCCAGATAGGCCAGAAGCGATCTGGAACTGGAGTTACAGACAGCTGTGAGTCACTATGTGGGTGCTGGGAATTGAACCTGGGTCCTCCGGAAGAGCAGCCAGTGCTCTTAACTGCTGAGCCAGTGTCCAGCCCCCAGGACAATATGTTTCCAGCCCCCAAGACAATATATTCCTGTAACTATATGAGGCTTCTGAACTTTGGGCTATTTCTGTCATCAGGATTTTTTTTCTTTTCTTTTTTTTTTCCTTTGGTTTTTCGAGACAGTGTTTCCCTGTAGCTTTGGAGCCTGTCCTGGAACTAGCTCTTGTAGACCAGGCTGGTCTCGAACTCACAGAGATCTGCCTGCCTCTGCCTCCCGAGTGCTGGGATTAAAGGCGTGCGCCACCACCGCCCGGCCTCTTTTTCTTTTTTTGAGATGGACTCACATCGCTTCTCGGCCTTTTGGCTAAGATCAAGTGAGATGGACTCGCGTAGCCAGGCTGGGTTCTAACTCCTCGGTAGCTGAGGATGACCTTGATTCTCAGGCTCCTAAGTGCTGGAATGACAAACATTTGACCTCAGGCCTGGCTTGGGCTGTCTTTTCATTCCTGGTGGTTTTGTATCCACGACCTTCTGCACGCGAGGCAACTACTCTACTGTTGAAACCCCAGAGTTGGCCCTGAATTTTGGATCTGTGCTGGTTTTGCAGATTTTCCTACATTGTTTAGGGTCCATGTGCTGCCACTCAGCAGATCTGTGCAGTGAAGCTGTGACGGATAGCAGAGTGGGAATCGGTCCAGCTTTCTCTGAGTGTAAGAGCACAGAGTAAAGACAGGCGTGGGACACAACTGCAATCCCTAGGACAGGAGGCAGAGGCTGGAGGGTTGTCACAAGTTCCAGGCCAGCCAGTTGGAGTGAGACCCTTTCTGAAACAAAAACCAAAACACAACAAAGCAGGATTGGGAAACAGTTCAGAAGAGTGCTTTGTGCGAGCATGCACACCTGAGCTCCCATCCTCAGAACCACAGAAAGCCTGGGCCTGCCTCTGTGTGTGTGTGTGTGTGTGTGTATGCTCCAGGGCTTTGGGGGCCTGCATGTTTGTGCTTCAGTGTTGTGGGCAGATGAAGGTTTACTGATGGATGCCAGGCCAACTCAAGTGCAGTGAGAGGCCCCATCCCTAAGAACAGGGAGAATGAGAGTGCAGGAGACCCAGTGCCCTTCTCTTCCCTCCATGCTTCGCACATGCGCCTCACCAGCATAAGCCCAGAGTTAGGCTTTGGTAGGCAGTGATAAATCGGAGGCACTGCCCTGCCTGATTTTCTGTTTATCTGGTGGGAGATTTGTTCTACTGACTCTGCCTGCCCCCTACTCCCCATGCCAGGGGATGGCTGGCCTCCTCAGCTGAGGGGTTAATTATGTCTGACTGTGTGGTCCCAGGTCCTCCCACTGCCTCTAGTGCCTGTGGTTCCTCTGAATCTAGTGGGCAGTGCTGGCAACACCAGCAGGAGGCTGGACGAAAGCCCAGAGAGCCGGAGAGATCAGAACTTGAGGCAGCAGGAGCTCCCGTCTCCTCCCCTACCTACTGGGCACCTTGCTGTTTCCACCAGGCCAGTGGGTAAGTCAAGGCAGGCCTGCTGGGATGTGCGTGAGATGGTGACCCAGGGGTTCCAGTGCCATATGGGTAGATGGAAATTCTGGAGTTAGGATTTGCCTCATAGTGTGGGGACTAGGGGAAATGAGGGGACAAGAAAGAACTATTAGCCTGTGACAAGAACAGCCTGGAGATGTGGTTCACTGGCAGGGCACCAAGGTCTTCCGTTGCCTCCCAGCAGTACAAAAAGAAAACAAGACCAGTCCTCTTTTTTTATTAATTAATTTATTTTTTATGTGTATCGGTGTTTTGTCTGCATGTATGTCTGTGTCAAGGTGTCAGACCTTGGAGTCACAGACAGTTGTGAGCTGCCACGTGGGTGCTGGGAATTGAACCTGGGTCCTCTGGAAGAGCAGCCCGTGCTCTTAACCACTGAGCCATCTCTCCAGCCCTAACCAGTCCTTTTAATATAGTGAGAAATAGGAAGAGGAGAAAATAGGCATGAGAACTTATTCTATGAGGGCATGCGAGGCTAGGACTCTGCTTTGGTGAGAAGTTGGCTCATAGGACCATGATTTTTGAGAGAAGAAATGGTAAGGAAATGGCTCTTCCTCAGATGGAGACAGAAGATGGCTTTTATCTGGGTAAGGGAACTGGTGAGAGTCAGGGCTCTGATCCAGCAAGGGCCTGGTTGGCTCAGGCTGTACTTTGCCACAGGTCCATGGAGGGACTGTGCAGAGGCTCACGGGGCAGGTCACAGGCAGAGCGGAGTTTATGAGCTGCGGCTGGGCCGGCGTCTGATATCTGTGTGGTGTGAGCAGCAGCAGGAAGGTGGAGGCTGGACCGTCATCCAGCGGCGGCAAGATGGTTCAGTCAATTTCTTCACCAACTGGCAGCACTACAAGGTGGGTGCTTGTGGCAGGGGTGACGGAGGCTGAGGATACCCCATCCTGACCTCCTGCTCCTCCCGCCCTTCCAGGCGGGCTTTGGGCGGCCAGACGGGGAATACTGGCTGGGCTTGGAACCCGTGCATCAGGTGACCAGCCGTGGGGACCATGAGCTGCTGGTACTCCTAGAGGACTGGGGGGGCCGTGGGGCACGCGCCCACTATGACAGCTTCTCCTTGGAGCCTGAGAGTGACCACTACCGTCTGCGGCTTGGCCAGTACCACGGTGATGCCGGAGATTCCCTCTCCTGGCACAACGACAAACCTTTCAGCACTGTGGACAGGGACCGAGACTCCTATTCTGGTAAGGAGAATTTTTATTCCAGTGGGAGGGCAGGAAGATGGGACTGCTAATCTGGTTGGGGTGAAAAGCGGTAAAGTCAAGGTTTCCCTTCTGAGAGGTGCAGATGGCTCAGCAGTTGAAAGCACAAACTATTCCTCCTGGGTTCGGTTCTCAGCACCCACACTGGGTAGCTCTAGTCCCAGGGGATCCGATACTTCTAGCCTCTGTGGGTATCTACACTAAACCTAAATGTCAGGTTTCCTTCTGGTGAGCTGGGTGTGGTGGCACAGGCCTGGAGTCCCAGCTGTAGCAGACGGAGGCCAGAGGGGCGGGAGTTCAAGGCCAGCCTGGGCTACAGGGTGCCCTATCTCAGAAAGAAGTTCCCTAAGGTAAGTTCTTCAGCATAAGGAGGTCAGGGGTGCAGGGAGCACCGATTCCTTCTCTGATGACTAAGACCTAGGGACCCTGCACTGTGAGAAGGCTGAGTGAAAGCTAAGCTTCTTTCGGTGGGGACAGAGCTGCCTCCCCCCCCCGCACTCCCCTACAACCTAAGCACACTACCACTGAGCTGTATCCTAGCCCACGTTTGTTTATTTTTGAAATACAATCTCACTGTGGAGCCCAGGCTGGTCTGAAACTCTAGACCCTCTTCCTTCTGCCTCCTACATGTTGAGATTACAGGTGTGTGCCAGTCCACCTGGGATAAACCATCTGGAAACAGAAGCCCCCCCCCAAAGGAATGAATAACAGATTACTTTGCAAAATATATGGGAAAAGCATGCCTCTTATTTTGGTAAGGAGATAGGGAATTAAGGCTGTTACTCTGAAGAAGAAAGTGAGAAGCTAGAGCCTTTTATTTTGGTGAGGAGATGGAGGATTAGGGCTTTTATTCAATAAGATAGGAAGGCTGAGGGATGCTTGCAAAAGCTTTGCACAAAGAAGTGCTGGTAGAGACTTTTATTTTGGTGGGAACACAAACTCTGTCTCTGCCCTCAGGTAACTGTGCCCTGTACCACCGTGGGGGCTGGTGGTACCACGCCTGTGCCCACTCCAACCTTAATGGTGTGTGGTACCATGGAGGTCACTACCGGAGCCGCTACCAGGACGGGGTCTACTGGGCCGAGTTCCGCGGTGGGGCGTACTCTCTGAAGAAGGCTGTTATGCTGACCCGGCTTGTGCGGTTGTGACTGTCCCATTAGTACCCCCAAGGGTATTTCTATCTCCTTGAGCCAGTATCTTATAGCAACACAAGGTGTCCACACACCGTGTCTGTCGTTCCTGTGTGCGTCCGGTCAGGGTCACTCTCGGGGCCCACCATCCTCCTCGTCCTCCTCCTCCTCCTTCAGGTCTTCAAGGATGAGATGGTCCAGGTCATCCAGGAGGCCGCCTTGGCTCAGGCATGTGGCCACAGTGGAGCCGCTGCTGATGTGAGGGTTGCTGGGGTGCAGCACTCTGGGGAGGTGGTTCTGCTTACGGCTTTTGGGGTGGGCACAGGACGTCCCAGGCACATGGGGCTCTAGGAGAAGGGGAGTTGCAGAGATTCTGGAGGTGAGAGGGGTCTGTGGCTCCGCAGGGACCCACTGGAGCCGTATGACACAGAGATCAGAGGTCATAAAATTTACAGGTGTTCAAACTCTTTAGGGAGGTGGGAATGTGGCCACAAAGACTCACAGGTCATGGGGACCATGGGACTCATAGGCTGGTCACTATGGAGCTGCTGGGAACACTCCATGGGAGGAGTCGGGGAGCAGTCAGCTCTAGGGAGCCATGGGGGACTCAGGGAAGGAGGAGGCAGCCAGGGGTTGGTGCACAGGGGATGCAGAATGTAGGCCGAACAGCAGGGCCTCACCTCTCCGATTGTAGCAATCTGCAGCTGAGCAGGAGTGGGTGTGTGTGCTGCGTCGATCCAGGTCACGGTCCCAGCGTGGGGGCAGGATCCGAGTGGGATACACAGGGAAGCCGCACCCGTAGCAGGGTGATGGGGACCCCATCTGTGCCCAGCCCCTGGGGGCCAGCAGGGCTGTGAGGGGCTGAGGGGGCAGCTGGGCCCTCCCCCAGGGGACAGGAGGAGGGGACGAGGCTGGGACTGGGCCGAGGGTGGGCTGGGGTGGGACAGGGCCCTCACCGGAAGTTGTGTCGACACTTTGGGCAGTGGAACTCGGCCAGGCCCCACATCTTATCGGCTGGGACTGGATCGTAACGTTTCCGACACTTGCGACACCTTGACACCTGAGAAGGCAGGGAAGGGCCAAGAGCTGTCAGGGCCAATGTGCAGGGCTGAGACAGGGTCTCACGTGGCCCAGGCTAGCTTTGAACTCCCGTCTCCATCGCTCAAGAGCTGGGATGCCAGGCTGCATCCCTGTACCTGATATGTGGGCTTTAGGAATGCTCTGCTAGCACTCAGACCAATGGAGCGGCAGCTCAGCCCTCATCAGAAGCATACTAATTATCAAGAGATTAGGAAGCCAAGCCGGGTGTGGTGGTGCACACCTTTAATCCTAGCACTTGGACAGAGGCAGGTGGATCGTGAGAGTTCCAGGCCAGCCAGGACTACCTAGAGAGACCCTGTCTAAAGAAAAAAAGAAAAGAGGTTAGGAAACCAGATTTGGGTTTGATTTCTGCCCCAGCTGTCAAAGTCAAACGCTTGACTTCTCAAGTCAGTGACTCAAATGAATGAGTTCAGCTGGATACTGAAGTTGGGCTTGCCTAGCATGTGTGAAGCCCCTGGTTCTGCCCCCAGCCCCTGGTGTGGAGGCAGGAGGATGAGGAATTTGAGGTCATCCTCAGCTACATACTAAGTCTGAGACCAGCCGGGGCTACATGAGACCCTCTCAACGAGCAGAAAAAGGGGCTGGGGAGATGGTTCAATGGCTAAGAGCATTTGTTATTCCTGCAGAGGACCGGGGTTCAGTTTCCAGCACCCATGTGGTGCACTGACACATATGTGAACAAAATACTAGTATGCATGAAATAAACCTAAAAAACTAAGAAATGAGCACAAAAGGTGGCGATTGGCTCAGTAGGGAGAGCTTTACTCATGAGTTCAGACCCATAGCAGCCATGTAAGAGGCAGCATGGCTAACTGCACACAACCCTAGTGCTGGGGAGGCTGAGACAGGAGGCTTCCTGGGCCGTGCAGCAAACCCTGTAACAGACTGGTGAGCTGCAGGGTTCAGTGAGAGACCCCGTCTCAAAAAATAGGGGAGAGCAACTGAGAAAGACACCACCACCAAACTCTGGTCTCGACATGTACACACACACACACACACACACGACACCACCACCAAACTCTGACCTCGACATGTACACACACACACACACAGTCAGAAACATTTCTGGACAGATCAGGAGTGGAGTATAGGAGGGAATGAAGATAAGTCTGGGGCAGCACCTCCTTCCTCTGGGGCACACGGCGCCACCACACGTGGTCACAGGAGGAGCAGGCAAACTGTCTGTCCACGGCAGGGATGAGGTCGTCTTGGGCTCTTTGGAACATTCGAAGATTGGCTTCTGTCAGGGGCAACAGAGAGGTGGCCACTGCCTGCAACACGGATGAATGGGGACAGACAGGGTCACCTCTGCCTCTGGAGCCCACTGTGAACATTCTCACTGCTGCACCATGGGTAGGTATCCATCCTGCATCTCCTCCCTGTCCACACCCTGCCTCAGCCCAGCCACCAACGCACCTGGATATCTCGGTCTTGCTTCATGTCCTCGGGTGGGTCCTGAGGGGAGACACGGAAGGGGAGTGCAGAAACTGGAAAGGCTCTCAGGGTGCTATCCCCATGTTCAATGGGGGAGGAGCCTGCATGGGGCTCCTGGACTGGAGACAGGATCCTGGCTCTATATAGATGCAGCCAAGATGAAACATTATTGCCTGTGTTGAGAGCTTTTCTGTGCCACCGGAGCTGGGTCTGGTGGTACAATCCAGTCATTCAAGTTCTTGGGAGGGCAAAGAAGGAGAACCACAAGTAATCGAAGGCTGGGGCAGGGCTCAGCATTGCCTACAATGCATGAAGGCCCAAGTGGAAGCCTAGACAAAAGCACAATGTCCCAAATATCCTTAGGAAGTAAACACTTGGGCTGGAGAGATGGTTCAGCGGTTAAGAGCACACTGGCTGCTCTTCCAAAGGTCCTGAGTTCAATTCTCAGCAACCACATGGTGGATTAAAACCATCTACAATGAGATATTGTACCCTCTTCTGGCCTGCAGGCATACATGCAGGCAGAATACTGTATACATAATAAATTTTTAAAAAAGTGAATACTTTTGCTAGTCTCATTTCCGAGATGGCCCAGAATCTGAAATCAGTCAGTGATCGTGACCCATGGAACTCAGCCCTGTATGACTTCTCGATCTGCAGAGGCCACACATGACACCTGACCTCTGATGCCACGTGGCTTTAAAGATTCAAGTTTTTAAATGTGTATGTATGTCTCCCTGTGTACATAGACACATGTGTAGTGCCCATGGAGATCAGAAGAGGGTGTCAGATCCCCTGGAGCTGAAGAAGTTGTGAGCCATCCATGTGGGTTCTGGGAATGGACTGGAGTCCCCTGTGAGAGCGAGGGCCCTTAATAGCTATTAAGAGCCTCCTCTTGGCTCCTTGGCCACATGGCTTTAAAAGGTTCTGGGTTTGGGGGCTTGCAGCCAGGTGGCTGCAAGTCTGAATGGCTGCTCTTTTCTCCCAGAGGGGGACTGTGGGCAAGCCCCTCTCTCTTCGTGGGTCCTCACAGAGGGGCCTCTTGGAGCCCAAACTTCATTACACATGGTTGGAGTTTGAATCCCTGAAGCCAAATGCTGGTCCCCAGAACCTGGTGTCATTACCCTGAGCTGTTCTATGTAATAGGATTGCCTCCAGGGACCCTGCACGACAGAGAGGTATGAAATGAACCAAAGCATGGAGGTCTGCCCCTTGGGCACTCTCCATGAAGGTGACTTCCTTCTAGGATTATTAATTTGTCATACTGTTTATAGACCGAAGCTTAAAGAATATGATCTGTCAGATACTTTTAGGTGCCCAGCATGGTGGCGCAGGTCTTTGATTCCCAGCGCTCGGGAGACAGAGGCAGGTGGACCTGTGAGTTAAAAGGCAGTCTAGCCTATAAAGTGAGTTTCAGGACAGTTCGGGGCTTCATAGTGAGACTCTGTCTCAAACAAAACAAAACTCTTGTATGTCTTTCGAGCAAGTTCAATACATGGAATACCAGCCACGGAAGCGACTACATGGATTCAGTTGTCCGTTCATCCCTTCTCCATCGGGGCCTCTTTCCTCCCCAGCCCGGCCCAGCCTTTCTTCTAGAGCAAGGCAGAGTTCCCTTGAGCCTTCCTCAGCAGCCAGGACCTCCTTATCCGACTGTCCGGTCTCCTCCATTTGAGATAACCCGCACAGAATGAGCACCTAGTGCTTGGGAAAGGGAAGGAGCCTACATAGCGAGGTGGGCTCTCACAGCAGTGGTTTTGTTCCTTCTGCTGGAGAGAAGAGGGATTCTCCCCTTCCTGTGGGGGAGAGAGGGAGGACAGGTTACCTGAGCGTCCAAATCGTTGCTCAGCTCTTGTCCATCTTTCTGCTTGACACCTAGTGGGGAAATATGGGAAGGGCTCTTGAAGGGCGTGTAGGAGTTCCAGGTGGTGGAGAGCCTCCCGTCTAGGGGGGCCAGGGTCGCTACAGCGATTCTTAAACCACACTCACTCAGTATTCTCCCCTGGGCTGACTCACCGTACACGATAGAGCGCCCTACTCCGGTGTGGTCGCTGCCAAACTTCCTCATAAGAGCCCCTGCCTTCTTGGGGGACACTTTTCCATGAAACTTCTCCCGGAGGCGCCTGACGCTCTTCTCCAACTGGGACGGAGGGGGGTGAACTCTGGTGTGGGGGGCGACGGGGGAGCAGCGGCCGCCCCTTCATTCTCCTGAACTTGACCCAGGCTTCTGGCCTCCGCATCCCCATCCCCCTCCCTCCCTTTAAGCCATTTCCTGGAAAAATCCAAAGTTCTCTAGGCATTGGGGGAGAGGGGGATGGTGGAGACTGCAGCGCGTCCCAGCCTCCCGGGTGCGAATCTGAGGTCTGGAGGGATGCAGGTCAGGTTACCCCTTTTCCTTTTGACCTCTGACCCTGCAGCCCCGCTGTGCCCGGGATGGAGGAGGGAGGAGGCCCGGGGGGTCGGGGTGTCCCCGGAGCCCTCCCCGCGCGGCCTGTCGCCGGTGGCGCGGCTGTCCTACCTCCACGCCGTCCTGAGCCATGGTGGCCGGTGCACACCTGGCCGCGCCCGGGTCCGGGCCCCGCGGGGCTGGGTGGCGCCGGCGCGGCTCCGCCTCCCTCGGTCCCCTCTTTCGGTTTCGTTTCTGCGCGAAGCTGGGGACCCCGCGGGGACCCCGCCCCGGCCGTCCGGCTGTGCGTCTGCTTGCGCGCCCCGCGGTGCTCCCGGGCGGTGCTCCCAGGCCTCGGCGCGCGCCTCCCCGCGTCCTGCGCAGCAGCGCGGCCGGGCCGGGGATGCAGCGCGCGGCCTCTGCAGTCGGTCACATGTCCCCACGCTGCGCGGGGTCCGCGTCTTCACGTCCCCCGTGGGGGCGGGGCCGCACCGCGCGGACGCGGGTCTCGGTGCTCCCACGATGCTCCTCCCACTCGGAACCCGAAGCTTCTTAGGACCCCGTGGGCGCTTATGCTCTGCTCAGAGGCTCTGACCCCTGCAGCGTCTCTCTCCCTAGGTCCCCCCAAGCCTCAGTTTCCTCCTCTGTACAATGGGCATGCAAGCCAGGCATGGTGCTATGGTGACACCTGTCACCCTAGCATTTGGAAGACATTGGGAGGAGGAGTTCAAGACTGTCCTGGCCCACATGGACCCTGTTTCAAAAAAGGAAAATATCCCAGGACAAAACAAAAAAACTTTTTTGTCAAGCTTTATGGACTTCTGGAGCAGAGAATGGGCCCCAGATTTGAGAGGCCTGGGTTTTTCCCAGGTTCAAATCCCTTCCGTCCGGCAACCCTCTTCTGTGCCTCTTTTAGTACAGGCGTTGGATCTCAACCACTCCTCCCCCCAAAGCCTGATGCTTGTTCCTGTGTGCGTTGTGGCATTGTTCACAACACAAGAGCCATGATATGGAATCAACCTACATGTCCACTAATAGATCAATGAATAAAGAAAATGTGATTTGTGCACACTATGGAATATTACTCACCCGTAAAAAAGAGGAAGCCTTATTATTTGCTGTAATAGGGATAAGACTGGTGGACATTATGTCAAAGTATGTCAGCTCTTGGACTTCAGTCAGTGGAGGCTGAAGAAATGATTTAGACACTGTAGCGAGTGGGGCAGAAGCGACTGCCGACGGGGTACAGTGTTGCCCTTAGCATGCTAGAGTAAATTCCAGTGTGCTGACTACTGTTTCAAAATAGCTAAGAGGCCTGCAGACTCACGGGAAGAAACATCTGTTTGTTGTGAAGCTAGTACTCCATTTCTATCGTTAGTCCATACTCACAGGTGGTAAAACGTTATGCTGTAGCCCAAGAAATGTGAGTCATGTGCCAGTCAGAAACAAAAATCAGAGTCAGGTGGGGGTGCACACCTTTAATCCCAGCACTCAGGAGGCAGAGGCAGGGGGATCTCTGTGAGTTTGAGGCCACCTTGGTTTATAGAGAGAGTTCCAGTACAGCCAGGGCTACACAGAGAAACCCTGTCTTGAAAAAAACAAAAGTGATAAACAAGGCAGCCACCAACACATTAGTATAATTGGCTCACAGGTCCGCGTTTTGGATAAGGGGTGTGGTTTATATGGAGGTCCCTAGGCTGACAGTCAGGGCTTGTCTCAGAACAATCGCTCATGATCTTTTATTTTTTATTTTATTTTATTTTTTTGCAAGACAAAGTTTCCCTATGTAGCCCCGGACATCCTGAAACTCACTCTGTAGACCAGGTTGACCTCGAACTCACAGAGATCTACCTGCCTCTGCCTCCCGAGTGCTGGGATTAAAGCCACCACTGCCCAGCTGAGTTTATGATCTTTTAAAATTTATTTTTTTGTCTTTATTTTTCTTTGACACAGGGTGTCACGTAAGCCGGGGTGGCCTTGAAATCCCTCTGTAGCTGAGGATGGTCTTGAACTCCAGTCCCTGCTGCCTCCACCTCCACAATACTGGGATCTCAGGCACTTACTGCCACGCCAGTCTCACACTGCACGTGTCTATCAGCTGACTTCTGTGTGACATTCCTCGGTTTGGAGCTAGAACAAGTCAATGAGACAAATCCAAATGGTTTTTGAATTAGCAAGTATCAGCTGGGCAGTGGTTAGCCGCACACGTCTTTAATCCCAGCACTCTGGAGGCAGAGGCAGGGGAATCTCTGTGAATCTGAGGCCAGCCTGGTCTATAGAGTGAGTTCCGGAACAGCCAGGGCTACACAGAGAAACCCTGTCTCGAAAAACAAACAAAAACAAAAATAAGAACAAAAAATAAAAGAAAGGAAAAAATTAGCAAGTATGATGTTATGACCATGATGCTTATGAGGTGAGGAGTAACCAAGGAGGGATCTAATTTGTGTTCCTCAGAGAATACACTAGATTTGGGAACTAGACACACACCGAATGCCCTTGGTAGCACACACATCTGTGGTTTGGATTTTGCCAACTCTGTTCCATCGAACTTTTCTCAGAATGCATCTCCAGGCAGAGATGGAGGAACCTGTTCAGGCCGGTGTTCAGGTAAATTTGGTGAACATGGAAACTGCAGGCTGGGACTGGGCTCAGTGGGAAAGCCCTTGTGTAACATGGAGCTCTGGGTCCCATCCCAGCACTGAACTGGCTGAGTGGGAGGGGGGAAGCATTTAAAACTAGCCTGCTCAGTGAGAATCTTTATCTTTAGAAAGGATGGGAGGAAGATGGAGGGATCAGGGCCCTGTGGGACAATGTTTTTATGATCTTCATGGATTAGTGTGTGAATTAATGGGTTATTTTATAGCAGGTGAGGTATTTGTACCAATTGGTCTCTGATGTATGGTTTTTTTTTTTTTTTTTTTTTTGGTTTTTTTCAGATAGGGTTTTCTCTGTGTAGCTTTGGAGCCTGTCCTGGAACTCGCTCTGTAGACCAGGCTGGCCTCAAACTCACAGAGATCCCCCTGCCTCTGCCTCCCGAGCGCTGGGATTAAAGGCGTGTGCCATATCACCCAGGTTTTTTTGTTTTTGTTTTCAACATTGACTGTGTTGTGAGTGTGCCATGGCAGGAGTATGAGAGTCAGGAAGTCAATTTTCTCCTACCACATGGGGTTCAGGGTTTGAGTGTAGGTGTTCAGGCCTGCCGGCAGAGGAGTCTTACCTGCCAAGCCCTCTTGCTGTTTCTCACATGTTCATGCCCAGCCACCAGGGAATCCAGCCAGCAGAGAGAGTCCATCACCAGATGGGCACCTGCTCTTTGACCGTGGACCAGAGCCTCCATGCCAAGAAAATCTGTGGTCTAACTTAGGCAGTCTCCGCCAGTGAGTTATCAGCAGCAGAAAGCACACAGGACATCCAGCGTCAGAGAGGAAGAAAGCCATGTATGTGTGGCCTACATTTTTTTTTTAAAGGGCTGGGTATAAACCCATGACCTCACAAAGGCTACATAGGTACACTGTAAGTGAGTCACGCCCCAGCCCCTCACTGAGGAACTCTAGGCAGGGCCTCTACCACTGAGGCACACCCCAGCCCCTCATTGGGGGATTCTAGGCAGGGGCTCTAACACTGAGCCACACCCCAGCCCCTCACTGGGGGATTCTAGGCAGGGGCTCCATCACTGAGCCATGCCCCAGTCCCTCACTGGAGGACTCTAGGCAGGAGCTCTGCCACTGAGGCCCTAGATTTTAAAGGGAGAGAGGACTTTGAAGTGGTGATCTTCGAGCAGAGTCCCACTAATGCAATGGGCCGAGAAGTGTACCTGGCAGAGGGACAGTGAGTGCAAGGGTTTGTGGCTGAAATCAATAGGGGTGTCGGAAGGACACAGAGGAGGTCTGGTAAGTCCAGACGGTGTGAGATAGTGATGGGTGACAGGCACATCATACTTGACACCCATTGAAAACTAGGGCAGTGTGGACTGTCCACCCTGGGTGTTACCAGTTGTATTCTTTATTTAAGGCCAAGCTAGTTCCTCCTCCCTCCCTGGTCTCAGGACTCAGTATTAGAGTCTGGCCTCGGTGGAGACCGAATACTTCAGCTGGTTTGGTTCAGTCACTCTGGCTGAGGGACCACACCTAGGAAGGTGGGCTCACCTTAAGCCATGCTAGAGCGATGCATGGGGCAGTTAGTACTTTTCCTTCCCAGGATCCCTTCCCCTTGGGCTCATGGACAGTAGTCATGTCGGGTCCTAAGTCTGCCGGCTGTGGCCCTTCCAGTGAGACTGGCTCCCATAGGCTCATGTATTTGCCTGTTTTGTTCCCAGTGGGCTCTTGGGAAGGATTAGGAAGTGAGGCCTTGCTGGAGGAGGTGTGTCACTGGGGGTGGGATTTGAGGTTTCAAAAGCCCCTGCCAGGCCCAGTGTTGCTTTCTCTGTCTTCTGCCTAAGGATCAGAATATAGTTCTCAGCTACTTCTCCAGTACCACGCCTACCTGCATATTGCCATCCTCCCTACCATGATGATAAGAGACTGAACCTCTGATGCTGTAAGCCAGCCCCAATTAAATGATTTCTTCCATGAGAGATGCTGTGGTCATGGTGTCTCTTCATAGCCAGAGAACAGTGATCAAGACACCATTTTTCTAGATTATTCTGAAAAATGTAACCTTTCTTCTATGTCTTTTCTCAACATGCTTTTCTGAACCTTGGACTTTCCCCTCAACATTTGCATCTTCCTTCTTCCTCTGAAGCTCCCCACTTCAGTGGCATGGCGTTTTCCCTCTCTCCTCCAGCCTCCTCCTCTGGGCCACAGCTGACTGTCATGGGTTCCTCCCCACAAAACTGTCTTGGGTTCCCATTTGAGTCCATTCTTAAATCCTCCTCCTTCTCTCTCTCTCTCTCTCTTTCTTTCTTTTCTTTTTTTTTTTTTTTTGCTTTTTTTTTGAGACAGGGTTTCTCTGTGTCACAGTCCTGGCTGTTCTGGGACTCACTCTGTAGACCAGCCTGGCCTCAAACTCACAGAGATCCGCCTGCCTCTGCCTCCCTAGTGCTGAGATTAAAGGTGTGCACCACCACTGCCCAGCTCTTAATTTTCTTTTATTAATGAGACTAAGAGCCTCGAAGAGGGACCCCATTTTCCTCTGTCATGGTGGTCACATATTCTGAGATGGTCCACAGTACTTCGGTCCCACATCCCCTTTGTTGGCCAATGCATGAGGAATTATCTTCTTGCCCAAGAAGTAAATGTAGCTGTGGGTGGGAGAACAGGCAGGGAGAGCCTGACGGCCCTGCCCACCCTGATAACCTGTCCTGCTCCTCTGACTGTGAGAATATCAGCGTGAGGGCTGGAGTGGTTACTCCCTCACTAAAAGGCTTGTCAAGTAGGCATGGAAACTGTATGGCTGGATCCCCACAACCCACACAAAAGTGAAGTAGGCATGGCAGCTGCCTTGGATCTCAGAACTCATAAGGCAGAGGTAGGATCCTGGGGACAAGTTGGCCAGCTGGACTAGCCAGGACCAGTGAGCTCTGGGTTAAGAGAAAGGTCCCACCTCTGAGTACAAGTGGAGAGGAATAGACCTCTGGCCTCCAAAGACACATCTACTCCCCCCATGTATCCACACACGTGTAAACAGACATGCACACAAGAAACTCATCCATGGAGTATGTCCACTACAAGGTCTCTTTGGTCTCCCAGCTACTAGCCCCTATGACTGGAGATTTGGGGGAAATGCCCCCTTTTGCCTGTTCACTGTTCTCTACTGGAAAAACTGAATCCTAACCCACACACCATCTCCACCAGCATGAGATCCCCTGGAGCTGTCCAGTGCACAGCCTGTGCCTCCACTCCGGGCAGAACTGGCACCCCAGTCCAGTGGCTGACAGACGGAACTGAGGACTGGGCTGGGGAAGGGAAGCCCTTTACACACTGGGATTGGATTTCCTGCAATCCCAGGGAGCCCCGGCAGGTGGCAGGAGTGATGAATTTCTCCCGGTGGTGTGGCATGACAAGGTCTGCTCCTGGACAGGACACAGTGCTGGCATGGTCCTCTCCACACAGGGATCACGTGGGACCTACCTGCCTTGAGGACGGCTTGGAGCTGTAGTATGTAGAGACGTAGGGGTTCAGGGCAGGGGTCTCCATAGCCTCCAACTTGAGCTTTGCTCTAGGGAAAGGCACAGAGTGGGGAATGGTTTTGCTATCTGGCCAGCAGGCGGGAGCCTGGTGGAGCCTGTCTGTGTCACACTGCCCACCCACACTCACCAAAGTGTGCTCTTGCCTCATGTGCAGCCGCCTGGAGCTCCTCCAAGCATTGCTGTCGTCCTTCCTCAGGGAGGCTGCTCTGATGCTAGGGAGGCTGGAGGGCATCCTTCCACACCTCTGCATCTTCTCTCTACATTTCCAATCATGTTGCTTCTCAGATCTTCAGGTCTGGCCATTGCTGTGCAAGGCTCACTCCCATTTTTCTTTTTGACCTCATGTAGCACAGGCTAGCTTTGAACTCACTATGTAGCTGAGGGTGACCTTGAGTTTCTGATCTTTCTGCCTCTACCTCACAAGTGCTAGGGTGTCAAGGGTGCACTGCCTATCATGCCCTGTTTATTTGGTGCTGGGGTGTAACCCACAGCTTTCTGCATGCTAGACAAGTGCTCTGCCAACTGAGCCCCAGGACCCAACTCCAGTCCCTTTCTCTCCTGATAGGCAGTGAGCCTCACTTAGAACAGGACAGAGCCTGGTATTCAGTAGGCACTTAACATATGCTTCTTTTGGGATCAGACTTGGACAAGGAAGAACATGGAGAGGCCATCAATACACTTCAGTGGGTAAAGTCACTTGTAGCAAGGTTGCCAAGATGGCTTTGTGTGATGGAAGCCAATGAAGGTGGAAGAGAACTGACTCCACAGAGTTGTCCTCTGGCCTCCACATGTGCACTGCAGCACACAATAAGAATGGCACTCCAGCCAGGCAGTGGTGGCGCACGCCTTTAATCCCAGCACTCGGGAGGCAGAGGCAGGCAGATCTCTGTGAGTTCGAGGCCAGCCTGGTCTACAAGAGCTAGTTCCCGGCCAGGCTCCAAAGCTACAGAGAAACCCTGTCTTGAAAAAACAAACAAACAAAAACAAAAAACAAAACAAAAAAGAATGACACTCCTACCAAAGATGAAAGAACTGGGCAGGGCAGTGGGTTTTGGAGATCATTCTGAGGTATTCATGAGAGAAGTGAGGAAGAGAGGGAGCCACGAAGATCTGGAGGAGGAGCAAGCCTGGAAGACAGAATAGCAAAGGTCCCAGGGCAGGAGCACGTGCTGCTGGAGAGCAAGGGCAGAACTGTCGGAGCAGGAGCTGTGATGGAGAGAGCAGGGTGAGGGCACAGGTGTGGGACAGGCAGATTTGCAGGTCTCCACCTGCTTCTCAGTACCAGGGGAAGGTGGAGGATGGCGGGTAGCAGATCTTGGAATCCTTTTGCCAGCCCCACATCAGGCTCCAGCTTGGTCTCTATCCAGAGGTGGAAAGTTTTCCTTCTTTCTTTTCTGCAACAGAAAAAAGCCAGTGAGATGGAAGCTGGGTGGACTCTCAGCCGTGCTCTATGGCAGAGCCCTTGTTAATTGAAACAGGATCTCTTGCTATGCAGCTCAGGCTGGCCCTGAACTCTCAGTGATCCTCCTGCCTCAACCTGGGATTGCAGGTATTTGCCCCAAGGCTGCTGAAGACCTGAAGTTGCCCCTTCAGGCAGGGGAGGGGCAGACAAACCACATATTTAGGAAAAATTAAACGTACATGATTTACCAGGGTCCTTTCAAAGGCATGGAAGCAGCGCACACCTGCTGGGGGAGGAGACCAGCTAGCAAAGCTGCAGAAAAAAAGATTGTCAGGCCTGTGCAGCTGCTTGCACATTGTGCAAAGTTCCACAGATGCAGTGACCGTGAGTCATTGCTGTGTTGGGTAGGGTTGTTGGTGATGTACATGGTTTGAGTCATTTCTGTTCCATGTGAGTAACCTCTCACCCAAACTCCTGTTATAACCCTGGAGAAATTGTTACTTTGGTCTGTCATTGGTTCCCTTCCAGAGTGAGTTACGTGTGTGTGTATGTGTCTCTCATACAACATGTCCAATGAGGAGGGGTATTTGTCTGGCTCATGGACATGCTCCTATGACCAAGAAATGGCCCAACATGTAACCAATACTCATAAATGTGGGTTGAATGGCTGAGCAAAGTTGTGGTTATGCCTAGTGAGAAGCAGTTAACTAATAAAGCAGCAGCTGGGTGCTGGGGCCACAGCTCACTGTCAGGGCCATGTCGCAGAGACACATATAGTCAGAACAAGTCACACATCTCCTTCCAGGCCTCTGAGTATGCACAGTCCATGGTCAGGATCCACCAGCAGAAAGGGGGGTCAGGATTCTCACTCCCCGTCTTTCCTCCCTGACTTCCCATGTTTGTAACCATGTGGAAATTCAAAGTCTGCTCTTCTCAAGCCTTAGCTTACAAGAGTCTCTATTATCCATAAAGGGACAGCGAGAGGGCTCAGTGGATAATGGTGTTGCCACCAAGTCTCATAAACCTATTTGATCTGTGGAATTCACACAGTGGAAGGAGAGAACCAACTCCATGAAGTTTTACTCTGACCTCTAAATGTGTGAACACACACACACATGTGTAAAATATTAAAAAGTAAAAGGATATGAGCAAAAAAAAAGCCAGACATGGTGGCACACCCCTTTAATCTCGGCTCTTGGGAGGCAGAGGCAGGAGGATCTCTGTGAGTTTGAGGCCAGCCTGGCCTACAAGAGCTAGTTCTAGTCAAATCTACATAATGAGACCCTGTCTGGAAAAAAAAAATCAAAAGATAAAAAAGAAAAGAAAAGAAAATGAAGGCATCTGTGAACTGAGGAGCAAGCCCTTACAGGCACTGACTGCCAATGCCTGCAGCTTGGTCTTCCTGTTACAGAACAGTGAGGAGCAGACCCTGCTGTTAACGACCCTCCTGAGTTTATGACAGCTTTTGCTGGGTTGTTTTTGCTTTGTTGCCTTCATGAATGCTAGGCAGGCCTTTGAGGGCGCACTGGGGATTTGGGGCAGCTATGTGGTGCTGAGCTCACCTTCAGATCCCGGTGCGCTCTATGGCAGTGAGCACTCTGAGGGGTGGCGGTGATGTGTCTTTGCCCCTGTCACTGGCCTTGATCTGTAGTTCATCCTCAGCTTAGAACTGAGGGAAAGGTAGGTACGGAGGGGAGAAAAGCCCTCACGAGGGCTTGGCCTTTGATTGTTTTCCCAACCTGGAGTTTCTTCATTCCTGTCTTTCTCACATGGACACTTTTTATTTTTGTTTTTCCTTTTTTATTTGATGGTGCTCAGGATCAGACCCAGGACATCATACTAGTCAAGTGTTGGATCTCAGAACCATGTTCCCAGCCCCTCACTGGGCGAATCTAGGCAGGGACTCTACCACTGAGCCATACCCCAGCTCCTCACTGGGGGATTCTAGGCAGGGGTTCTACCACTGAGCCACACTCCAGCCCCTCACTGGGGGATTCTAGGCAGGGCTCTACCACTGAGCCACACCCCAGTCCCTCACTGGGGGATTCTAGGCAGGAGCTCTACCACTGAGCCACACCCAGCTTCTTTTATTTTGAAGTAAGGTCTTACTGAGTTGTCCAGGGTTGCCTTGAACTCACTTTGAACCCCCGACTGTCTTGGAGCTTGTGATGCTTTTGTCTCAGTCTCCCAAAAGAATGCTTCAGCTAGAATCTATTACTAATGGACTGTAATGCTTTTCTAGGTTGAATGTTCTGTGCAGGCAAGGGCTGTGGGAATTTTCAAAATTAGGGCTTTAGCAGAGCCTCAGAAAGTGCCAACAGGATACATGATGTGACGTGTTGACAGATGATAAAATTGCACATGGTTTGTCCTCTTATGGTGGAAGGATGGCAGAACATTACTCTTGTCCCCACCCTGCCCCTGTACCACCTTTTCGTGGAGTGCATGTTCATCCCTCAGAACACTATCTTTGCTAACCACTGCTGGTAGATATTTTTGTAATCAGTGGTCCACTGAGCATTTAAGATTCTGTTGGGGACATTGATTTCGACACAGACATTGACTGCAGCACCCTCAAAAGGGACAGCTTGTCTGAAGTGGATCAAGGTTTCAAGGGCCATGATGGGGGTCTGATTGTTGGAACACAGGCAGCTGCTCAGAACCACAAACCGTGACCCATCCTACCATGCCTCTGTCAGGCATCCTCAAGGGCTCAGTGTGTATTGGGCCTGGGGTCACATGAGCACCATATTAGCTCTCCCCGGTTCAGCACCATGGAGAGACACCCTTGCTTTGGACTGGGAACCTCAGCAGTTTGGCAACTCCAACCCCACTTCCCAAAGCCACATTCGGCACTACAGACAGTCATGTGAGTTTCGAGATACACCAGCACCTCAGTTACCACACCCTGCCCCTCTCCCCAAGTTCCTCAGCACCATGGATCCCCGCCGGGTTGTCAGGTGTCCAAAGCCAGGCTTCTCTAGGCCGTCACTCAGTGCTCTGTACAGAACTGTGGGTAACTTCCTTCAGATAAGCCTGGGTGAGCTAGCACCTCTGCTAGTCCCTCTTTCTCAATACCATCGTCAGCACTGCGGACAGCTCCCATAGGACACCTTGCCTTAACATTCACTTTGTGACTTTGCTCAGGACCTCGGACAGCTCCTGTGCTTTGCCGCGGGTCTGAGTTTGTCAACACCTTGGTTAATTCCCAGTCTCTATCGCCTGGGTGGACCCAAAGCTACCTCTTAGTTACCGCTTGTCAATCAACTGCTCTACGATATCATTTGTCTCACTGTGCAGACTCAGCTGCAGCTCCTGCGTTAGTGTGTAGGCGAGTACCTTATCTTATTCATCTTTGTCTTTCTGCGTCTGAGCTCAAGAGTTGGCACATAGCAGTTTCTTACTAAACACTGGCAACTCACATTCTGCTCTATTTGAGGCCATGTTTGTACCCACCCTGTTGACTTTTAGCGTAGTCAGTCATCCATATGGCTGGTCAAGCTGTCCAAGTGGTAGTTGGCTGAGAGACTGTAGATAAGCACCATTGTGAACGAGGTTATAGCTGCAGTAAATGCCATCTGATTGGTGGGGAGCTGTGTCTCCAGGAAGCCACTGGCTCTTTGGATGCTGCCAATCAAACTCTAGAGAGTCCGAAAGAGGAGGTTAGAAGAGATCTCTCAAGGGGAAAAGAAGACCCAGAGGGGCTAGTATCTGCGCCTACACCATCTTTGGGCACACAAATTGATCCCTTCATTCAGGGCCGTCAGAATGAAGGCTGTGAGAGACATGTCTGCTTCTGAGCCTTGGTATCCCTTCTGTGTGTGCAGACTCACACATGATCCCTGGAGCATTCCTGAGATGCTCACCTGAATTTTGAAATGTTCTCAGGCACCCAGATGGGGCTGGGATGATATAACTGGAGGCAAAACGTTGAGAGGGAAAGGAAAGGAGGGAGAGAAGGAGAGGCACTGCTCAGAGTGTGTCTGGGTGGGGCCTGTCATTCTAAGTAAAGTGCTACTGGCTGATTGTGTAGCTCAGTGGTGAGCACTTGCCTAGTGTCTTAGGGTTTCTTCGATTGCTGTGAAGAGACACCATGACCATGGCAACTCTTTTCTTGTTGTTTTTTTCAACTGATATTTATTGAGCTCTACATTTTTCTCTGCTCCCCTTGCTGCCTCTCCCCTCTCATCTTCAGCCCTCCCCCAAGGTCCCTATGCTCCCAATTTATTCAGGAGATCTTGTCTTTTTATACTTTCTACTTCCCATGTAGATTCGATCTATGTAAGTCTCTCTTAGGGTCCTCATTGTTGTCTAAATTAGGCTGGCTTTCTTTGCTTTGTGTTTAAAAACCACCTATGAATGAGTACATGTGATAATTGTCTTTCTGTGTCTGGGTTACCTCACTCAAAATAATGTTTTCTAGCTCCATCCATTTTCCTGCAAAATTCGTTATTTTTTTCTGCTGTGTAGTACTCCATTGTGTAAATGTACCACATTTTCCTTATCCATTCTTCGATTGAGGGGCATTTAGGTTCTTTCATGTTTCTGGCTATGACAAACAAAGCTGCTATGAACATAGTTGAGCATGTGTCCTTGTGTCACCATTGAGCATCCTTTGGATATATACCCAAAAGTGGTATTACTGGGTCTTGAGGAAGGTTGTTTCCTAATTTTCTGAGAAATTGCCACTCTGACATCTATAGGGGCTGTAACAGCTTGCATTCCCACCAGCAATGCAGAATTGCTCCCTTTTCCCTACAACCTCTCCAGCCTAAGTTGTCATCAGTGTTTTTGATCTTGGCCATTCTTACAGGTGTAAGAGGGAATCTCAGAGTTGTTTTGATTTGCATTTCTCTGATGATTAAGGATGTTGAACATTTCCTTAAGTGTCTTTCAGCCATTTTAGATTCCTCTGTTGAGAATTCTCTGTTTAGGTCTGTGCTCCATTTTTTTTTATTGGATTATGTGTTCTTTTGGTGTCCAATTTCTTGAGTTCCTTGTATATTTTGGAGATCAGACCTCTGTCTGATGTGGGATTAGTGAAGATCTTTTCCCATTGTGTAGGCTGTTGTTTTATCTTGTTGACAGTGTCCTTTGCTTTACAGCAGCTTTTCAGTTTCAGGAGGTCCCATTTATTAATTGTTTCTCTCAGTGTCTGTGCTGCTGGGGTTCTGTTTAGGAAGTGGTTCCCTGTGCCAATGTGTTCAAGTGTACTTCCCATTTTCTCTTCTATAAGGTTCAGTGTGGCTGGCTTTATATTGAGGTCTTTGATCCATTTGGATTTGAGTTTTGTACATGATGATAGATATGGGTATATTTTCATGCATTGTTTTCTTTGTTTCTATTTTGTTGATTTCAGCTCTCAATTTAATTATTTCCTGCCGTCTAATTCTCTTAGGTGAGTTTGCTTCCTTTTGTTCTAAAGTTTTCAAATGTTCTGTTAATTCACTAGTGTGGGATTTTTCCAGCTTCTTTATGGATGCATTTAGTGTTATGAACTTGCCTCTTATCATTGCTTTCATTGTGTCCCTTAAATTTGCGTATGTTATGTGATCATTTTCATTGACTATTAGGAAGTCTTTAATTTTCCCCTTATTTCTTCCTTGACCCATTGATGATTCAGGTGAGCATTGTTTAATTTCCATGTGTTTGTGGGTTTTTTGGAATTAGTATTGCTGTTGACTTCTAGTTTTTAAGCATGGTCATCCGATAAAGTACATTGGGTTATTCCATTTTTTTTGCATTTGTTGAGGTTTGTTTTGTTACCGAGTTATGGTCAATTTTTGAGAAGGTTCCATGAGGTGCTGAGAAGAAGGTATATTCTTTTCTGTTTGAATGGAATATTCTATAGATGTCTATTAAGTCCATTTGAGTCATAACATCTGTTAGCTCTCTTATTTCTCTGTTCGTTTTTTGTCTGATTGACCTGTCCAGTGATGAGAGGGGAGTGTTGAAGTCTCCCACTATGAGTGTGTGGGGTTTAATATATGATTTAAGCTTTCGAAGTGTTTCTTTGACAAATGAGGGTGCCCTTGTATTTGGGGCATAGATGTTCAATATTGAAATTTCCTCTTGATGGATTTTTCCTGTGACTAATATGAAATGTCCTTCTTTGTCTCTTTTGACTGATTTTAGCTTCAAGTCTATTTTGTTAGATATTAGGATAGCTACACCCACTTGTTTCTTAGGTCCATTTGATTGGTATATTTTTTCCCAACCTTTTACTCTAAGACTATGTCTGTCTTTGAGGTTGAGATACATTTCTTGTATGCAGAAGAGGGATGGATTCTGTTGTCATATCCAATCTGTTAGCCTGTGCCTTTTTATGGGTGAGTTGAGTGCATTTACATTAGGGATATTAATGACCAGTGGTTTCTATCTCTTGTTAATTTAGTTTTCATCGTTGGTGATGTTAATTTGTGCGTTTTTTTCTACTTTGGGATTTGCTGTAATGAGATCATCAATTGTCTGTGTTTTTGTTGGTGTAGCCATCTTCCTTGGGTTGGAGTTTTCCTTCTAGTATTTTGTGTAGGGCTGGGTTTGTGGCTAGGTATTGGTGAAATCTAGATTTGTCATGGAATATCTTGTTTTGTCCTTCCATGGTGATCGACAGTTTTGCTGGGTATAGTAGTCTGGGCTGGCATCCATGGTCTCTTAATGTCTGCATAATGCTTGACCATGACCTTCTGGCTTTCATTGTCTCCACTGAGAAGTCAGGTGTAATTCTCATAGGTTTACCTTTATATGTTACTTGGACTTTTTTCTTTGCAGCTCTTAATATTCTTTCTTTACTCTCTACGTTTAGTGTTTTGATTATTATGTGCTGAGAGGACTTTTTTGTGGATCCAGTCTGTTTGTTGTTCTGTAAGCTTGTATCTTCATAGGCATATCTTTCTTTTAGTAGGGAAAGTTTTTTTTTCTATGATTTTGTTAAATAAATTTTCTGTGCCTTTGAGTTGAACTTCTCCTTCTTCTATACCTATTATTTTAAGATTTGGCCTTTTTTTTTACATTTGGTCTTTTTAATGTTGCCCCATATTTCATGGATATTTTGGGTTAAGCGTTTGTTAGATTTAATGTTTTCTTTAACTAATGAGTCTATTTCCTTTATTGTATCTTCAGCACTTGAGATTCTTTCTTCCATTTCTTGTATTCTGTTGTTCATGCTTACATTTGTGGTTCCTGATCTTTTTCTCATGATTTCTGTTTCTATCATTCCTTTGGCTTGTGTTTTCTTTGTTTCTATTTCAGTTTTCAAGTCCCAAATAGTTTCTTTTATATATTTGAGTTCTTTTTCTTGGTTTTCTTTAAGTGATTTGCTGATATCTTCCAATTTTTTGGTTTTTTTTACTCCATTTCTTTAAGGTAATTTCTCATTTCATCTTTAAGAATTTCAAACATTCTCTTGAGGTTATTTTTTTAGATCATTTTCTTCTGGTTTACCCATATTTGGTTGTTCACATCTTGCTTTTGTAGGGTCTTTAGGTTTTATTGGTATTGTGCTGCTCTTTGTGGTGTAGCATAATGCACGAAACAATCCCACACCAGTTTGGAATTATTATTAAAAAGGTTATTTATTTGAGGGGAAAAGACTTACAGAACACCGTCCTAGACAACAGCCCTCTACCAGGAAAGGAGTCTAGTCGCTGGAACCGGAGTCTGAACCAAAAGAGCGAGAGGAGGGCTGCTGCTGCTTTTTAAAGAGAAAGAGACCACTGAACCAAAAAAAGCAAGACCAAAAGTCAGTTGGGCTAACTCCAAACTTTCCATCTTCATGTCTGATGTTGAAATGCTCTTCAGATCTCCGACTCTTTTCATCTTTTTTGACTGCAACACATTTCTTTCTCTTGGGCTGATTCCACTCCCTGTTAGCAACTCTTCTTGGAAAGTATTCCACAACTCTGGCATCTCCAGCTTCTTTGGTTCTCTAAGGTAATACAGGCTTCAACTTCACAGCTTCATGCAATGGTCTGTCTCTCTAGGCCTCCGTTCAGGAACCCTCCTGACATATGTCTGGCCTCAGCAACTTTCCTTAGCTGTGGAGGAATCTTTCATACCTCCTTTCTTCTGTCCTTAAAGCCAGAACCACATGGCCAAAGCTGTCAAGTTCTGCTGCTTGATGGGGCTGGAATATAGTCCCCTCATTCAATTACATCTTCACCAACTTTCTGTATTTGATGGTTTCCTTCACTGCAGAAGCCTGGCTGTCCTGGAACTGGATTGGTAGACCAGGTTGGCCTCAAACCCAGATCCACCAACCTCTGCCTTCCCAGGGCTGGGATTAAAGGCATGCACCACCACATCCAGCTCTAAGCTTTTCTTCAGTTTTTTCCCACAAATTGGAAATTTAGCTCGGTGGGTTTTTGCCCTAGGTCACCACTCCCTTTATTCCGTTTTTTTAATCTGTTTATCTCCTGGAACACAGGATTTAGCTCCATTCCACTTCCTGGTGCTCTTTTTCTCTTCAAAATTTATATTTTGTAATTTATCCTCCCCAGCTTGCTCCTTTTTTACTATAAATCTTCATTAGAGTTATCACTGATAATTACACGACAAAGTCTATACTAGACTGTTTTGAGATTTCCTCTGCCAACAGAATTAATATAAAATTCTTCACTTTAGCCTCAGGTAGACTCTTCAGACAAGGGCAAAAGGCAGATACTTTCTTTAACAAAATACCACAAGAATGATCTCTAGGCAACATACTAAAATTCTCCTTCTCTGAGATGTCTTTAGTAATCCCCCACAGTTCATCAAATCTCATTCACTATCACTGTTTTGCATGCTCCTACAAGTATGTCCCATTAAATAGCATTTAAGACATTCCACTGCCTTTCTAATCTACAGTCCCAAAGCCCATCCATATTCCTTCAAATAAAAACATGGTCAGGCCTATCACAGTAATACCCCAGTCCCTGGTACCAACTTCTGTTTTAGTTAGGATTTCTATTGCTGTTTTGGTTTTTTGAGACAGGGTTTTGCTGTGCAGCTTTGGATCCTCTCCTGGAATTCACTCTTGTAGACCAGGCTGGCCTCGAACTCAAAGAGATCCGCCTGCCTCTGCCTTCCGAGTGCTGTGGTTAAATATGTGTGTCACTACTGCCTGGCTATCACAGTAATTCTTTTTTTTTTTTTTTTTTTGAGACAGGGTTTCTCTGTAGCTTTTGGTGCCCATCCTGGAACTAGCTCTTGTAGACCAGGCTGGCCTTGAATTTACAGAGATCCATCTGCCTCTGCCTCCCGAGTGCTGGTATTAAAGGTGTGCACCACCACCACCTGGCTACAGTAATTCTTATAAAGAAAAGCATTTAGTTGGGTGGCTTACAGTTCAGAGGTTTAGTCTATTATCATCATGGTGGGACATGGTAGTGTGTAGGCAGACATGGTGCTGGAGAAGGAGCTGAGAGTTCTACATATTGATCTGCAGGTAACAGGAAATGAACAGAATCACTGGACATAGCTTAATCATAGACCTCAAAGCCTACTGCCAATAGTGTCTTACTTGCTCCAACAAGGTCATACCTACTCCAATAAAGGCACACCTCCTAATAGCGCCACTCGCTTTTGGGGTCATATTCTTTCAAACTACCACACCTAGTATGTGCAGAGGTCCTGGGTTCCTTCCTAGCTCTCTGTACAGTCTCACAGCTTCCCCCAAAGAACCATGTCTGATAAGGAAATCGAGGGTTAAAGAACCAAAGTTCAATACAGTTTGTAAATATATAAAAGAATTGAGGCTTCAAACTCTTTAGTTCCAGCTTTAGCCCTCACACCCAGCTGGGATTAAAGGTGTGAACCACCACTGCCCAGCCCCGATGAAGTTCTTTCTGGGACTGTGGAACACAGCAATCAGTATGTCCTCCTGCAAGGGGTCAGCCCAGGCCTCCTGACCTGTCAGGACAGGGAGAAGAGGGTCTATGGCTAAAGAACTGAGATGTGATAGAGGCAGAGGCTGGAGAAGGTCAGGACTCAGTCGCTTCCAACTTCAGAGCAAGCTCTGGGTGGAATCTGCTGGGAATCCACTTTGACCCTGAAGATGGCCAGCTCCTGCCCATACACTGGTTTGTTGAAGACACACCTGGAGATCAGAGGGTCTCCTGATGGCTTGGAGATATGTCATGATTTCAGAGGGTGATGTTTGGACCTCACTCCATTCAAAACATGAGCCTGGGACCGGGATATGGCTCTGTGGGTAACATACTTGTCTAGCATGCTTGGAGTCTTAGGATCCTTCACCAGCACAGGCAGAAGCCTGTAACTCCGGCGCCTGGTACAGTGCAGCCTTGAGAGAGGCCAAGGTGTATTGAGTCTTTCTCTGTCCCACCAGTCAGCTCCCAAATCATGACATGGACACTTATTATTAATTATGAAAGCTGAGCCTATAGCTTAGCTTGTCCCACCAGCTCTTATAACTTGAATAAACCCATTTCTACTCATCTACATATTGCCCTGCGACTCGTGGCTTTTACTTCTCCTTCTGCATGTCTGTTCCCTCTGCATCCACTTATGACTCCACCTTCTTCCAGCATCTTCTATGCCTGGAAGCCCTGCCTTGCTATTGGCTGTTCAGCTTTTTATTAAACCAATCAGAGTGATATCTTCACATTGTACAAAAGATTATTCCACATTTACCCCTTTTTTCTAGATAAAAGGAAAGATTTTAACTTTAATATAGTAAAACTATATACAATAAGAATAATTAATATCAGGTAAGAATTACATTCACAATGTTCAGTCTATTTATATTTGGCAAATTATCTTGGTTTGGCAAAAAATCCTATCTTGCTGAGTCCAGTTTTGTACCTAACTTACTTTCTACCGTGAAAACTAAGGAAAACTCTGTCTTCAACCCCATCAAAGACCCGAGAAGGCTATATTACTTGAGTAAACAGGAAGTGCAGAGCAAGCAACTTCCAAAACTATGAAACAACAGAGACAGTGGGCTGCCTGGACAGTCACCCATGGTTCCTATTCAGCAATGGGGCATCTATTTTTGCCCTACAGGTCTAGACTATCTGATAGACTTTTCTGTGGAGCATAAATTTTGAAGGACTGTCCTACCTTGTCTTGGCAAAGATCAGCAGTTACCTTCTTTTGTGTCCTGCTTGTCTAGTTTGGACAACATACTGCCAGTCATCAAGGCAAGGACAGTTTCTTTGCCTACTTGGCTAGCATTGCCACATTAAAAGCAACTATATATGGGGGTTCTTTGATGCTCATTATTCTTTTTTGAAGTAGATTGGTACTGCCATGAGCAGATGTGTCTTACTTTCATGAAAATCGTCATGTTATTAAAACATCTTTTTTTTTTTTGGTTTTTTGAGACAGGGTTTCTCTGTAGCTTTGGAGCCTATCCTGGAACTAGCTCTTGTAGACCAGGCTGGCCTCACAGAGATCCGTCTGCCTCTGCCTCCCGAGTACTGGGATTAAAGGCATGCGCCACCACCGCCCAGCTTATTAAAACATCTTAAATGGCATAGTCTTTGTGTCTTTTTTTTAAGATTTATTTTATTATGTATACAACATTCTGCCTCCATGTATGCCTGCACGCCAGAAGAGGACGCCAGATATCATTACAGATGGTTGTGAGCCACCATGTGGTTGCTGGGAATCGAACTCAGGACCTCTGGAAGAGCAGCCAGTGCTCTTAACCACTGAGCCATCTCTCCAGCCCCTGTCTGTGTGTCTTTGAAGTGTTTGAAGACCACCTGTCTATCTAAAATATATTTGTTTGACCTTGAAAACATACCTAACATTATTACACCACTTTTAAAAACTGATATGGGGTTATGGGGCTCGAGAGACGGCCCAGCAGTTAAGAGCACTTTCCTCCCATCTGTATTTCTGTCTTAGCCACAGCAACAGGAGTCAGGTGTCCTTGTTGAGACAGGAGCAACTTAAAGAGGAATGGGTTGATTTGGCTCAGAGTTTTAGAGGTTTCCGTCATGGCAAGAAGCACATGGTGGACTTCAGGTCTGGAACAGATTGCCATGGTGGACAGGTGACAGAGGACTGCACAGGAAGCAGGGTGGGGCTTTAGCCTGCAGAACCACTCATCCCCCAGTGACCCTCTCCCTTCAGACGTGCTGGAGTCCAGCATTCCAGCTCATGAGCTCATGGGGGACAGTCCAGTCACACTGTAGCAGTAACGAGTCCACGGTCCAGTGTCCTGGTGGTCCTCTAGTGGGTGGAGGATCAAGGGGACTCACTGGATGTGGACGCCCACACCCAGTGCCTCATTGCCCAGGTGGGATTATGTCTTGTTTGGCTTTAATTGGACCTCAGAAGATGGAAGCACTGGACATGATACAAGGGATGGTGCCCAAAGCATGCCACTTGTCCCCTCGCTGTCCTTCCTTTGTGACTTCCCTTGATCTCTCTCCTGGCCTTCACATGTCCTATCCATGCTCTCTTCATTGGACTCCTTAACGTCTAAGGTAGCCCTGAATGTCTGTCTGTCAGCACTTTGGTAATTGGCCTCAATAGTCCAGGCCCCTAAATTGTGACAGAAAGTTGAGAGATAAGAAGATAGAGTGACTTCCAATGGTGAAGTGTCTTGAGAGGTACAAAAAGCTTTTGGTTCCTTGGGTTCTCTTGGGGTCTTCCTCCCTAGGAGCAAAGCCTTAGGCCAGATCTTGGGAAGAGAAGCAGTTGGGGTATCTGTTGGGAGCAAGGCTACCATGTGCAGTTGTGCAGGCTGCTCATCACAGGGCATTTGCAGGAGAGGAAGGAGGTACGGTTCGCATTCAGTTCCCTAAAATAACAGAGGGTACTTCCTATTGATCAGTTTCTGCAGGTGGAAACTGCTGGCCTTTGCTGGCCTTCAGGCTCTGGCTGGTCACAGTGGCTCCCTCTGGGTTCTGCTGGTACAAGGGCCAGGCCTTGTAACTGTCCTCTGTTAGGGTCTTGATGGCCTGTGCCTCCAGCCCACAACTCAGTTCCAGTTCATAAGTCCCTCCTTTCCCTGTCCAGGGCCACCCTGATGTCCAGTGTGAAATATGTGGATATGTGAAATCTGTGGTTCACAGTTAGCACCGGCTACTGAACTAAGATAGACTGGATGACTGAGCATTGGAAAGAGGACAGGAGGGAGAGAGGCCTCAGGGAGATGGGGGCAGCTCCCTTAGAGTATGGGCAGAGGAAGGAGAATTTGGGAGCTGGTGAGGATTTTAGGGCATTTTAGATAATATATATTATAAGATAATTCGTAGTAGTTTAAATAAAATGGCCCCCATAGGCTCATAGGGAGTGGCATTATTTGAAAGGATTAGGACATATGGCCTTGTTGAAGTAGGTATGGCCTTATTAGAAGAATGTGTCACTAAGGGTGGGCTTTGAGGTTTCAGAAGCTCAAGCCAGGCCTAGTGTCACTATCTCTTCCTGCTGCTTACTGATAGATGTAGAACTCTCAGCTCCTTCTCCAGCACCATGTCTGCCTGTGTGCTGCCATGCTTCCTGCCATGATGATAGTGGACAAACCTCTGAACTGTAAGCCAGCCCCAGTTAACTGCTTTCCTTTATAACAGTTGCTGTGGTCATCTTCACAGTAATAGAAGCCCAGATTAAGACAGAGCTTCTGCCTCCACATGTCCAGGGGTGCAGATGGTCTTACCCATCTGTCAGTGTGCAAAACTCCAGCACCATCTTCTCTATGGACAAGGAGTTAAAGCTAGGCATCCAGGTCACTGGGATGATGACATATTGCTGTCCTTGTTTGTGTGTGTGTGTGTGTGTGGGGGTGCACCAGGCTCTCAGGGAGCTGGAGAGAGATACTTTCCTCAAGTTCTGTTGGGGTGTTCTTTCTCTAGGGAAAGTTTTTTTTTAAAGACAGGTTTTGCTGTAGTTTTGGAACTAGCTCTTGTAGACCGGGCTGGCCTTGAACTCAGAGATCTGCTTGTCTCTGCCTCCCTGAGTGCTGGGATTAAAGGCGTGCACTTTCTTTTGTTCTTTCTTTCTTTCTTTCTTTCTTTCTTTCTTTCTTTCTTTCTTTCTTTCTTTCTTTCTTTCTTTCTTGTTTTTAGAATAGTCTTTTTTTTTAAAATTTATTATGTATACAATATTCTGTCTGTGTGTATGCCTGAAGGCCAGAAGAGGGCACCAGACCCCATTACAGATGATTGTGAGCCACCATGTGGTTGCTGGGAATTGAACTCAGGACCTTTGGAAGAGCAGGCAATGCTCTTAACCACTGAGCCATCTCTCCAGCCCCAGTCTGCTTTCTTAAGAAAATACCTTCCAGGTTTGCCTACAGCCTGATCTTGTGGAGGAATTTTCTAATTTGAAACTCCCTCCTCTCTGATGACCCTACCTTTTCTCAAATTGACACAAAAATAGCCAGTACAGGAAACAAGATTGCTGTGCACAGTTGTACGGGTTACTCATTGTACAGGATGCTCAATCAAAGGGGAGGGAGTCCAGCTTCTCAAGCTAACATCAGAGGGGGAGGTTACAGTTTTCATAGGCATGTTATAATGGGCCAGCCTTTCTTGGAGCTCAAGCGTCAAGGGACTTGTCATTTCTAAATGGACAAGCTGTGAACCAATTACATAATGCACCCAGGTCCTGCATGGACTCTATAGTGTCCCTTGGGGGACCCTCTTTAGTGTCTTTCCCCCTCTAATCTTTCTGCTGACCTAGAGCCACATTTTGTAGCTACTTGTCCTCTCCTGTCACCAGCCACCACAGGTGTGTCACTTGGGGTTCTCTAGAGTAACAGAACTTATCTAAAGGGGGTTTATTTGAACTACAGGCTGTGGTCCAGCTAATCTAACAATGGCTGCCTATGAACGGAAGGTCCAGGAATCCAGTAGTCATTCAGTTCATGATGCTGGATGTCGTAGCTGGTCTTCAGTATTTGCCAGAATCCTGAGGAAGTAGACTCTAATGCCAGCGAAGGAATGGACTTGCCAGTGAAGCAAGCAGGCAGAACGAGAGCCTCTTTCCTCCATGGAGTTTATAGAGGCTGCCAGCAGAAGGTGTGGCCCAGTTCAATGTGGATCTTCCCATTTCAAAGATGAGGATTAGAAGTGGGTTTCCCAGTTCAAATGATTTCAGTAAGAACAAAAATCCCTCACAGGTGTGCCCAACCACTGGGTTTTAGTTAATTCCAGATTAGGCCAGTTGGACACCAAGAAGAGCCATCAGAGCAGGCTATTGAACCATGAAACCATCTTCCACTGATAGTGAGAAGCCTCGACAGCACTGTCTTCTTCATGGGAGCCTACACCATGGCAGTCACCTCAAGAGGTGTCTCCTGGAGTCTGAGTGGGCATGGATACTGGGTTCTCAGAACTGCTGACATTGGTTACTTGGGGGTCACCAGGAGGTAGCTACTTGGCAGAGGACAGATCATCATGAGAGGAACTCAGTTCTTGGAGAGCCAAACCAGGGAGAGTTGCCTGCTACACACCATGGTGAAGTGTGGTCCAAGGGGCCGCCCTTGAGGACCAGGAAGAAGTCCAGGATCCAGGGCTGGTTCATGGTGCACCCAAGACATGGCCCAGGATGGTTGACATTGGCTCATCTTGGCAGAGTTAATTTCTAAGCAGCTTAGTAGGGCAACAACTATAAATCCAACAAAAGGGGCCTAGGGGATGCCCCTCTATCTTATGAAACCTTCCAGGCGTGCTGGGGACAGTTGCCTTGAGATGAGACCCAGTCTGGTGGGGGGTCAGAGTGCCATGATGGTTTACCCCCTCTGTGGGCAGGGAGCCATGTGGTGCTAGGGCACTGACCTCAGGGCTAGCCTAGGATTGTCTGTTAGTGACAAGTGCCACTTCTCCCCACCCGCAGGGCTGGGTGGCGGTTATGTTTCTGTGATGGCTGATCCTACAGGACACAGTAAGCGTTTTATCCAGGTTCGCAGTTCCAGGCTTGAGAGACCTTTTGGCTCAGGAGCTCTGGTCATCGAACTTCCTCAGACACATGGATCAAAACCTTCCCATGTTTGGTGAGATGGCTCAGCAGGCTTGCCACCAAGCCTGAGGCCCCACATGATGGAAAGAGAGAACTGACTTCTGGAAGTTGCCCTCTTACCTCCATATGAGTGCTGTTGGGCATACACAAAAGGCATAATAAAGAATTTCCCCCCATTTTATTTTATTTATATTTACTCTACATTTTTCTCTGCTCCCCTTGCTGCCTCTCCCCTCTCCCCTTCAACCCTCCCCCAAGGTCCCCATGCTCCCAATTTACTCAGGAGATCTTGTCTTTTTATACTTTCTACTTCCCATGTAGATTCAATCTATGTAAGTCTCTCTTAGTGTCCTCATTGTTGTCTAAGTTCTCTGGGATTGTGGTTTGTAGACTGGCTTTCTTTGCTTTATGTTTAAAAACCACCTATGAGTGAGAACATGTTATAATTGTCTTTCTGTGTCTGGGTTACCTCACTCAAAACAATGTTTTCTAGCTTCATCCATTTTCCTGCAAAATTCAAGCTGTCGTTATTTTTTTTCTGCTGTGTAGTACTCCATTGTGTAAATGTACCACATTTTTTTTTATCCATTCTTCAATCGAGGGGTATTTAGGTTGTTTCCAGTTTCTGGCTATGACAAACAAAGCTGCTATGAACATAGTTGAGCACATGTCCTTGTGTCACCATTGAGCATCCTTTGGATATATACCCAAAAGTGGTATTACTGGGTCTTGAGGAAGGTTGTTTCCTAATTTTCTGAGGAATGGCCACACTACATCCATAGGGGTTGTACCAGCTTGCATTCCCACCAGCAATGCAGAAGTATTCCCTGTTCCCCAAAACCTCTCCAGCATAAGTTGTCATCAGTGTTTTTGATCTTGGCCATTCTTACAGGTGTACGATGGAATCTCAGAGTTGTTTTGATTTGCATTTCTCCGATGACTAAGGATGTTGAACATTTCCTTCAGTGTCTTTCAGCCATTTTAGATTCCTCTGTTGAGAGTTCTCTGTTTAGGTCTGTACTCCATTTTTTTTTATTGGATTATGTGATCTTTTGGTGTCCAATTCCTTGAGTTCTTTGTATATTTTGAAGGTCAGACCTCTGTCTGATGTGGGGTTAGTGAAGATCTTTTCCCATTCTGTAGGCTGGCATTCTATCTTGTTGACCGTGTCCTTTGCTTTACAGAAGCTTTTCAGTTTCAGGAGGTCCCATTTGTTAATTGTATCCCTCAGTGTCTGTGCTGCCGGGGTTCTATTTAGGAAGTGGTTCCCTGTGCCAATGCGTTCAAGTGTACTTCCCACTTTCTCTTCTATAAGGTTCAGTGTGGCTGGCTTTATGTTGAGGTCTTTGATCCATTTGGATTTGAGTTTTGTGCATGGTGATAGATATGGGTCTATTTTCATTTTTCTACATGTTGATATTCAGTTATGCCAGCACCACTTGTTGAATATGCTTTCTTTTTTTCCATTTGATATTTTTTGCTTCTTTATCAAAGATCAGGTGTTCGAAAATGTGTGGATTGATATCCGGGTCTTCTTCTTCTTCTTCTTCTTTTTTTTTTTTTTTTTGTCTTTTGAGACAGGGTTTCTCTGCAGCTTTGGAGCCAGTCCTGGAACTAGCTCTTGTAGACCAGGCTGGTCTCGAACTCACAGATATCCACCTGCCTCTGCCTCCTGAGTGCTGGGATTAAAGGCGTGAGCCACCACTGCCTGGCAATATCCGGGTCTTCTATTCGGTTCCATTGGTCCTCCTGTCTGTCCTATGCCAATACCAGGCTGTTTTCAGTACTGTAGCTCTGTAGTAGAGTTTGAAGTCAGGGATTGTGATGCCTCCAGACTTCTTTTATTGCACAGGATTGTTTTGGCTATCCTGGTTTTTTTTTGCTTTTCCAAATGAAGTTGAGTACCATTCTTTCGAGTTCTTTGAAGAATTTTGCTGGGATTTTGATGGGCACGTAATAAAGAATTTTTTTTTTTCCTGGCTTTGTTTTTCCTGGCTGTGTCTGGAAAATCCAGGGGCAGAGTAATCCAAGTCAGGGCTCAAGGGAGCCCTTGGTTATTCTTTAAATATTTTTATGCTTTATTTAACTTTTATTTTATGTGCATTGGTGTGAAGGTGTGAAGTGTCATATCCCCTGGAACTGGATCTCCAGACAGTTGTGAGCTGCCATGTGGGTGCTGTGAATTGAACCCGGGTCCTCTGGAAGAGCAGTCAGCGCTCCTAACCACTGAGCCATCTCTCCAGCCCCCCATAATAAAGAATTTTAAGAAATCTTCTGTGGGATGGAGATCTGGCTCAATAGGTAGAGTATTTGCTTACACATGCAAAGCCCTGGGTTCCATCCTCAGCACCACCTGACGTGGGCGTGGTGGCTCACACTGTGGAAGGCAGAGGCAGGTGGATCTTTACGAGTCCAGGTCATCCCAGTCTGCACACGGAGACCACGTCTCAAAACAAAAAATAAAATAAAGAGTTCAAAATCATCATCTGGAGCTCCAGGACAGAACAGGCTAGGTTATGTGAAATTATGTATGGTTTAAGAGAGAGGGCCTCAGTCTGAAGAGAGTGCAGAAGACTCCAAGTGACAAGGATAATAGGTGCAACAGTCCACGGGCATGAGGGAACTGAGAGCTGTCTCAAAAAGCAAATGAACCAAGGAGATGGCTCAGTCATAAAAGTGCTTATTGCCGAAATGTGAGGGTCTGAGTTTAAGTCCACCACCCATGTGAAAGCCAGGCATGGTGCGGTGTGCCTGCCTATAGTCCCAGTGTTGGACGTAGAGGCTGTGGGTCCCCGGGGAACACCACTGGCCAGTTAGTCTAAACACATCAGTTCCAGGTTCAGTGAGAGACCCTGTTGTATGATATTTTGTTTGTGTTTTGACAAATAAAGCTTGCCTGGAGGTCAGAGCTAAGCTGTTATGGTAAAAATAAGATGTTGTGGATCCCCGAGGGGTGCAGTGGCCCTGCTGCAGGTCCCCAAGTGGCGGGAGTGGGCATGAGACCATGGTGGACCACGAAGGTAGCCAGGTCCCAGGCAGGGAGCCACGTGACAGGTGAGAGACCAAGATGGATAGGCACGCCATGCAGAGTGAGGCTGGATATTTATTTAGTGGGTTATGGAGGGGAAGGGGAGAGGGAGGGAGAAGTGGGACCAGGAAAGAAACAGACAGAGAGAGGAGAGAGAGAGAGGAAGTCAGGGAGAGGGGAGGAGCCATGGCAGCAGCTACCTCTTTGGTTTAGGAGAGAGACAGAAAGGAAGGGGTCAGGCTGTGGGTAGGAAGGAAGATCTGGTGGACATGGGGGGAGTGGGCAGGGCTTGTCTCTTAAAGGGACAGGAAAGACCATTACATAAGCCACTAGTTAATCATAGTTGTGGCACACACCTCTAATCTCAGCACATTTAGGAGCCAGAAGCAGGAAGATCAGGAGTTCAAGGTCACCCTGGGTTTTATGAGATTGAACCCATCGAAAAGGAAACAGAGTCAGGTGGTGGTGGCTCACATCTTTGATCCCAGAACATGGGAGGCTCTAGACAGGTGGAGATAGGACTATAAAGCAGGTGGAGACAGGATCTCCCAGATTCAGTCTGAGGATTCATAGAGTCAGAAGGCCCCATTTGGTCTGAGATTTCATGGAGGTAAGAAGTCTAGTGGCCGCTGCTCTGCTTCTCTGATCTTTCAGCTTTAACCCTCAATATCTGACTCTGGGTTTTTATTTAATAAGACTAATTAGGATCACGCGTCAAGACCCTGTCTCAAGAGTGAGGTGGAGTCGGGTGGTGTTGCACGCCTTTAATCCCAGCACCCAGGAGGCAGAGGCAGGTGGATCTCTGAGTTTGAGGCCAGCCTGGTCTACAGAGTTCCAGGACAGCCAGCGCTACAGAGAAACCCTGTCTCAAACACACCTCCCCTCAAAAAAAGAGTGAGGTAGAGAGCAGGGCATAAGAACATGCGCATGCGCGCACACCCACACAGCGCTTGCCAAGCCGGCCTTCAATTTCTGCACCTATAAGCATCCACTAGGCTTCCCCTCCTTGCGGGCAATGGCTGCTCTTGGTAAATCAGGTCCATTGTTCCTGACCTATGTCAGCCTCCTTTCCCAGAAAGGGAATGATGTATGTTAAAGGCAGGGAGGAAAAGATAGCACACTTGACATGCTCCTGGAAGAAGCCTTGCTCTGGCCCAGAGTGTCTGGCTGGCTGGTGTGTGTGTTAAAGAGAATGCTGATCTGACTTGGACACAGCTGGAATTGCAGAGAAATTCTGTCTGAGGTTTTGTCTGCCAGCTTGGACAAATTATTATTATTTTAAAGACAGTCTATCATGTAGCTCAGGGCTACCCTTGAAATCTCTATGTAGCTAAAGATGATCCTAAACTCCTGATCCCAAGTGCTGGAATTACTGGCATGTCCACTACAAAGGGTTGATGTAGTGCTGGGGTGGAACCCAGCATGGTTGGGGGTCACTACCAACTGAGTGACGGCTTATTCTCAGCTTGAACAGCCTTGCATCTTGCATGGCATCTGATGGCCATAAATAATTTTAGTGTACGTTTGTCCAGAAGAATTTTCTCTTGGGTCTGGATCTGCTTAGCACACCGGGAATGCAGCCACGAATGTGACAAATGAAATCATGCCTGTGAGTGTGGACATCTCTTGAACACTTAAAAGCCCAAGGTGTATTTTTCCTCCTTAAATCTTACAGCTCACAGTATGGCAAAAAAAAAAAAAAAAAAAAAAAAAAAAACCCAAACCATAAACCTAGCACTTGCTGGAGCTGGAGGCAGAAGACCAGCATAAGCTGCGTAAGTCCCTCCCTAAAAACAAACAAACAAACAGGGCTGTGTGTGGCCCACACCTTTATTCCTAGCACTCAGGAAGCTGAGGCAGGTGGATCTCTGTGAGTTAGAGGCCAGCTCAGTCTACTGAGTGAGACCCTGTCTCAAAAAACAGAAGAAAACAAGCAAACAAAAATTTAAAAAGTGCTGGGTGGTGGTGGCGCACGCCTTTAATCCCAGCACTCGGGAGGCAGAGGCAGGCGGATCTTTGTGAGCTCGAGACCAGCCTGGTCTACAAGAGCTAGTTCCAGGACAGACTTCAAAGTCAAAGAGAAACCCTGTCTTGAAAAAAAAAAAGACAAACAAACAAGCAAAAATTTAAAAAGCACATGTAAACAGGAAGCTGAAAAGGTGATTTGATGGATAAGAGTGCTTGCCATAAAAGTAAGAGGATCTGAATTCAAATCCCCACCATAGATGTAAAATAGCTGGGCATGCCAGGCGGTGGTGGCGCACACCTTTAATCCCAGCACTCAGGAGGCAGAAGCAGGTGGATCTTTGTGAGTTTGAGGCCAGCCTGGTCTACAAGAGCTAGCTCCAGGACAGGCTCTAAATCTACAGTGAAACCCTTGAAAGACCAGGATAAAATCCAGACCCTTTAGCAGGAAGAGTAGAGCCAAAAATCTAGGTTAGCTGGTTCAGTGACTCTGTTCCAGGAACTAGCTGACCATAAAGTGAGATTATAATCTTGAGAATAATCTTGAGAAACGGGGAGTTACCCCCTCATGATTATCACTGGCATTTTTAGAATTTTCCAGTGATCACTGGTATTTTCGGAATTTTCCAATGACGCCCTCCCTACCCCCTTTGGGTTGTAGTTTCATTTCTTCCCTTAAATACCCCCTCTCCCAGCTACTCAGGGTCGAACTCCTCTCCTGCGTGGGATATGAGTCTCAGCCCCAGAGCTCTGGTTCCTGTCAATAAACCTCGTGTGATTACAGCAAGGACGGTCTCTTGTGAGTTCTTGGGGGGAGGGTCATGTTATCCCGAGACTTGAGTGAGAATCTCCCCATTCTGGGGCTCTTTCACCCTGTCTCGAAAAACCAAAAAAAAAAAAAAAAGAAGAAGAAGCTGGGCCTAGGGCCAATGAGGTGGCTCATAGGTAAAGCCACTTGTCAGCAAGACTGAAGAACTATGCTTGGTTCCTGGGACCCACGAGGTGAAAGGAGAGAATCGACTGAAGGTCCCTCTCTTATCTCCATGTGGTCGTGGGCCATCAGATGACTCAAGGGATAGAGGTGTTTGCTGCCGAGACTGACAACCTTAGCTCTCTTCCACAAACTGTCATCTGAATTCCACCCAGGTGTGCATGCTAAATAAATAAATGCAGAAAAGTAGTTTTAAAAATAAAGCAGAGTGCAATATGGGAACTTCTGGTCTCTTCAGGTCTCCACATACATGCACATGTGCACACACCACAGAGACAACACAGATGAACTAGAAAATTGCAGCTTTTGGGAACTGGGGTTCAATAGCTCTCTGCCAAATTTACATCTTCACAGCAAGTTAGACCCTAAGAAGCCCGGTGGACTCTAGCAGGCTGGCCTTGAGCTCGGGGTCCTCCCACTCCCGGCTTCTAGATTCTGGGATTAAAGGTGAGGGCCATCACACACAGCTAGCGCTCTCTCTCTCTTTCTCTCTCTCTCAATACATGTACAAGTCAGAGAACAGCTAGCTGGAGCCCATTCTCTCTTTCCACATGGATTTTGAGCACTATTTATTGTTTGAAGCACGTCAAACTCTAATCTGGAAGGTTCTAGAACATTGGTGTCCATTGACAGACAGTCTTAGACTCTCAAGGAATCACCCTTGGTGCCTTAGTTAGGGTTTCTTTTTTGTTTTTATTTTTTTTTCACTGTAGCTTTGGAGCCTGGCCTGAGTTCGCTCTGTAGACCAGGCTGGCCTCAGACTCGTAGAGATCCACCTGCCTCTGCCTCCCGAGTGCTGGGGTTAAAGGCGTGCTCACTAATGCCCAGCTTAGTTAGGGTTTTCTCTGCTGTGATGAACACCATGCCTAAACAAGTTGGGGAGGAAGGGTTTATTCAGCTTACACTTCCACATTGCTGTTCATCATTGAAGAAGTCAGGACAGGAACTCAAGCAGGGCAAGAACCTGGAAGCAGGAAATGATGCAGAGGCCATGGAGGGCTGCTGCTTATTGGTTTGCTCCTTATGGCTTGCTCAGGCTGCTTTCTTATAGAAGCCAGGACCACCAGCCCAGGGATGGCATCACCCACAATGGGATGGACCCTCCCTCATTGATCACTAATTGAGAAAATTCCTTTAGCTGGATCTCATGGTGGCATTTCCTCAGCTGCGGCTCCTTCCTCTCCGATGACTCTAGCTTAGCCAAGCTGACACAAAACCAGCCAGTACACTTGGCTAGGTGATTTGACCTCTGTCCCTCGCTAAGTGTCCCCTGTGTTGAAGGCGATGCTAAGGGACCCGGGGAAGCATATAGACCAATGGTGAGGGTGTTAGGGCTCTGAGTTCCATCCCTGCCACTTTATTTTTAATTTGGTTCTCCCCGAACCCTCATCCCACACATCTGAGGTCCAGCAAATTACAAAGAAAAGCATTGGATCAACATTTAGAGATTGCCTTTGTGTGCCCAGTGTGGTGGTTAATTGAGCATGTGTGTGGGGTATGTATATATCTGTGTGTTCATGTGTGTGGGGTATGTATATATCTGTGTGTTCATGTGTGTGGGATGTGTATATATGTGTGTTTATGCATGTGGGATGTGTATATAAGTGTGTGTTTATATGTGTGGGGTATGTATATATCTGTGTGTTCATATGTGTGGGGTGTGTATATATCTGTGTGTTCATGTGTGCGGGGTGTGTATATATCTGTGTGTTCATTGTGTGGGGTGTGTATATATCTGTGTGTTCATGTGTATGGGGTATGTATATATCTGTGTGTTCATGTGTGTGGGGTATATATCTATCTGTGTGTTCATGTGTGTGGGGTGTGTATATATCTGTGTGTTCATGTGTGTGGGGTATGTATATATCTGTGTGTTCATGTGTGTGGGGTATGTATATATCTGTGTGTTCATGTGTGTGGGGTATGTATATATCTGTGTGTTCATATGTGTGGGGTATGTATATATCTGTGTGTTCATGTGTGTGGGGTATGTATAT